>CM055278.1:26866010-27315433 GCA_029237695.1 Conchocele bisecta | reverse complement strand
AGATTATGATAAACACCCATGTGAAGTTTCAAGGTAATGGGCAAAGCAGTTGCAGAGATATAGTATAACAAAAAACAAAATTTAACCAAAAAACTTAACCAAAAAACTTAATTTACTTAACGAAAAACTTTAACCAAAAAACTTAACCAAAAAACTTAAACCAAAAAACTTAACCAAAAACTTTAAAACCAAAGAACTTAACCAAAAACTTTAACCAAAAAATTTAAACCAAACAACTTAACCAAAAACTTTAACCAAAAAACTTAACCAAAAATTAACTTAACCAAAAAAACTTAACCAAAAACTTTAACCAAAAAACTTAACCAAAAAACTTAACCAAAAAACTTAACCAAAATCTTTAACCAAAAAACTTAACCAAAAAACTTAACCAAAAACTTTAACCAAAGAACTACCAAAAACTTTAACAAAAAATTTAACCAAACAACTTAAACCAAAAACTTAAAAACAACCAAAAAACTTAACCAAAAAACTTAACCAAAAAACTTACCAAAAACTTCAAGTAATTTGACCTTGACATTGGGCACAGGGGCCGCACGGGAGTGGTGTAGAATGAAAACATAGATGATGATAAACACCCATGTGAAGTTTCAAGGCAATGGGCAAAGCAGTTGCAGAGATATAGTATAACAAAAAACTTTAACCAAAAAACTTAACCAAAAAACATAACCAAAAACTTTAACCAAAAAATTTAACCAAGCAACTTAACCAAAAACTTTAACCAAAAAACTTAACCAAAAAACTTAACCAAAAAACTTAACCAAAAACTTCAAAGTAATTTGACCTTGAGATTGGGCTCAGGGGCCGCACGGGAGTGGGGTAGAATGGAAATATAGATGATGATAAACACCCATGTGAAGTTTCAAGGTAATGGGCAAATCAGTTGTAGAGATATAGTATAACAAAAAACTTTAACCAAAAAACTTAACCAAAAAACTTAACCAAAAAACTTAACCAAAAACTTTAAACTTTAAAAATCCTAAAAAACTTAACCAAAAAACTTAACCAAAAACTTTATCCAAAGAACTTAACCAAAACAAAAAACTTTAACCAAAAAACTTAACAAACAACTTAACCAAAAACTTTAACCAAAAAACGTAACCAAAAAACGTAACCAAAAACTTCAAACTAAGTTCACCTTGACATTGGGCACAGCTGCCGCACGGGAGTGGGGTAGAATGAAAATATAGATGATTTATAAACACCCATTTGAAGTTTCAAGGTAATGGGCAAAGCAGTTGCAGAGATATAGTATAACGAAAAACTTTAACCAAAAAACTTAACCAAACAACTTAACCAAAAACTTTAACCAAAAAACATAACCAAAAAACTTAACCAAAAACTTCAAACTAAGTTCACCTTGACATTGGGCACATGGGCCGCACGGGAGTGGGGTAGAATGAAAATATAGATGATTGATAAACACCCATTTGAAGTTTCAAGGTAATGGGCAAAGCAGTTGCAGAGATATAGTATAACGAAAAACTTTAACCAAAAAACTTAACCAAAAAACTTAACCAAAAAATTTAACCAAAAACTTTAACCAAAAAACTTAACCAAAAACTTTAACCGGCCAAAGTGCCGACTATATCGCGCTGTCCGCAAGCGGGCGCGACAAAAATGCAGTAACCGCATCAGCTGTGTATACTAATATTTTTACAATGTTACCCCACCCACCTATTTTTGGCCAGAAATGTCAACACGAATTAATTTTTTGGAATTGTTTTCATGGACATATGAGGCACAGAGGCTTTGCTATGACTTGTTCTATCACTTGTAACACCACACCATTTTCTGAAAATGATTCCAAAGTGGGGTCATAACCACCTCAAATTATCGCTACAATTGCCCGAAAAATACCTTAAATTATTACCCGAAATCGTACGGGCATAGCATGCGCCATTTTCCAAGATGTCAAAATGAATCTGAGCTAACATTGAGTTTCGTAGAATTATGAAATACTCTAAGAAATACACCTAGTCAAGCCTCACAAAGTCAAGAAATATAATATTCATAAACCTATTTTCTAGGCACACTGGTGTAACTTGCAGGGTCGGTACTGCAATATATAGAAAATCGTCCACTCCCTTTTAACCCCTGTCTGCGTACTGTCCCGTGAGACCGAAAACACGTTTTCGAATGCGACCTGTATTTTTACCCGATAAAATTACATGTGAAATTTAGAACAGATTGCTGAAATGAAAGCTTATATGGAAACTTAAGTTACCGCACGGAAACCGAAGCTGGACTAACGGACGGACGGACTTCCGGACGGTTCGATTCCTAGATACATGGAACATCTCTAAACCGGACAACCGGGAGGTCCCCCAGCGTGTCCCGTTTAGAAAGGCTCCACTGTAAATCATGCATTTGAGCACGTCTATGCAGTTTGCTTTGGTTTTTGATCACGAACTGACAGAAAGTCCGCGGACAGAGATGTTAGGGGTGTCCGTTTAGAGAGGTTCTACTGTACCTCCCTTCGGGTTATAAAATGATGTTGCTCTGAAAAGTTCGTCAACTTTCGACGCCATTAATTTTATAGTAAATATTACAGTTTCTGTAAATACAATGTACATTAAATGTCGCACATCTTCGTAGGTGCGAAATCACTGGGTTGGTCCCATACGGCCCACAGACCCTATGGAAACCACCCTACTATACTATTCATGAATATTCAAAATCATAAATGGGTCAAAGTCAGTCAGTTAATCCGATGGTCAACACAATCGTAGTTTAATCATTTCAAATGGTATAAACAGATAGCCTTACAATGTGGTATTTGTAGTAAACAAACGAGGAAACACCCGGTATTTTGATAACGGAAATATCATGCTGTACATCGTGTACGGATGGTACGGGGCGCCAAGTGGGACATGCTCAATTTTGTCAACCAAATTCAGTTTGTGCCACAAAATGCCATTCTGTGTCACAAAATTCACTTTTGTGCCACAGAATTCAATTCTGTCACAAAATTCAATCCGTGCCACAGAATTTCAATTCTGTGTCACAAAATTCAATTCTGTGCCACAGAATTCAATTCTATGTCACAAAATTCAATTCTGTGTCACAAAATTCACTTTTGTGCACAAAATTCAATTCTGTGCCACAAAATTCAATTCTGTGCCACAGAATCGAATTCAATTCTGTGTCACAAAATTCAATTCTGTGTCACAAAATTCAATTCTGTGTCACAAAATTCAATTCAAATTCAATTCTCGTGCCACAGAATTCAATTCTATGTCACAAAATTCAATTCTGTGTCACAAAATTCACTTTTGTGCCACAAAAATTCAATTCTGTTCACAAAATTCAATTCTGTGCCACAGAATTCAATTCTGGTGTCACAAAATTCAACTCTATGTCACAAAATTCACTTTTGTGCCCCCACAAAATTCAATTCTGTGCACAAAATTTCATCTGTGCCCAGAATTCGAATTCAATTTTTTCTGTGACACAAAATTCAATTCTGTGTCACAAAATTCAATCTGTGTCACAAAATTCAATTCAATTCAATTCTGTGCCACAGAAAAATTCAATTCTAATGTCACAAAATTCAATTCTGTGTTCACAAAATTCACTTTGTGCACAAAATTCAATTCTGTGTCACATAAAATTCAATTCTGTGCCACAGAATTCAATTCTGTGTCACAAAATTCAACTCTATGTCACAAAATTCACTTTGTGCCACAAAATTCAATTCCGTTGTCAAAAATTCAATTCTGTCAATTCTGCACACGCATGTAAGAAGGACTACCATGGTCAGAAACTGCACTGGAGAAATGGGGTCACGGTCGCCGATCTACACATTCAAATGTCGATGATTCAAAACAAAACTCAGTCTGCCGATGATTCAATTTCTCATTCTGCCATTTTGCTTCAAACTATCTCCAAACAATCAAACGTTGACAAACCCATTCGTATTTTAAACTCATTTGCGTTTATAATTTTACACATAATTCATGTACATGTATATCTCCCGCGAGTACTGACGTCATTTATTGTGTATCGCAAGGTACATCTGCCCCAGTTAAATCAATTAATACACGCGCTGTGGCCTGTTGTTCTGACTGCTGTCTGTGTTTATAAACAGAATGTGTATTGGGCCATTTGAGGAAATTATTTGTAGTATTTGTGTAATACCATGGATACTAAGATGGTGTATAAGTACAAATAATGCATGTAGACACATATTTGCGAACACGAATAACTTCGCAACTAGTAGACACAGATCCAATACCATTTGTTTCACAAGTTAGAATCTACTGTAGAATACGACGTCATCTAATGTCATTTTCGAGCATAAAACGTTACCTGATAAATAAATACCAGGCTAGGTGTATTTAATATCAAGTTTTTTATCAGCTCGGCTCGAAAACGTAGGAATTCCTCGGCAATCCTCAGAATTCCTACGCGTTTCCTAGCCTTGCCTGATAAACTTGATATCAAAATACACTAGCCTGGTATTCTCTATATATGGCATGCTTCTCAGGTCTAGCTATGTCCCGGCTACTTTATGTTTGACCCTGTTTACATAATTGAGGGAAAATTCGAATATTTTTCTTATTTCTCCTTCAAAGTATATGCTTATGGTGTGACCACTCATTTTGTTTAATCATAATATAACCAAAATAACTGTCCATAAGAAGTATATATGATATATTTGGGTTATATTTTCGCATTGAAAATATTTAAAAACCTGCAAGTGTACTCCACCATCTAGTAAAATGGACTAAGACCGACTCAACCAATCAACGTAGAGATGACATAGACTCTACGCAAACTAATTTTTGTGGGACAAAAATGAATTCTCTCCCACAAAACTGAATTTTCTTCACAAAAACTCAATTCTGCTTACAAAATTGAATCCTTTATAACAAAAATGAATTTTGTATACGAAACGATGCAGAATTGAAATTTGTGACACAGAATTGACAGAATTGAATTTTGTGCCACAGAATTGAATTGTGTGACACAGATTGAATTTTGTGATTTTAGTGTTACAAAAACTCAATTTTGTACACATAAAATTAACCTGTCCTGCATGCGCCCCGTAGATGGAACGCCAACTCTACATAAACTCAAATAATTAATGCTAGCACTAAATATATAATGCTAGCTGTAATATTTTTAATTATAGTTCTAATTATTTAGCGCTAGGCAATACTTATGTGATTTATTGTAGAGTTGGCGTTTCAGGAATGCTAGCTCTAACTATTTAATGCTAGCTTTAAATATGTAATGATAGTTTTTATTATTTAGAGCTATCAATAATGATTTTAAGTTAATTTTGTAGATTTAGCGTTTCGTAGAACGCCAACGCTACATAAACTCGTATACTAATGCTAGCTCTATATATTTAATGCTAGCCTTGCTTTAGAGCTAGCAAATAATAAAAAATAATATTTGAGTTTATGTATATTTGGCCTCGATATATACGAGATTGTCCGGAACGTGATGAAATATTGATCGGCATTTTGGTTTAAAGCATATCTATCAGACTATTTGCAAATTCGTGTGCCCTTCAAAAGCCAAATCGCAAATTGTTAAGTCATTGGACATTGGCCTTGAGCTCAGGGGCCGCATGGCCGGTCTTTGTAATGACAGTATGGATGAGACAAAATAAGCATACTGAAGTATCAAGCCAATCCGACATACGGTAGCAGAGTAAGTAGGTCGCCGAAAACTTGAATCCGAAAGCCCGCTATAGCGGAGTTTTGCAAACAGTGCAGGTCCAGATGAGCCGGCTCGTAACGAACCGTCCCTCAACAGATCTGCACTTTTTGCAAGTAATTTTCCAATTTTTTTACTACAAGAACACCCACTTATCATAAATGGAAAAACTGAAAATCATTTTTGTGACTATTGGATTGGTAGGGAAAAATGAGCATAAATCACAGTCCAATCCAGTTAACTTAGGGTTGAAAGGACAAGTCTCAGACACACAGACGGATAGGAAGGAAACTATATGTACCCCGAATAGTGTTCATGTACTACAACTGTAAAACATGTAAATCGAAATTAGATATATGGATATTTAATTTGGTTGTTTTCCGCTTCTGTATGTATGTCTGTATACAATTAAACGTTCTTTTAATGCATACGAAAATTGGAAGAATTTACACACACAGAATCATCTGGCGAATGTATGGCGCAGAGTTGCTCTGACGTGCATGTCTCCAATACTTAAGTGTTTGTTATTTGTCAACGGAATGTGGTAGATACATGTACCCTGGAGGAGAATACATGGCTAATTCCCAAGTACACATTACTTAGTCTCAGCGTACATTCGAACAACCTCTCTAATCCGGACACCATGGCGACCCCATTGTGTTTACTTCAGATGGGTTTTCAATGTCATTTATGTCATTATCGTGTTCATGATTGAAAGTGACCACAAAAACTGTTCATGGAGTGCTTAGTTACTGTGGATCATCATTTAAACCGGACACCTACCCAGGGTTGGGGTCCGGTTTAGAGAGGTCCACTGTATCATGTTCGACAATCCTCGGGATCCCTATGTTTTTTACCTATCATCACCTGATAATGTCGTCAACGACATCACCGACATAAGCCTGTTATCTAGCTATTTTTGCGATTGTATATCATTGTAAATGAACTACAAGTCTCATAAAGTAGACACACGTGTGAATACGATACAGGGTGTAGTGAAGACGAATACACTGTAGTATACCAAATAAAGAATGCCATCGTCGCAAACTCTAGCAAGAAACCATCCATGTACCTCAGGGAGGGGCCGTTTCACTAAACTTCGTACGACTCAAAAATCTTCGTAATGAAAATTTAGGATCGTCTGGTAAATTTCAATTGACGGATTTACATTATTGAGCATAGCTGCATATGCAGCCTATGCTCAATAAATGTAAATCCAATAAAATTGTATACAAGAAAAAACATTGTTAAGTGAAATTTTACAGTATCATAATTTTGCACTTACATGTACGAACATTTTAGTCGTAAGAAGTTTCGTGAAACGGGCCCCCAGAATGTGTCAAATCTGAATGCAGCAGCAAATCAACATAATACACGTTTATACACATACAGGTGGGGGTCAGCGTGTAAGTGCAACACACGAACGAACACGACAGGTTTGGTAACCAACCTGTCGTGTTCGTTCGTGTGTGCACTTACACGCTGACCCCACTGTAATATTTACATTTATCCTTACATTCATAATAGAAAACGCCATTCTAAATGCACCGAAACTAGAAAGCACGCAATCTGATTGGTCAATTGAAATCAGAGCCTATAAAAATGAAAAAAAATCACAGCATATAAAATCTCCGTATTAACCAGCCTGTGTTTTACAACTTGACATATATATGTAACCCTACAGCGCTTTTGTAAACAATGCCAGCGCGGCGGGGAATGCAAATATTTCCAAATTAATTCGTACATTTTCGTTATCCATTCGGGCCATATATTGACATGTACAACCCAAAGCGGAAAAGAGAATCTAACCAACGGCTGACAAACGTGGATCAGTGTGGTGCCTGGCCCTTCAACAAATTTCCTAAAAATAAAAATTTACCCCCACCCCGGACCAAAATGCAGAAGAATTTAATAAGTGCTCAAATGCAAAACTCAATATTGCCAGTACCAGCCTATAACTTACGAATTCCAAATGTGCACATACATGACTATACAAATATAAAAAACTGTATTGCAAATGGTATTCACCTGAAATTAGGCGTAAATCCAGGGAAATCCTAGGCCTGTTTGACACAAGTTGTTTTGCTGACATTCTCCCTTTGTTTTAAAATCACACGAACCCAAATGCAGAATGTTGGCATTTCTTTAAATGAAAAAAAGCAAATAACTGTTGCAACTACACATACACAAAAGCAATACAATAGTTAAATACAAACATTACATTGAATAAAAAATGTATAGATCTTAGAAAAAGTCCCGTTAATCTCAATTTGAAATGGGAATATTCTTCAGCCGGAGTTAAATTTCTTCAAATTCATTTGGTGTGAGCGGTTATCGATATGACGACAACAAAACCTGCTGACGTAATGAAAAGATCACTGTTTTTCGTGATATGCTAAACGACGTTTAAGAAAGCGGGGAGCACACTAGGTGCATTAGAATGGGGATAACCATGCTTTAGTTTTTTTTTTCGTTTATGAGCGGTATGTGTGAGGTTTTTAATTTAGGTCTGTGAATCAGTTTTTACGGCTCCGCTGACGCGTCGCCGTAAAACTGATTCACAGACCATAAAAGCCTCCCACATTACCGCAACCAAATGCGAAAAACAAAGCATGGTTAAATTTCCCCTAATTCAACGTATTGCGTTTATATCCCAGTACATTACATTAGCCCACGTGACGTCGCGCACGATGGGTTTTGATTCCGTAAAGATTTGTTTGAAGTCAAATATTCAAAAATACATTACGTTCATTGTCGTTGTCAATTGCCCGGCAACGTCGCTGTTCCACGAATTGCGACAAAATGACGTTAAAAACAATTACGAATTAAACCTAATAATTTTTAGCGCCGTATTTGGTTAGTTACATCTTTGAAACTATCCGAAAATTCGGACTCCACGCACTTTAAACATACCAACTGTTGTTCATACTACAGTAAATGCAACAACCCATGGTTTTATTCCTTAAATATATCGTTCTCAGCATTACTGCGCATAACATATTGTGAACGGCGTACGTCCTAACGGGTTGTGCTGATGGTCAATAAATTAGGTATTGCATTTACATCAACACAAGTACAGTCGAAGACAATTTTACCGATTTAATATACATGAAACAGTTCGCATGCATGTACGAAATTAATGTACGTGACATATGTTACGTGTATATGGTCGCATCGCTGGCCATTGCACGTGAAACAAATTAGTGGGTGGAAATGCACGGAGGCCTCAGTTAAATAAAGTGATCCATGAATACATACTCTGCTGAGCCCGCCCATGCAGCAACAATGGCACAAAAGAGGATTTATAATAAATGCAAACATATATGGAAGCGTCCTGGTGCCATTGCATAGAAGATAGTAAGTCATAATTAAGAGATACTAAGTCCTAATTAGGAGGTAAGTCCTGATTAGGAGATACTAACTCCTAATTGGGAGATGGTATCTCCTAATTATGAGTTGCTATCTCCTAATTAGGAGTTGGTATCTCCTAATACTAAGTCCTAATTAGGAGAGAGTATCTCCTAATTAGGACTTAGTATATCCTCCTTAGGAGATAAATATAGTTTAGCATTAACAAACCCGGACGCTTCCATAAAAACCCATGGTAAACGGCTTACCCACCCATTTTGCATTTTATTTTAAACATTTCGAAATTTCGGGACGATTTACTATGAAATGACACACCGTTTCATCTGGCCATAGCGTGTAAAGTGAAAAGCTGGTTCACTTACCGAGATTCAATATGAGGACGACCGCCAGCACGTGCACGGAACAACCTCGGACCGCCGAGCTGATGAGACGAGTTAATGTGAATATATATGATTTAATGTGTATTGATGGATTCAATACCATATGGCTAATGGGTTAGAGGAACAATGATTGAAGTATATTGATATTTGCAATGTTAATGATGGCGAATGAGCTGGAGGAATAATTAAATCTATTGATAGATTCATTGTGTTAATAATGACGAATGGATGGGAATAATAGTGACGTGTATTAATATATTAATTGTGTTCATAATGGCGAATGGATTGGGGGAATAATGAAGTGTCTTGATAGAGTCATTGTGAAAATTAATACTCGGACTAGGTGACATTGCATACTTGGTTGAACTATAAGTCTGTTATTGTTCACATGCTGGATTTTTCAGCAACTAAATGCTGTGGTCGCTGGCGCTTCCTCGCATTTAATTCCAAAAATTAAAAATCCAATATGTGAACAATAACTTATACAATACTTTATGCTGAACTGAGTAATAAGTTCCTGGAATAGGATTTTATCCCGTCAACACGGCAGAGCCTCGCCCATCCCGTTTCCTAAGCCTTGCCAGATATTTTTCCGATTCACGGCACTAACCTACTATTCTCTATGTTCAAGGTAAGGATACAAAACTATCACCTCTTTTATATGAACATACTTCTTCGACAGGACATGCTGATTTTAAATTGTTAATATAGGAATGAATGGCCTTTTTGTGGAATTTATCGGGGTATAAACTTGGAAAAGTCGCGGGAATACTGGACGAAGGCCGGAAGGCCTCGTCCAGTATTCCCGCGACTTTTCCAAGTTTATATCCCCGTTCAATTCCACAAAAAGGCCATTCATTCCTTATAATTCCAGCATTTGAAATAAATTCATCAAGAAAATGTGTTTTTCTGACAGACGGCAGCCATTTTGTTTACATTGACAGCACTTACGGGGCGCCAAGTGGACATGGCTCAATTTTTCAACAAAACAGTCACAAAATTCAAACTGTGTCACACATTTCATTCTGTGCACAAAATTCACTTTTTGTGTAACAAAATTCAATTCGGTGTGTCACACAATTCAATTCTGTGTAACAAAATTCAATTCTGTGTAACAAAATTCAATTCTGTGTCACAAAATTCAATTCTGTCAATTCTGTGCAACAAAATTCAATTCTGTGTCACAAAATTCAATTCACTGGAGAAATGGGTCACGGTCGCCGATCTACACATTCAATGTCGATGATTCATTTCTCATTCTGCCGATGATTCATTTCTCATTCTGCCATTTTGCTTCAACTATCTCCAAACAGTCAAACGTTGACAAACCCATTCGTATTTAAACTCATTTGCGTTATAATTGTACACATAGTCATGTACATGTATATCTCCCGCGAGTACTGACGTCATTTATTGTGTATCGCAAGTACATCTGCCCAGTTAAATCAATAATACACGCGCTGTGGCTTGTGTTCTGGCTGCTGTCTGTGTTTATAAACAGAATGTGTGTATTGGGCCATTTGAGGAAACCATTTGTAGTATTTGTGTAGATACCATGGATACTAAGATGGTGTATAACTGTAAAATAATGCATGTAGACACATAGTTGCGAACACGTAACTTCGCAACTAGTAGACACAGATCCAATACCATTTGTTTCACAAGGTTAGATCTACTGTTAGAATACGACGTCATCTAATGTCATTTTCGAGTATAAAAACGTTACCTGATAAATAGAATACCAGCTAGTGTATTTTAATATCAAGTTTATCAGGCTCGGCTCGGAAACGGTAGGAATTCCTCGGCAAGCCTCGGAATTCCTACGCGTTTCCTAGCCTTGCCTGATAAACTTGATATCAAAATACACTAGCCTGGTATTCTCTATATATGGGCATGCTCTCAGGTCTAGCTATGTCCCGGCTACTTTATGTTTGGGAGTTTACTGCGATATAAATTTTGGACAGAGACTTGCTACGGGCCAATCAAATGTTAGGGAATTGTGTAAATATTTTTGTGCTGGAATTATACTTTGTTAAAAACATCCTGAATGAAACTGGAAATTCAGTAATATTTTATGAAAATACAAGGCAAATGTGCCCTGCATTAAACGCACGCTGATTGGCCTATTCATACAGGAGTGGGATGAAAAAACAGTGGGTCTTCAAAAGACAAAACTTATACAGTAACCGTATTTAAACATAACACCAATCTTGATGAATATTTTTAAATACTGCCTATAAACAAATGTATCACTTTTTGTAAAATGTAGAACTAGTAATCACAAGTTACCGATACAAACTGGTAGATGAAATGGAATTGAAAATAGGTTTCAAAAGTTTCGAAATGTAATTGAGATCATGGAAACTCATTGTTTTATTCTGATTTCCGTGTTTCATACAATGATATAACAAAACATGTGCATTCTGGCTGAAACCAGCGACTAGCACTGATACCGTGACATTTATTAACCAGATAGCCTCTGTCGAGACTGAGCAAAGGTGCAGGCTGCTCTGAGACTACATTGGGCATCAACATGATCAATGTTCTAACAACTACTTACTCTGTATGAATTGCGTACACAGCTTTCTATGAAAATTCATGAATGTAAATGGCTAGTAGAACCAGCAGTAGTTGTACTCCCTTCACTGAATGCGACATATATGCAAGATGCATCAAACTAAGTATAACACATTCGGTGTCGGGTTGTACTTGGTAAACGAGGATAACGGTGGGTTTGTTGCCACTGATTGTTTTAGTACCTTGTAACACGATGCTACAAATACGAATAAGAGTTTTCTCGTGTTCACGGTGCGACCTGGATCCATTACTGTGGCTTCCTTCCCAATATACTGAATCATAAAAGCAAGGTGTATGATCACGTGGTACTAACAACAACAACAAGTATCGATTCAAAGTACGTATTCGTTTATAGTGTCCTTATTACGTAACGGATTTTGTAGATTTGGCGTTCCATACTAGTCTCCGACACGGAAATCGATTCTTCGCAAATACGACATAAGTCTGTGCCAAACTCCATAGACCACCAAATGCAGCTAATGAAGACGCGTTTGCTGATCCATATTTCATCAAAATCCGTTGCATATTAAGGAAAATATCAAATAATACTTACTTTGGAGTGGGCGACGTTGTTTGTTGTTGATAACCACGTGATCATGCACCTTGAAAGGGCCCAATTGCATGGAACGCCAAATCTACATAAACTCAAATATATATTGCTAGCTCTAAATATTTAGAGCTAGCAACAAATATTTGGAGCTAGCAATAAATATTTGGAGAGCTCTCGAAATCATTTGGAGAGCTCTCGAAATCAATTAATTATATCTCGAAATAATTTGGAGAGCTCTCGAAATCATTTGGAGCGAGCATTATATAACGTTTGATTTGGAGAGCTCTCTAAATCATTTGGAGCTATCTCGAAATCATTTGGAGAGCTCTCGAAATCATTTGGAGAGCTCTCGAAATCAATTAATGATATCTCGAAATAATTT
The DNA here is from genome assembly GCA_029237695.1 of Conchocele bisecta. Classification (NCBI taxonomy): domain Eukaryota; kingdom Metazoa; phylum Mollusca; class Bivalvia; order Lucinida; family Thyasiridae; genus Conchocele; species Conchocele bisecta. The sequence goes on along the minus strand of CM055278.1, from coordinate 27,302,487 downwards.
AGAGAGCTCTCGAAATCATTTGTAGCGAGCATTATATAACTTTGATTTGGAGAGCTCTCTAAATCATTTGGAGCTATCTCTAAATCATTTGGAGAGCTCTCGAAATCATTTCGAGAGCTCTCGAAATGATTACTTAACGGATTTTGTAGATTTGGCGTTCCATACTAGTCTCCGACACGGAAATCGATTCTTCGCAAATACGACATAAGTCTGTGCCAAACTCCATAGACCACCAAATGCAGCTGATGAAGACGCGTTTGCTGATCCATATTTCATCAAATCCGTTGCATATTAAGGAAAATATCAAATAATACTTACTTTGGAGTGGGCGACGTTGTTGTTGTTGTAACCACGTGATCATGCACCTTGGAAGGGCCCAATTGCATGGAACGCCAAATCTACATAAACTCAAATATATATTGCTAGCTCTAAATATTTAGAGCTAGCAACAAATATTTGGAGCTAGCAATAAATATTTGGAGAGCTCTCGAAATCATTTGGAGAGCTCTCGAAATCAATTAATGATATCTCGAAATAATTTGGAGAGCTCTCGAAATCATTTGGAGCGAGCATTATATAACGTTTGATTTGGAGAGCTCTCTAAATCATTTGGAGCTATCTCGAAATCATTTGGAGAGCTCTCGAAATCATTTGGAGAGCTCTCGAAATCAATTAATGATATCTCGAAATAATTTAGAGAGCTCTCGAAAATCATTTTGTAGCGAGCATTATATAACTTGATTTGGTTTGGAGCTCTCTAAATCATTTGGAGCTATCTCTAAATCATTTGAGAGCTCTCGAAATCATTTGGAGAGCTCTCGAAATGATTACGTAACGGATTTTGTAGATTTGGCGTTCCATACTAGTCTCCGACACGGAAATCGATTCTTCGCAAATACGACATAAGTCTGTGCCAAACTCCATAGACCACCAAATGCAGCTAATGAAGACGCGTTTGCTGATCCATATTTCATCAAAATCCGTTGCATATTAAGGAAAATATCAAATAATACTTACTTTGGAGTGGGCGACGTTGTTGTTGTTGTAACCACGTGATCATGCACCTTGAAAGGGCCCAATTGCATGGAACGCCAAATCTACATAAACTCAAATATATATTGCTAGCTCTAAATATTTAGAGCTAGCAACAAATATTTGGAGCTAGCAATAAATATTTGGAGACCTCTCGAAATCATTTGGAGAGCTCTCGAAATCAATTAATGATATCTCGAAATAATTTGGAGAGCTCTCGAAATCATTTGGAGCGAGCATTATATAACGTTTGATTTGGAGAGCTCTCTAAATCATTTGGAGCTATCTCGAAATCATTTGGAGAGCTCTCGAAATCATTTGGAGAGCTCTCGAAATCAATTAATGATATCTCGAAATAATTTAGAGAGCTCTCGAAATCATTTGTAGCGAGCATTATATAACTTGATTTGGAGAGCTCTCTAAATCATTTGGAGCTATCTCTAAATCATTTGGAGAGCTCTCGAAATCATTTGGAGAGCTCTCGAAATGATTACGTAACGGATTTTGTAGATTTGGCGTTCCATACTAGTCTCCGACACGGAAATCGATTCTTCGCAAATACGACATAAGTCTGTGCCAAACTCCATAGACCACCAAATGCAGCTAATGAAGACGCGTTTGCTGATCCATATTTCATCAAAATCCGTTGCATATTAAGGAAAATATCAAATAATACTTACTTTGGAGTGGGCGACGTTGTTGTTGTTGTAACCACGTGATCATGCACCTTGAAAGGGCCCAATTGCATGGAACGCCAAATCTACATAAACTCAAATATATATTGCTAGCTCTAAAATATTTAGAGCTAGCAACAAATAATTGGAGCTAGCAATAAAATATTTGGAGACCTCTCGAAAATCATTTGGAGAGCTCTCGAAATCAAATTAAGATATCTCGAAATAATTTGGAGAGCTCTCGAAATCATTTGGAGCGAGCATTATATAACGTTTGATTTGGAGAGCTCTCTAAATCATTTGGAGCTATCTCGAAATCATTTGGAGAGCTCTCGAAATCATTTGGAGAGCTCTCGAAATCAATTAATGATATCTCGAAATAATTTAGAGAGCTCTCGAAATCATTTGTAGCGAGCATTATATAACTTGATTTGGAGAGCTCTCTAAATCATTTGGAGCTATCTCTAAATCATTTGGAGAGCTCTCGAAATCATTTCGAGAGCTCTCGAAATCATTTCGAGCTAGCTATAAATCAATTAATGATAGCTCAAATTGATTTATAGCGAGCATTATATAACTTTGATTTGGAGAGCTCTCTAAATCATTGGGAGCTATCTCTAAATCATTTGGAGAGCTCTCTAAATCATTTGGAGAGCTCTAGAATTCATTTGGAGATACATGTATCTCAAATTGATTTAGAGAGGGCATTATAAACATTGAATTTGATGCTAGCTCCAAATACCACATCCACGTGGGAACTGAGGAAAACACAATAAAGCGCACAATGTGCACCGAGCCTATTAAAAACTTCGTAACCTTCAATATGGAGTATATGGATGGAGTGAAAAAAAATTGTTTAGCTTATTTCTTTTTCATTTATTGATGCGTTTAGGCATATTTAATGTATTTATAGACCTCGGTCCGTTACTTCAACCTGTGCTGTAAACATGCTCGACATATGTGTATTCACTACTACACGTGTGACAGGCGACTTCCGGTCTAGGTAAAGTCGCACTAAATTTGGGATGGCACGATTTACCCAAATCTACCCAAATCTTCATCTAATTACTATATTTGTTAATCAATAAAGCTATACACATTATAATAATGATGTTTGGACTGTACTTACATAATATCTGTCATTAATTTGCTTATAACAAGGCCTTTTTTAATGTTTTGATGCAAAATGGAAATATTTGTACATGAAATAAAGGGAGAATACCGTGATTAACTTATGCTATGAAGCCAAGGAATATAATGCACTTTATAATGGCTAAATGGGAATGATGATTTGTAATTGAAATACTCATAAAAACAGTACAACCTCTCTAATGTTGACAGCCAAGGAGACAGTGTGTGAAAACTGTTATGTCAACTAGTATAATTATATATTTATATACGGTAGTAATATATAATTTAAATTTATAAACTCAGGCGCGGATACAATGGGGGGGGGGGGGGGGGGGGGGGGTTCCAGGAGGGGTCTGGACCACCCCCTCACCCACCCACCCCCCTCCCCCCTGCTCTCGGCAAAAAAAAAAAAAAAAAAAGAAGAAGATCTACAATACTCGAATAGTTGGAAGACTTTTTTTTTATTTTTTTTTCGTGGCCTAGGTGTCAGGAAATCGCATCTACGGCGATCTGGCATCTAAAAATTTCCTGGGGGAGGACCCCCAGACCCCCTACCGCGGAGGTTGGCTATGTCGAATTTTAATTACAGACACTCCCCTGCAATTATATTTCTGTATCCGCGCCTGAAAAACTACTCATATTTTAAAACTAATACTGCATTAATATGTATATGTGGTTGTGACTGGATAAATGGGCCTTATCGAAAGTGTGACCAGTGTAGGTTTTGATTAAATATATCCCTTCTGTAGCCTGGTAACGACCTACATTGCTTGTTCGAAGCATGACGTACTGGGGGTTTCATTTATGGAATGACGAATGTTGCAGATTCTGATCAGACTGCGGATGCACATGCTGATCTGGATCTACACTGGTCGCAAAACCCATAAACCACATTTCTCCAGTCACAACCACATTATGTGCGATATGCAATCATGGTCGATGATAACTTAAAGTTAGACAACTGAGACATAATTAATGAGTCTCGGTAGTCTCCCTTTATAATAATGCTTTATTAATCGTTTTCCCGCAGAAATATGTGCTTTATTCTTCCTATGTTTCGCTCAAAATGTGGTTATTATATGATATACTAATGATATATTGTAGAAAAAGTATATAATATAATCATAAATGTTATTTTTAATAAAGATTTGGGTACATTGTATATTTGGGTAAATCGTCTTGCGTAATTCAATGCGTAATTCAATAATTCAGGGAGACATCGTTTTCATAGTTTCAAGCGATTTAATGCTAGCTCCAAATAAGATATATATTGCTAGCTCGAAATGAATTAGAGATAGCTCGAAATGATTTCGAGAGCTCTCCAAATCAAAGTTATAAATGCTCGCTACAAATCAATTTGAGATATCATTAATTGATTTAGAGATAGCTCCAAATGAATTAGAGAGCTCTTCAAATGAATTGGAGATAGCTCGAAATGTTTTATTGCTAGCTCTAAATATATATTGCTAGCTCGAAATATTTAGAGCTAGCAATGTATATTTGAGTTTATGTAGATTTGGCGTTCCATACACTAGTATTACAAAATACCACACATTTGCTCCATTATATTTATATCATGTATGTATCTTGTTACAGTTTGCCATAAAATACTAATACGGCGAATTATGGAAGCGTCCTGGTGCCAATGCTAAACTATTTTTATATATATTTGTATAGTAACTCCTAATTATGAGATAGTTACTATATCCTAATTAGGACTTACTATCTCCTAATCATGACTTAGTATCTCCTAATTAGGACTTAGTAACTCCTAATTATGACTTAGTATCTCCTAATTAGGACGTAGTATCTCCTAATTCGGAGTTAGTGTCTCCTAAAATTAGGACTTATTAACTCGTAATTAGGATTTTAGTATCTCCTAATTAGGACTTAGTATCTACTAATTAGGAGTTAATATCTCCTAATTAGGAATTAATATCGCCTAATTAGGATTTACTATATGTGTCAATGCTAAAATGTATTATTAGGAGCTAATAAGTCCTAATTAGGAGATAGTATCTCCTAATTGAGTTAGCATCTCCTAATTAGGAGATTTAGTATCTCCCAATTAGGAGATAAATATATTTTAGAATTGGCACCAGGACGCTTCCATAGCGAATGGATTGGAGGAATAGTAAAGCGTATTGACACTGAATGCATTGTGCTAATAATGGCGAATGGATTGAAGGAATATGTTATGGCTGAGTATCAGGAGTATTGGAATAGTCATTCATACATATAACTAGAACATATTCCATGACCTGGCCCGCGCAGGCAATTCCTAGAACTTGTATGGACCTGGCCCGCAACTTGTATTGCAATGTATACAAAAGATAAAAATGGCATCAATCACATTGGACTGATAAGAAGTGTGATTAATGTACAAACATTAATTCCAGGACCTGGCCCGCGCAGGCAATTCCTAGAACTTGTATTGCAATGTATACACAAGATAAAAGTGGCATCACTCACATTGGACTGATAAGAAGTGTGATTAATGAACAAGCAATATAATATGAACGCACATATTTAAAAGCGGATTAAGTTGTATCTACCCGCAGACTTTGCAGTATGAACCTTATCTGTTCATACCTCGATGAATTAGTGTAGCGGCGTGAATATGATCAAATCAGTATGTGACTATAGGTTGGTCGAAACTGGCGGCATTTCCCAAATGACGCACCATATTAACCCTTAGACCGCTACACACAATAATTGTCGTCTGCTGTTGCTTTTATATCTTGCCTTATTTCTCAAAAGAACATGGAACAATGGAAATGGTTCTAAAGTTCTGTCAAAGCATGTTGTAAATTATTCTAAAGTGCTGTCAAAGCAGGTTTTCAATGATAAAAATAGAAAATAAATAGCGATGTAAGGGTTAATAAATGTGGCTTTGACTGGAGAAACTGCTCTTATGGGTTCTGTGCCCAATATAGATCCAGATCAGCATGTGTCAGGCCCGTACGCAGAGGGGGTGCGACGGGTGCGTACGCACCTCCCTTAACCCTTTCACTCTTAACCCGCAGGCCTGCATAGTGGTATTGGCAAACAGTGTAGATCCAGATGAGCCGGCTCGTAACGAGCCGTCTCATCAGGATCTGCACTTTTTGCAATTAATTTTCATAATTTTGAGAACAAAAACACCCCATGTTCATAAATGGACTGGTCTGAAAATCAGTTTGTGATGATTTAGATTGGTCGCAAAATTAACAAATCAAAATCCATTCCAGTTACTTAGGGGTGAAAGGTTAATCCGCCGTGGTCCTGTCCGTGGGTGTGCACCCCCATGAAATAATTCCTGCGTACGGACCTGTGTGTATCCACACAGTATGTATGTGTACAGTTGGCGAATCCATCAATGAATCACCCACAGTGCTTCGAACAAGAAATATGGATCGTTAGCAGGCTACAAGTCATTGAGTGTTATTTGATCATGAGCTACACTGATCACAAATCACATAAGCCCCATTTCTCGAGTCACAGCGACACGTATGATGCAATACAGCCCAACAACCCTACTGTCTGTTTCACGAAACCTGCCTAAATTGTACGGCCATATAAACAATACAAAAACAATATGTTTTTCGATATCATTAAATGTTATCAAAATTTATGAATGAGCTTTCTTTTTATTTCGTGAAATCTGGTCAGATATTGATTTTATTACGAAAAATTGATTTATCTATGGGAATTTAACATGGTGGAAAAGGTGGTGGAGGAGCTGTGGGCGGATTCAAAAAAATAAAAAAGTGGGAATTTGACTCAGAAACCTGGCTAAATAGTTTATAAATTATCTAACTAAGAAAACAAATGTTAAATTTTGAAAATCGGTCCAGTATTTCTGAAATTAGAAAAATTCCCATGTTAAATCCCCATAGACATCTTCACTCTGCCAACTTTCTACAACGGGCAGTTTTGTGTCTACCCCTGGATGGCTGTTGTATAGAGGTTGCACTGTAACAGTTTCGGAGTTATTTCGAGAAAAAAATACCCTAACTCCCTAAATAATTTAATATTCCATATAGATAATAGTTTTGACTAATTCTCTGTGATTTGACGTGCCTCTGCAATAGTTTCACGTGCCTGTGCAATAGTTTCACGTGCCTGCGCAATAGTTCCGCGTGCCCATGGAATAGTCAAAACTATTTTCACCCCAGAATATCGATCATGACGTCATGATTTTTGTCGAATATCACGTCATACAATTCAACGTAGATCGGTCAGTCCACGCGCCGCACGCAAAATTTACGTTCATTGTTTCCATACAGGTTGAGTAATAAAACAGTTATTTCATGGTAATTCCGGGAACAATCATTCTCTCCCATGCACAGAGAGTAGGATAGTAATGTTAGAATGGGAAAAATATCCGACAAGGCTCAATAATTTCTTTATTTCTCATCAGAAGTATATGTTGTGACCACTCATTTGAACCGTCTCGCCGAGACGGTTCAAATGAGTGGTCACAACATATACTTCGGTTTAGAAATAAGGAAAATAGATAGAGAATAGTAGGTTAGTGCCGTGAATGGGAAAAAATATCTGGCAAGGCTCAGGAAACGGGATGGGTGAGGCTCTGCCGAGCACATCCCGTTTCCGTGCCGCGCCAGATATTTTTTCCCATTCACGGCATTAACCTACTATTCTATTTATCCCGTCAACACCTACAAATGGCTGTAAAATGCAAAAATTGTATTGACTGGATATCAAAAATGTTTCACGGCACCGTGTTTCACGGCACATACGCACTGTGTTGACGGGATAAAGTAGGATAGTAATGTTGGTTTATTGTCATCGGTGTTTGTAATATTTGTTGTTTTTCATACACGTTTGAATAGTAAATTGAATCTGTTGATGCTCATCATTTGAGACATTTTCTAACAAAATAAACATTCATTCACCATTACCCCATGTATAGATTGGCATTATTATGCATTTTCTATCAGACGTAACTTTCCACACTGATATCACTGGCAGGGGCGATAACCGTGTTTCCTTAAAACGTTAACGGACATTACCATTAAATCTCTGTATTTATATTTTGATGTGCAATCATACTTTATAATCTGTCGGAAATATTATTTTTTCACGTGATGCATTTAATCAGTATAAATAATTAAAACATATCATGCCTCATTTGCATATGACAATAGCCTGATACCACCGCGCGTCACTATCAGTAAAATAAATATTACTAAATGATTATATATGTTTATCGGGCACTCGTAATTTTTAGAACTCGTGGAATAGCGACACAATTATAGTTTATACATTTATTTAATTCCTATAAAGAACATTTCGTGCCTACTGAGTGGGCATGTACCTTTAAGGCGAACTTTATGCAACTTTATGTTCTGATTTTGGGATGTTCCTTCTTCCCTACACATGAAATATGGGAGTTGACCCTGTTAACCGACCTAAAATGACTTAGCAGATGATACGCCAATAAACATCATTATATAAATAAATAATATGTATTAGTAATGTTGTGGAGCTAACATAGTTTCAGTACTTTCAGTACTTTGATTATTATAATATGCCACGGTTATCTGCGTGTTATCGCGTCAAAATCGCGCCATGTCTGAACACTCTATAGTTTGTTTTATAAAATGTGGTGTACTCAGTGCATACAAGCACTTCATACATACATGTTACACGCAATTAGTTCGTATTCGTTCGTTCATTTATCCACCCTGCGTGCCGACCGGTGTTTTAAAGTTATTAATTAACGTCTGGCACAAATGTACTTTCGCCACCAGTATAGACCCAGCACCCAGACTGCGCGGTTTAATCCTGATTGTCCCACATTTGAGTGTCCAGTAGTCCTGATTGTCCCACATTTGGTTTTTACAGGTAACTGGATTTTGCAGATTTAAGGCTATAGTCTTTTTCAATAAATTAACATTGTATGCCAGTTATACTTGTATATATGCAAATAAAAACAAGATTAATAAATTAATAAAAAATAAAGTGGCATACAATTTTGTAATAATTTTTAGTTTAAATTAGTGTTTCAATGTGTGTATTGTTAAATAATCCAATTATCTACAGTTCTTTGGTGATTAGTAAAGCCAATTGACTAATAGAACAGAAATGCTGTGAATTTGGATTACAACTGCAACCTGTGCATGTGTTTCTTGATCATGAAGCGGCATCGTGGAACGCCGTCTTGTGAGTATTCCCAGATACCACAGTCAAAGCCTGCTTCTTTCACTACACCCAGTGCATTTGGCGGAAAGTTCAGGGCTTGGGACTGAGTACAGTGTATAAAGAGAACGACAGTGTACATCGACTGGTGAGAAGGGCATCTGTACTTCCGTTGGTTCCAGTAGATGAAGTTGAAAACGTATGGTTTGAAGCTTTGGAAGCTGCTGAAGCAGAAGAGCTCCCAGTTGACGCCACCCCCGTCACTGACTACGTCACCGAGTAGTGGGTTGACAGGGGCGACAAGGCCATATGGAATCACTATGCCACACAGGGACCCAGGACAACTAACCATCTAGAAGGCTGTCACAACAAACTCAAGAAGGCAGTTCATCACGCACATCCAAACATCTTTTGCATTATACAAATCATGCAGCAAATCGAGGCAGCATCGCACATTAAGATTCTACAGTTTCAGGCTGGAGGTGCACGCCCTGTGAAACGTAGACGGTACCCACAGATCGAGCGGCGACTCGGCAACTTGAAGATGCGTCTGCAGACTGGCGAACTGACGATGATGGAGTACGCTGACGCCGCATCAAACCTGCTCCGTATCTAGACGTCATATACTGATATATATGTATACTATGTACTATATGTGAAACTGGAATTGGATTTATTAAAACATCGAGACGATTCTAATGTATTGATAATGTACTGACAAAAAAGGTGTATTTTTTTGTATTTTCTTAATATATAACTGGAATAGCTTTATTAAAAGTTTCTTATCAACTTCTGTTTTTCATTTTAATCCTGTATCTCCAACTTGAAAGTGGAAACAGAGCATACTCCAAATAACCCTAGGGCTATGATATTACCTGTAACAAAATCCTGATTGTCCCACATGGAAAATGACCAGATTTAACAAATGTGGGACAATCCGGACGACACTGAGTGCGCATCGAATTAACATAATCAGGAATATTTCGCTGAATAAATGGCGCCGATTGTGCAGCCTGACCGGATGGCGTAAGTGGGCAGGTAAATATGTGTCTACGCTGGTGTATGCCGCTTTTCAAACCTGGCGTTCCTACTTTGGTCACAAACGCACAAATGTGGCTGTGACTGGATATATTGGACTTATGGGTTTTGTATTAAATGTAGATCCACATCAGGCTGCGTATCCGCACAGTCTGATCAGGATATACAGTGTTCCCGTCAATAAAACACTGTCATGCTTCTAACAAGCAATATATATCGCTATCAGACTACATGGGTGTGCTATTTGATCAGGAGCTACACTGGTCACAAATCACATAATCCCAATTTCTCCAGTCACAGCCTCAAATGTCAACATATTTTCCGTGTGATGTTGCGTATGTTGCGAACGGTAACTCGTGCAATCTCACGGACGGTACGGGAGTAAATTGCAATAGTTACCGTTCGCAACTAATGTTGCGTACGCTATTAGCTTGCGCGTTATACCGTTGCATTGTACATGTACATATGTGTGCGGACAATCTTATCACATTTGAGCCATGCTCTGGAATTGCCACCATTATCGCATTGTCGATATTGATTTCGAAAACAATACAATAGTCATGATAGTGTCCATCAATAATGTTAGAAGTTGACGAAACGTTCACAGCTCTGCCGCATGAGCTCTGAATATTTCGTAAATTGTCGTCGTCATTTATGGAAAATAAGACTGATTTTCGAAATCAATATCGTCGATGCGATAAGGGAGGTAATTTCAGAGCTGCGCATATGTCTTGTGATGCGTGCAATCCGATCCTACTTATAGAGAATAGTAGGTTAGGAAATCAATATCGGCAATGCGATAATGGTGGTAATTCCACAGCATGACTCAAATGTGATACAGAGAATAGTAGGTTAATGCCGTGAATGGGAAAACATATATGACAATGCTTAGGAAACGGGATGGGCGAGGCTCTGCCGAGCACATCCCGTTTCAGTGCCGAGCCAGATATTTTTCCCATTCACGGCACTAACCTAATATTCTATTTATCCCGTCAACACATACAAATGGCTTTGAAAAAAATAACCCCGCACATATTCATACGCAGTGATTATGTCGTATTGACAGGATATCAAAAATGTTTCACGGCACCGTGTTTCACGGAACGTACGCACTGTGTTGACGGGATAAAATGATATGCTGTGACTCTACCTATTTCAGACGTTTCGGAATAAAAAGTCTCAATTTCGGTCACTTGCGCAACGAAACCATGTTTTAAACTGGTTGACTATACCTGAAATCAAGTTGCCTAGCATGCCATATTGACACATACAAACTAGTACAAGTAGTAATAAATTTCTACCGGGTGTCTGGCATAAAGGATAGGAATTTGGAAGTACTGATTTATTTTCGATAGAGTGTCACATAAGTCAAATTTGACTGGCCCTTTCAATAGGGGTGACGCTATGATAACAAAACTTTACTTTTACTTTTTACTAAAAAAGAAAGAAACAAGCCAACCATACCTAGTATACTCTGCACTGTTGCCCGCACAATATTTAATTTTTCGACGTAATAAACATAAAAGTCAGAACAACAAGCCCAGTGTGGTTATTTTACTGCCAAACCATACTGTATGTTATAGGCGTTTAGAATTGAATGTATACTTAAATTAAATAAATAAATGTCGGATTTAAATACTAATTGATAAAGAAGATTTGCTTAAACCAATATGTGTGGCTGTGACACGAAAAATCGGGCGTATGGGCTTTGCGGCCAGTGTATATCCAGATCAGCCTGTGCATCCGCACAGTCTGATCAGGATCTGCACAGTTCGCCATTCCATAAACGAAACACCAGTCATGTTTCCAGCAAGCAATATAGATCGTTATCAGGTTACATGAGTATGCTACAGTGGGATCAGCGTAAGTGCACACACGAACGAACACGACAGGTTGGAACCAACCCATGGGCGGATTCAGGAAGGGGGCGGACCCGGCGCCCCCCCCCCCCACCTAAAATTCGCCGAGTAAAGATTTTTTACAAGTTACAAGGCACGTTTCATGCCAAGTGACATGTATTCCATGCATTTTTCGGTCGTTTTCTTATTGTTTCAAATTTAAACGTTTTCAATCAAAAATCATGTCTAAACATACTGTGACAGTGTCAATATTTTTGCTCCAAAATGCGCCAGAACGCAAGAAATGCGATGTAGATTTCCAAAATGTTCCGAGGGGGGGGGGGGTGGGGGGGGGGGGGGGGGGGGGGGTGGGGGGAATGCCCCCGGACCCCCCTAGCGCTGATCGACTATTTTGCAATACTTGACTATATTATCGAACGAGCTGATAATATAGTCAAGTATTGCAAAATAGTTACGCCCCCCCCCCTAACCCGAAATCCTGGATCTGCGCCTGCAACCTGTCGTGTTAGTTCGTGTGTGCACTTATACTCTGACCCCACTGTGTTTGATCAGGACTTTGGGCCCGTTTCACTAAACTTCGGAAGACTAAAATGTTATTAAGTGCAAATGTAGGATCGTCTGGAAATTGTAATTTATGGATTTACATCTATTGAGCATAATACATGTAAATCCAATAATTGTTTACAAGAACACATTGTTAATGTGAAATTTACAGACTATCATAAGTGTGCACTTACGAACATTTTAGTCACACGAAGTTTAGTGAAACGGCCGTCAATGGTCGTCAATTCCATAAGCCCCATTTCTCCAGTCACAGCCAAGTGTCAGACCGATCACATAGTAGTTATACCATACAATGCAATGCACATTCCTTCCTAATCTTATTATTAGCCGATCTATTTATAGATCGGCTATATGTTGGTTATCCATCGGTTTGTGAAAAAGTGTGTAACCACCCTTTTCTCCTATATTCGGTAATCTACAAACGCGAACTTTGTTGTATCACTTCCAATCTACATCAACCGGATACTTTTTCATTTTTGGCCATTATCTCTGTTTAAAACTTTAAATAAGCGAAATAACACAATTTGGGAATAAATTAACGTAAATAACTACAAGAGTTCGGCGGTTTGCAAATTGGCTATGAATAAAGTAGTGACGTCACAAACCGGAAGCTCCGCCATGTTCCAATATTTCGATACACAAATCGTAACACGTCGAAGTTTGACCTAAATTCAGTTAGTTAGTGGTTGTGACGTGTTCTATATACGGATATAGTCATCGCAAAGATCGCGAAAGGACACTGGAATAGTATAGATTGCCTGCAGTAATCACAAATCAAGGTGTGGAATGCTAAGAAACTGAGTTCGGACACGTGAATTTCTGGCTAGAAATTATTGGACAAGAATTTGGGCACAAGAATATCCAAAATGTTCGGGTGTCAATGGTAAGTCCTTGATATTATAAATAATCCGCTGGTTCTACTTGTCAGCTGGTGAGACAGTGTAAGCTGGTGTAATCATTATATTGTGTGTGAACCCCACCCAGTGCTCCAGATAAGCTGCGTATTTGCGTAAATACCCAATTAAAATTGCCAAAAACCCAATTGAAATCAGAAGTAGTGAGTATCAAAAAGCAATGTGAACAATTGTGGTACCTTTATCATGCTGCAGAGAACAATAAACAGACCACAATATAGCATATTTTTCTTATTTTTCCATGAAAACACATCCAAGGAGACAATTATAATGAAATGCCAAGATATGATTTCATTACGAAACAAACTATTCAATAATTGCTGTCTGTTGATGTGTACACAGTAGTGTGATTTAATTTTACCCAATTAAAATTTTGAAATGCCCACCTGCTTCAGAACTGATGGAGTAACAATACTCAATTACTAATTCCTTATCTGGAGCCCTGACAATACTCTATTTCTAATTCCTTATCTGGAGCCCTGTTAGGATACAAATTGTGTTCGGAAGCCCCTATTATTGTCCCAATAGTTCGGGTTATTACAATAATCCTGGCCAGTCTCAATGTGATGGTTCAAATGAGCAGCATTTCCTGTTTCATCTGTTTCGTCTCTAGAAAAACCCGCGATTTATCACATTTAATACCATAGTGTTTGTTTGTTTATTTATTTGCAGCCTATCAACAGCTAAGGTCATGTAAGGCCGGCCAAACGGGTTCGATCCCATTTGAACCTGCTGCATTGGGGGGGAAATACCAAAATCAGAACGTATTTGCTGCGTATTTGTATATAAGCTGCGTATTTGCGTAAATTCCCAATTAAAATTGCCAAAAACCCAATTGAAATCAGAAGTAGTGACTATCAAAAAGCAATGACTGCATGAGCACAATTGTGGTACCTTTATCATGCTGCAGAAAACAATAAACAGACCACAATATAGCATATTTTTCCATGAAAACACATCCAAGGAGACAATTCTAATGAAATGCAAAGATGTGTTTTAATTTCGAAACAAACTATTCAATAATTGCTGTCTATTGATGTGTAAGCAGTAGTGTGATTTAATGTTACCCAATTAAAATTTTGAAATACCCAATTGCTTCAGAACTGATCGAGTAACAATACTCAATTACTAATTCCTTATCTGGAGCCCTGCAGCCACCCACTGAATTATAATGTTTGACACCCGTGCTGTCACTGTACTTAGCATGCTTCAGACATGCGAGATGGTGTATTTTGATGGACCTCGGACAATAAAAAATTGCAGTTTGTGTGGAATTTCATGAAAAATGTTTACAGATTTCGCGATATTTACTGTAAATCATGCCAAACGTTGATGAAATTCTCAGATCAAATGCAGAATGTCACCATGTTGTCACCATTCAATGTTATGTATGAAAGATATCGTAAATTTTTTAAATGTTTTTCATCAAAGTGCGCACATGTTTGTGCATGCAAAAGCACATGGCACATGTCATATGTATAAATTTGTCATAAATTGTCAATATTTCAGTGATATTTCACATGACTTAGAGTACACCTTTTCTTTTTTATTTCTCCTCAAAAGTGCATGTAAATATTGTGACCACTCATCTGAACCGTCTCCGCAAGAATGTTCAGATGGTGTATGCAACATATACTTCCGACAAGAAATAATAAAAATAAGTTATTATATTGTAACTAAATGTGCAAAGTTACAATATCCGACAAGTACACATGTATTTATTTGTTTTTAATATATATCATGTATATGTTTCAGGAAAGAAGGCAGAGTTGTATGACCATCTTAACCCAAACTGGGCACCATCAGTTAATCTGGGCGGACAAAAGCGAGCACCATCTACATCAAGATATGATCGGCAGCAGGAAATGAAGAGAAGGAAGCCAGCTGAATCCACAACTATTGTTGGACCTGATCACACTGAGATGGGTATGGATATGGGTGACAGCGTTGATGAAGACGGCGTTCAGTCACAGACTGATGTTGATGGTCCACTCATGGAGGTTATGTCGCTGGAGCTGCAGGAACTGCGTACAGAGAATGTGGAGCTGAAGGAAAAAGTGGCCCATTTGGAAACTAAATTCACTGCAAGTTATTTTAAGGGTAGTGACGAGAAGGTGAAACATTCAACAGGATTACCATCATTCACAGTTATATCTATATTGTTTAATTTTCTGGAGCCACACCTGCCATCCAGTCTGGTCATGCCCAAATTCAAGGTAATGATATTGACATTAGTGAAATTGCGACTAAATTTGTCAAATCTCTTTCTTGCGCATGAATTTGACACTACTCAATCAACAATATCTAGACTTTTTTACACGGACAATTGACTGTATGTACAAGCGGCTAAAGAAACTCATAAGATGGCCAGAGCGCGAGACATTGAGAAAAACCATGCCAATGGAATTTAGGAAGTACTTCGGCCACAGGTGTGCAGTGATAATTTATTGTTTTGAGGTATTTATTGAGAAACCAAGTGGTTTGAAAGCCAGAGCAGAAACCTGGTATTCATACAAACACCACCAAACTGTGAAATTTATAATTAGAATTACTCCTCAGGGCAATGTGTCCTTCATATCGAAAGCATGGGGTGGTCGTGTGAGTGACAAGTTTGTGACAGAGAACAGTGACTTCCTGTCCAAGTTATTACCTGGGGATTTAGTGTTGGCGGACAGAGGATTTGATGTCAAGGACAGTGTTGGCTCGGTAGCTGCAGAAGTGAAGATTCCAGCATTTACAAAATGTCGTGATCAGCTATCCCCTCTGGACGTGGAATCAATGCGTAAACTTGCCCACTCAAGAATACATGTGGAACAGGTTATTGGTTCAGTTCGACAGCAATATACTATATTGAACGGTTGTCTTCCCATTAATTGTCTCATGAACAAGGATAAGTTTAGTAAGACTGACAAAATTGTTACCGTTTCGTGTGGACTAGTAAATTTGTGTGACTCAATTGTTGATTTTAACTGAACCAAATTGATTTACACTGGTCCTTGCACTTCTTCGTGTCCTTTTGTAAATACTGAAATCTTCTTTTTCTGATTCACTTATTTCGCCATCAAACATTTACTTTTCTATTGATTGCAAGGAAATAGCGAGTCTGCGATGTCGGTCGGCTGCCAGCATGGTACCGGTAAACAGGTTGTCTGTCGGTCGGTATAGTCGACTATACCGACCGACAGCCGACCTGTTTATCTGTACCATGCCAGCAGCCGACCGAAATCGCTGAATTGGTATTCCAAGGCCAGGGGTGTGGAAGTTCTTCATCAGATTTGCTGGCACCTTTTGAAATTAAAATCATATACATATCCCAATTCAAAACCATTTTTAATAGAAGCTAAACATGTATACTTTATCATTTATTCCATTATCATGATTATTACATAAAGCATGTAATAATAAAGTATAAACACTCATAGTAAGCATGATATTACTTCCTTTCAATGCTAATATGACCAGTGTAGGCACAGATCAGCCTGCACATTCACATACAGGAGTGTGCTAGCAGATTAATATCCAGATTGATCAAACCCCATACGGTCTTTTTCTCAAGCCAAGGTCACATATACTTTTCTATATTTGTGATGCACCGTTAGAGAAACTGTCCACTTACTTCACTGGTGCTGCACTCCGTGCCGATGGAAATATTTCAAGACAATCCACTTGAAAGATACAATAGGCGACATTAATTGTGTTTCAAGACGAGTAGTAATTGTATTGATTTTTTAACACTCATCTAGAAACATTTTATAATGGTGCATATTGTATTTTTCAAGTGGATTGTCTTACATTTTCCACCAGTGTAATAATGATAATTAAGATGTGCCATGTGTTTTGTACCTACACAAATTGGCGTAATTTCATACAAAAATTACAAAATTTACGATATTTTCCTGGAATAACACCAAAGGTTGTCGAAATTTTCAGAGCAAATGCGAAATTCTATTCCGCATTTGCTTTGAGAATTTCATCAACTTTCAGCATATTTATGAAATTGCGCACCTGTTTGTAGGTACAAAATCACATGGTGCGTCTCGATTATACAGACAGTATATCTGCATTGGCAATATATACATTGAAGTTAACATACAGTACTTGCACACAAAATGAATTACCTTTATACACGCTTGTTTTTCTTAAATTCTGGCATCTTTCTACAGTCTGTGCAATAGGTATATATATAAGATTCCGGCACCTCGTGTTAATTTATGGCACCCGGTGTTTTTATAAACTTAAATGTATAAGGTTTCCAAAAATTCCGGGTGGCATTTTTTTAAACCAAGTTCAAGGTCATTTCAAGGTCATTGAACTTTATGCTTGATGGAAGTCGAAAATTGCCAATATATGAGCCAATAGGTAGGTCATGGTCCTTAACTTGGAAATTGGTGTAAGTTGTTCAAAAACATTTCAGATGGATATATTAAAGAATTTACGTAAACTATACTAATATTCAATACATTATTATCATATTTTCAAGATGCCCGCCAAAAATCGGGTATTTATGAGATTTCGGTTGACTTGCTACATATTTGTGTAATGCTAAGCGCCTTCACCTATATTCAAAGGTTAATTCTTTCAACTGGAATAATATTACAGTTAATATACTCCATTGTCAGAAAACTCAAAATGGCCGCCTAGTAAATGGCAAATCCATAGTAATTTACTAAATATAACTGGGAGAATTTGGTTGGGGAGGAAATCAACACTTCTCTCACTTTTCCCTGAGATTCTGTAACTACTAAAATGTAGACATATATTGAACCCTGATTTGATCGGCTAATAACATCATGCTCTGCATGACTTTTCATTATTATAGCGTTAACTCGTTAAGTCTGTTTCGAGAAATTGGGGCTTATATGGTTTGTTACCAGTGTATATCCAGACGAACCTTTGCATCCGATCAGGATCCGCACTGATCGCCATTGCATCAATGAAACAACTGTCATGCTGCTAACAAGCAATATATAGATCGTTATCATACGACAGGAGTGTGCTATTTGATCAGGAGCTCCACTGATCACAAATTCCCTAAGCCCCATAGTTACAGCCATAGTTAATGACAAGCAATGTAGATCTTGTGGAGAACTCGACTTACTGTCTGTTTCACGAAACCTGCCCAAATTATGCGGCCATCAAAACAATGTAAACACAATATGTTTGTCGATAATACATGTATTAAAATTTATCAAAATTTAAGAATGAACCTTCTTTTTATTTCGTGAAATCTGGTCAAATATTGGATTTTATTACGAAAAATGAGTTCCCTATGGGAATTTAACATGGGGGCGTGGTGAAGAGGTGAAGAATATGGAGGAGGATTCGAAAAAACGAAAACTTTTGGAAATTGATTCTGAAACCTAGCTAGATAGCTTGGAAATGATCTAACTAAGAAAACAAACGTTACATTTTGTAAATCAGTCCACTATTTCTGAAATTAGACAAGAAAATCTGTGAAGATATCTATGGGGATTTAACATGTGGAAATTGTTTTTTCACAATAAAATCAATAGTGGACCAAATTTAACGAAATAAAAAGAAAACTAATTCTGAAATTCTACTAAAATTTAATATTATCAAAAAAAATAATTGTTTAAACATTGTGCATACAATTTGGGTAGGTTTCGTGAAACAGACAGTAGTGATCGCAATGACGTCCGGAATGCCTTGCGTCCGTCCATGAGTGCGTACGTCCGTCTATATGAGACCTATGTCGAGTGTGTTTTTACTCTATTTTTGATAATCATGGTACATTATCTTGAAACTTCATATGCAGTTTTATCATGCATAAAAGATGTGCATAAGTTCGCCGTAGCCAGGGATAGATCCATATGTACTTGCTTTCAATATTAATTTTAACATTACTTATTTATTATTATTTAAAAGATAGACGAGTACCTATCTGTTTCACAAAAAAACTAACGCCCGTAACACTATGTATGTGTCATGTTACAAACATGTTTGTACAAAACTCCTGGGGCCGTTTCACTAAATTGATGGATTTACATTTATTGAGCATAGGCTGCATATGCAGCCTATGCTCAATAAATTTAAATCCAATAATTGTTTACAAGAACACATTGTTAATGTGAAATTTACAGACTATCATAATTTTGCACTTACGAACATTTTAGTCGTACGAAGTTTAGCGAAACGCACCCCTGATTTCTTTTAAGGTGACTCATATATACAATTGGGTTAGGAAATGCTATACAAAACTACCAAGGTGTCAACCGCCAATCACATACCAGTATAGCTATTCGAAATCACTGTCAGGGGCCGAGCTTCGCGACTGGGCTGGGTAACCAATAAGTACGTTATCATAATTATCAAAGTATGTCCAGTAATGTATACACTAAAATAATTGTCATTTTGAATATGGAGAAATGGGGCTGTTACCATTTTTGGTTGATCTACCTATCATGTCAGTCCAACAGTCTGATCAAAGTACATTATCATAGAAACATGGCATATGTTGCAACGATTGAATACAGATCAGTGCAGACCCTGATCAGACAGCGCGGATGCGCAGTCTGATCTGGGTATACACTGGTAAAATAGGTCATAAGCCTCTCCCTCGCCTCCCTCACAAGTCAGTCAAAATTAACAAAAGAATAACAATTACAAGATTTGTGACAATAATTATGCGATTGTAATAAACATTTATCCAACTCGGTCTTTATCTCCGCTGACATCCGCATTTATCCTCAAGCATCCGTATCTATCCGCATCTATAGGTAACTGTATCGGTAAATTCATGAAGAAAATAGGCCACGCCCACAAATTCTGCGGAAGACTGTGGATTTTATCCGCAACTATCCGCCCTATCCGCAATGTGTGTGTCTGACTAGGGCATTAACGAATAGCCGTTTATTTTTAACTTTTAAATGAATCTGGACGTAATTGGAGAAATGAGACATATGACCTTAGCGACCAGTGTAGATCCAGACCAACGTAGTTTTAACTGTCTAACACCATACACATTTTAACACCATAAATCGCCAAACAATCAGGTAGACAACCTCAATACATATACTATGAAAAAATTACAGACGATAATAAGTTGCTGGATGTCAATCGATGAGTCCAAATATAGGTAGACCATGTGTATTATCATATCATAGCCTCGTTTTCGTGTATAATAACTACTTTATAAAGTGCACGTGCATGCATGTCAATATAATAGTGTATCTTGGTGCGCAAAATACACATGTAGTGTGGCTCAGTGGTATCGAAGCGGGGGAATATCCATACGTTTGCAGATCTTTTGTTAATTTTATCTGGTCGAGATTTCGAGCCTCACAAAATGCATTACTTTTGTCAATATCATTCTGTTCGTTTTATGACTGCTTGCTGGAGAAGGGAATAAGTGAAACGGCGAGGGTTATCACTATTGCTGCATGACCTCAATGTGACATGATCGGAAAGAACATACTCCAAATTCTTCATGTACACACATATGAAATGTGCATTTAGTTATTAGTTTTCTTCAAAGTGAAACTAACGTATCTATATCATGCTTAATTAATGTAATTTGTAAGAGCAACACACATAAAAAAGAAATATATAATAAAATATAAACAAGTCAAAATATATGTGCATGAAAAACTAATATCCGAACTCACTACCTACGGCATTTATATCCGTAACTCTAACCCCTCGACTACATAAGACTTGATGACAAATCTCAAAATCAATATTGAAAAGGAATACTGGCACGGGTACTGTTGATTTCCGCTAAATTGGCAAGGGAACGTGACGTCACGGGGTCAGTGGACTATGTCTATTATAGCTTTCTAGGGATGTAGCCGTTTGCAGCCCTTTTAGGTGGCCGAATCGACGCCTTATCTACAGCAATTTAGAGCTGGAAAATGCATGCTCCCGATAGCTTAGGAGATATTTTAAATTACCAACTGGTTGACTGATGAAACAGGCGATTGAAAACCACAATAAATGCCATATTTGTAAACGTAAAACGTTTCGATAGTCGATTCATTTTGATTGCACAGTTGTCCGCAAGTATCAGCATGATTGTCAGCACAGCTCAGGTGGTAGAGCGCTCGGTAAATGCATTCGACCTGCGTTCCTTTTGTGCGAGTTCGAGCCTCGGACAAATTTTTTTTTTTTTATTCATAAAACAGATTCAACATTTTATCACTTTTACGAAAATGTCTTAGATAGAGTTTGACAAATGATAAAACCTACTATTCTATGTATCCCGTCAACACTTCTACAAATGGTTTTAAAATGCAAAAAAAAATAAATAACCCCAACCACCGCACATATTCATACGCAGTGATTAGGTCGTATTGACAGGATATCAAAAATGTTTTACGGCACCGTGTTTCACGGCACATACGCACTGTGTTCACGGGATAAAAACGCATTATAATATATAATATCATTTTGTATATAACGACCAGCCGCGAAATGACCGTAGCGGGCCCCAAAACATATTATATCATAACTTGCATAACCCAATCCCATATGGATCCTTCCCTGCTTGATCTGTTTTACCCTGACCACCCATCACATATCATCATCATATAGCATAACACTGTTACGGCTGAGTCTTCATATATCACATTCACTCACACTCCGCCCTTTTCCCGGCCTGACATACAGGCATAGTGCGGTAGGAGAATGAACTAGCTAGGTTAAAGTAACCGGTTCATCGCCTTCTTCATTTAATTTCGACTGTATCGCAGATATTAGTAGATTCGGAAACAAACGGACCAACGGCCATTGACCCGACACTTTTTTTTAGCTCAAAAGCCCGGGTTTGGAAGGTCTTCGAGCCAATTCCTACCATTAAATATAAGCTAAATAAAAATAAAATCACCTCCAAACTAGATAATGTCTTACAATTGGTAAATTTGTGAAAAATCAAAACATTTGTATGGGTTTTTATTTTTATTTAGAAGTGCCTATTAACCTGTTTACCCTAAATATCTGCCATTGATGGTTCCATGCTTATTTCTGGACTATTCCATTAATCAGGTCAGAGGTATTTTTAAAATATTACCATGAACAATATAGACAAACACTGCAGATCCTGATGAGACGGCTTGATACAAGGATGCTAATCTGAATCTACAGGGTTTGTACATGTTGCCTTTATGTTATGTGAGGTTGAAATGGTTAAGCCTGGCTTAATCCTTTTTAATTTGAGAATACACCAGCACACTGTTGTTTTCTCTTTTTTTCTTACAGTTTTTTTCCAGTCGTACACGTGCATGCTTTGACCACAATTAAAGGCGTATCTAGTCAGGTTTGAACATTCACTTTTGAAAGCCTCGGTGCTAAATATCCTTGTGAGATTCCTTACATTTAGGTGGTCGATAGACATACAATATATGCTATCCATTCAAAATGTAGTTAACATTTCTTTTTTCCATATTACGTAAATCCGGCGACCCTACGACCAAGAGAATACGTCCCCACTCCCCCCTCCACCAACTCTCACCTGTCTCACAGATGACATAAAACCAACTTAAAATAGGAAAGATGACTTCGTTGTTGTAAGATAAGTAATGTGATGTCTTAAAGAATATTACGTCGTTACAATAATGATCGGAATTGCATAAAATAAAGAGCAGTGTGTTCAGGAAAGAGTTCTGCATCGGAAGACGTAAAAAGTAAACATGTCAAATGTTTGCCATAAGGTACGTTTTCCGACGACGCGGTTCATATAGTATTACATGAGGAAGCTCAGTGACTATATAGTGTGGTGTCTGGTTAACAGTGAATCCATCATCATTTGGATTTCAAGCACTCCATGGGAAATGCATGCATGATCAAGTCAATATTAACCGATAAAAATGAACCTGTGATTTCATTATCTAATGTTAGAACATACAAGAATATATACGTGCACGTATATCGACCTGTGACCAAGACATACATTTCCTATTTCTTATATGATGCATGTAGCGTAGTGGTTGCAGTTATCTTCTTTTTTATTCATCTTTCGTTGAGGGTTGTGGGTTCGACACCACCACTGTTGTATCCCCCGCCACCCCCTCGTACTGTTGTTTCTTTGATATACATACAGGCGACACTTTTTATAATACATGTATGTCTAAATCTCGGTTTTGTTTCACGTTGATAGATATATAATATTTTTCAGTAAATTATTTGATTTGTGAACACCGTACGCCCCGATCTGACTGCGTTGTCTGCAAGTGCACAGGTCACAAGGACCCTTTGTCAATCTCTATAAATACATATAAAATGTGGGAAAACGTTGAATCAGTTATGAATAAAAAATGAAAATAAAATAATAATGTTCCGAGGCTCGAACCCGCACAAAAGTAACACAGTTCAAACGCATTTACCGAGCGCGCTACCATCTGAGCTGTAGGGACAATCATGCTTATACTTGCGCAAGACTGGGCAATAAAAAGAAATCAACTATCGATACGTTGTACATTTACAAATATGGCATTTATTGTTGGGTACAATCACCTGATTCAACAGTCAACCACTCGGTAATTTAAATTATCTCCCAAGCTATCAGGAGCAGATATTTGCAAGCTCTAAATGCTCTAGATAAGGCGTCGATTCAACCACCTAAAAGGACTGCAAACTGGCTACAGTATCGTCTACGGTCAATACAGGGGTCATACCAATTATCCGGAAAATCAGTTTATCGGACAAATGAAAATACCTGTTAATTAAGCGCGTTCTTTTGATCCGATTTTGCAACGAATGCATCTAAGTCATGCAGGTGTATGCTTTTTCCATACCAGTGTGAAGAATATGACGGCATGGTAAACATTTTAGTAACATATTCGATGTTCTGTTCTGAATATATCTAATGCACATATCAATGTCTCCCCCGCGACGAGGAGCGACGGACAACCCCTAGCAAACATCACACACGTTCTTAGGTATAGAATCACATGGCGTGTCTCAAATGCTTGTGCGGTTAATGGAATTGGTAGCGAGCGCTTTCACCAATTTGGTAGGTTAGTTAGATTGTCAATCGTGTCGACAATTCGGACAAGTGTGTTTTCTCCGGGTACTTTGGTTTCCGCACACATTAAAGGATCACTATTAAGCCGCCTTCTTTGTGAACGATGTGTATATGTGTATACATGCTCTCACGCTTGCTTGAAATATTTGTAATATAAATGTGCTTGTGACTGGAGAAATGGGGTTTAAGGGTTTTGCGACCAGTGTAGACCCAGATCAGCCTGTGCATCCACAGTCATGCTTCTACCAAGCACTATATATATAATGATCAAGCCCAAATAGTGTGTTAGTTTATCAGGAGCTACACTGGTCACAAATCCCATAAGCCGCTTTGCTCCAATCACAGCCACAAATAACGTTTTATCCCGTCAACACAGTGCGTATGTGCCGTGAAACACGGTGCCGTGAAACATTTTTGATATCCTGTCAATACGACATAATCACTGCGTATGAATATGTGCGGTGACTGGGGCTATTTGTTTTGCATTTTAAAGCCATTTGTAGGTGTTGATGGGATAAATAGAATAGTAGGTTAGTGCCGTGAATGGGAAAAATATCTGGCGCGGCTCGGAAACGGGATGTGCTCGGCAGAGCCTCACCCATCCCGTTTTCTAAGCCTTGCCAGGTATGTTTTCCCATTCACGGCACTAACCTACTATTCTCTAGTATGCATGATCCAATAGACATCTTACCTTCCGCCAAAAGTACCCCATATACATAAATATGGAGTTATGGTGATGTCTGGGTAGGTAGTCCTAGCTCATCATTGGCACGTGTATATCTATTTCACTCGTAGAATTAGTTCCTTATGACTCACGTTATTGTGTTCACGTAATGCTTGTGTACCTACACTTCTATCATAACTCAATGTAACCACTTATGTAAAACAGTGCAAATATAGTTACACACGATATATATGTTTCACGAAATAATAACTAATATCACTTCAAGTCTTGAAATTAAAATATTCTTGATTCTTAGAGCTTTAAAATTCGAAATAATTTTCGAAATTTGTGGTTAACTCTATTCAGTTTCACTGTGAGTGCACGTTTCCGCGAAAGATTTCGAAACTATAGTTTTTGTATGGCATTCCGGATCTTGTGAACCGCGAATGAAGGTAGTTTGCTCGGTACCCGTAATACATAACGCGATGGAACGGCCTTTTTCGTGGAATCCTAGTCCGATTAATCACACGTCGTGTGTGACGATAAACTAGTGTGACGATATGTGAATTTGCATTTTAATGAATAAAACTACTTTTATTTAAATCGAGACAATGGATGTGATAATATAATAAATACATTACATAAATGATAAATAATTTTATGTCAGGTGTGTCGTCTGGAATACCCCACCCTCGTCACGTGTTCCCTGTCCCCGGCTTCTCTAAGAGTGTGATCTTGACATACAGCCCAGTCATGATCTTGGGTCTATAAGCGACATATTGCATATCGTTTACGCATAGTTTTCTACGGAGCCCCGCAGGGACATAGCATTTTTTTTTTATTAATTCGTTCCCATGAAATAACAATTAATTTCCTCAATTTAACTATTATTTCCCACGAATGAACAGTTCGTTCCCACGAATTAACAATTCGTTGCCTCAATTTAACAATTCGTTTCTACGAATAACAATTCGTTCCCACGGAAACGAATTGTTAATTCGTGAGAACGAATTGTTATATCGTGGGAACGAATTGTTAATTCGAGGGAACGAATTGTTAAATTGAGGGAACGAATTGTCATTTCGTGGGAACGAATTGTTAATTCGAGGGAACGAATTGTTATATCGTGGGAACGAATTGCTAATTCGAGGGAACGACTTGTTAAATTCGTTGCAGGGCTTCTGTAGCCTATGTCACCAAAATTGCAAAGTATACTTATCTTACTGAGTACACTTTGAGGGAGAAATTTTCAATTTAAGGATATATTTATTAATTTTTATTATACTGAATTTATTACATTATCACAGCCATTTTGGCTGTGATAATTTAATAAATTAAGTATAATAATTCTGCATACTTTTTTAATCATCAAATACATGCAAGTCGTTAGTTCTATATGAAATAATGCATTTCGAGAAAAATAAATGATTACTCCCTCAAATTATACTTAGCTAGATAATTATATTTTGCAATGTTAGTGAAATAGGATTTGCTTGCTAAAATGGAAACTAATTAACTCGCTAGGGTTGTTGATTAATCGGACAAGTAAACTACTAATTGGTCACTCCTTCTATATTGGGGCGGATATGTAACATTTTTGGCTTGAGGTCTGCACTTCTGGAAACAAGCATGACACTTTGCACAAGGGGGTTTTTGAGTATGCTGATTCCAAAAATTGCGGGAACCACAACGTCAATCGAACGCTTCCAGCTCAAAAATTCAAAATGGCCGCCATAAAATAATGTTTGTCAATAACTTTGGTCTATGTCCTCCAATTCTCCTGATCTTGAGGTATTTTTCTACGTTTATGGGGTCTAGGAATATTATAAGATAAACCACAAAAACATTAATAAACATATGCATGGTAAAATTTGAAAAAGTGACTATAACGCATATCTTTTTTGCATTAACCTATGTATTTATATTTTCACTCGTCCTAAAATAGCAACAATTTTCATTGACCACATTACACAATATGACAACATTGTAAAGCAGTGTGACCCTCAGTAACGAGATATTACAGTTAACACATTGAAATCATATCAAGTCTTGTTCAGTCTAGTTCCTTGTTACACTCGCCCAGACAGAAGCACAACTTTGTGCAGCGCAGACCAGCCTTCATGCATTTGCACCTCCCAGAACATGCCTGTTTACATCCACACCTAAGCAGTTACTGGCACCCATTGTCTGCTTCTGGTAGGGTAGTCCAATATGGTGTCCATGGTGAATCATCACACAATTTCTCCCAACCCTGTGAAGAAGGTGGAGGAATCTGAGGATCACCTATGATACACTGTCCCCAGATATGTCCCGCCTGATAGACTGCTCTCTTGATATGTTGTTCCAGTGCAGCCATGTTCTCAATCTTCCGATTTCCAAACGCAGAGCTGCTTACGAGCATCATTCACATGACGGTCGGCTGATATTCTCTGGCACAGAAGGACGACGTACCTATCGAGTTCATGTATATCGTCATTTGGAACTTGATTTGGAATATGTGATAAGCAGTCAAAGACGGGTACCAGATGATGCATGATGCGTGAAACAGCCCATGCTGTGTTATTTCTAATGCCATAAAATGCAGAAACCGTGTCTCATCCTGATATAGCAAAAGACCCCATGCTGCGTCGGTGCCTAATGCTGCATAAATCAGGTGACATGGGATATATAACATACCTTAGCACCATGGCCGAACGTCACACATAGTTCACAGTCCTGTTAGGTGCTTGCAACAGCAATGGCGAGAACCACCACGTCAGTTTCTGTTGCATGTATCATCACATAGACAAGACATGGTGGACTGAATGTGAAGCATGGAACATGAGTCTGGTACCCGTTTCTTCATGAGTACAGAACAACCCGGAGAGGTCTGACATGGCAGATGATACAACATGCTGGCCACATGTGGATATGATCTGCTTTCCTTCTAGGCTGGAACTCCTGTATGACATTGGCAAGGAGACGGAACAGACCAGTTTTGTTCTTATCAACACAAAGGAACTTTTACCAGTGAACTGGGATTGTTGTGTTGTTGGCTACTCGAAGTAGAAGTCCAGTACCACGACTCTGTACCTTGAGGCTTTCCTCTCTGTAATCATCCCAAACCACATCTACCCGGACAACATCTCGCAGAATAGATGCCAGCTGTGCGTAATCCTGAAATGTCTCAATAGTCACTTGGGCTTTCCTGTGATCAAGTATGTGCACAAGTACTGTACCATCAACAATTATAATATCAACGCTTGGAATATCTTCCGGCTGAGGAGACAATGATTCAATGCACTCCATCAAGTCAGATTTAGAAGTTTGGTGCATGGTATTACTTGATGCCAGCGGTGTCCATGCATGGTTTTCAAGCTTTAAAAAGGCACCCATGTCACTGCTTCTCGCTTGGCATGATATATACATCTTTGAGGTGGACACCTTAAAGTAGATGTGGACTTTGTAGATGTCTTTGTAGTACTGGCATTGAACAAGGACCGACTGGTCCTCGGTATGGCGTCATGGAAAGCTGTTGAGTTGCATACACGCTCTTCTACGAATCTCTGGCACTGTGTTTTCCCAATGTCTTCTTCCAGGCGCATTACCACTTTGGTATCAAGAGCGTAGAGGTCTGTACCTATGTCCATAAATGGATTGCCAAATTCTTACATTGCACCAACCACACCATGGACATGAGACAATATGGCGTTCTGCACGCTGGGGATTTGTTCATGGTGCCGCTCTACATCAGGTCTGTTCATGCTATGCTTGTGATCGTACTATTTCAGCAGTCTAGCTGTTTCTGGGCCAGCTATCATCCAGCACTTCAATGCTGCCGCGTTTTCGGTGATTCCTATTACACCACCATCACCCTTTACCATTGCGCAGGGCCAGTAGATCTCTCACATTAACTGTCATCCAGCGAGCATAATGATAGTGGTCAAGAGCGAACATCCATGGGATGATCTTTCCAAGTGATTCCACGTAGATATCAAAGTCTCTCTCACGGTGTGACCTGAGAAACTGAAGGAAGAGGACTTCTAGTTCCATCACCAAACTGGGGATGTTCAGATTGCATGTGCTAACACGACTCTTCAAAATGCAGTTGTTCTTCATCAGGTGTGTTGGAATGAGTACGACCGGTTAAGAAGAACAAGGGCTGCAGCTGTAACTTGTTATGTGCCGATTGACCTCTGGATCTATGTTAGCCTTGCTCTTGCAGTTTCTTGGCCCGCTTAACTTCTGTAGTATTACACATCACATAACAGGCTTTGTGCCACTTGGTATTGTGATTAACTAGTGTATATTCTATGCCATTACCATCGTATAATCAAGACATCATCTGAGACATTTTCTGGCAAAATAAATATTCATTCACCATTACCCCACGTATTGATTGGCATTATTATACATTTTAAATTAGTATAAATAATTTAAAAACATAATTCCTCATTTGCATATGAAACTAGCCTGATACCACCGTGCGTCACTATCAGTAAAATAAATATTTCTAAATGAGTATATCTGTATATTGGGCACTCGAAATTTTTAGAACTGGTGGAATAGTGACACAATTATACACTTATTTAATTCCTATTAACAGTTTGTGCCTACAGAGTGGACATGTACCTTTAATGTAATGTTCAATGGCACTCTTTTCAGTCCATGAAGAATGTTCAGATCGCTTGCCAATGTAGAATAGCCTATTGGTGTTGGGCTTATAAGTTTTATCAGTTGGTTTAGCTGGTACTGGGCAAGCCTTAGGAACTAGATTTATTTTTTTGGACATGGTTACAAGTTTATGTGAACATCCAAGGACAACATATACCATCACCTAAGCTTCACCATCACCAGTATCTTAAAAACACAAATAGTACATATCTTTAAAATTGTAAATTGCACTGTGTATACCAAGTTTATTGACGGTGCCGTGACGTCTAGCTTCCGGCTGCTTCTCATATGTGCATCAGTTAGGTTTGAGGTGAAATGCATGTGTTATGATCACTATTTTTCAATTTCAACATCAAAATGTGCAGTGAGATGTTTGTAATGTTTTTATTAGATTCCTAAACCTCGAAAACATTGGCAAAGGCACGAAGATAAAGAAAATTGGAGCACTTAGATTTATTGACACAAAATTATTTTATGGCGGCCATTTTGATTTTTTCTAATTTTGAGCGGGATGACATCGTGGTTCCCGCAATTTTTGGAATCAGCATACTCAACAACCCCCCTATGCAAATTGGCATGCTTGTTTCCAAATGTGCACACCCAATTCACATATCCGCCCCACTACTACCCGAGTCAAAACGAGCCCGCGGCCAATAGCGGGTCTGCTTATCTTTAGCAAACACTGGAATAATATGAACCGCGGTGACAAATGATGGGTGAGTCCGCGTAGATCAGAGCAACGGACCACAAGGGGCGACATATTTCATACAAATACAATATGCCCGTTCATATATATTTGTTTGCGTATTCAGAAAAGTGATTACTACAATTACGGTTGAGTCTGTGGTTGGCCTGTTTGTGTATTGGCTATGTTGTAGGGCACAGGGGCGGACCCGTTCAGCCAGGGAGTTTACATAGATCACAGTTTACCACCAGTTGGATTCTGAATTTAAATGCCGTAAAACACAGGAAAGTGCATTTCGAAGAGCTCGAAAATAGGACAACCCCCTAGTTGTGAACGGTAACTCTTGCAATTACTCCCGTACCGTCCGTAGCTAGCTACGGACGGTACGGGAGTATATTGCACAAGTTACATTCGCAACTAGACACCCCCCCCCCCCCGTTCCCCAAATGCTGGATCCGCCCCTGGGGCCAATAAGTAACTGAAATGATTCGTATGTGATATCATTTCCGACCATTCCAGGAACCGATTTCACCAAATTGCAAAGTATACTTATCTTGCTAAGTACGCTTTGAGAGAGAAATTTTCAATTTAAGGAAAACATTATTATTTTTTATTGCACTGAATTTATTATATTTGTCTGTGATAATGTAATAAGTTTACATTATAAATAATGAAGTAGAATGGACTATAAATAAATGGCTATCGTTGTCAATCATTGAAACACCCGCCATGCGTCTAACAAGCAACGTAGCTCATTATCAGACTACAGGAGTGCGCTATCGGACCAGGGGGCCGTTTTCACTAAACTTCCTACGACTAAAATGTTCGTAAGTGCAAAATTATGATAGTCTGTAAATTTCACATTAACAATGTTTTCTTGTAAACAATTATTGTATTTCCAGACGATCCTAAATTTGCACTTTGCACGAACATTTTAGTCTTACGAAGTTTAGTGAAACGGGCCCCTGGAGCTGGTCACAAATCCCATAAGCTCCATTTCAACAGTCACAGCCATATATGGTGGCCCACCCATACAGCGGCCAGTATCTAGGCCATAGGTAGACCATTTTCCAAGCTGGTATTGCAGTTGACAATTACGGAGCCCGGCAGGGGACATGGAATTTGTTTATTAATTCATGCCCACGAAATAACAATTCGTTCCCTCAATTTATTAACTCGTTCCCACGAAATAACAATTCGTTCCCACGATATAACAATTCGTGCCCACGAATTAACAATTCGGAGGTCCCAGTGTCAAGGTGCATGATCACCTGGTTACAACAACAACAACGTCGCCCACTCCAAAGTAAGTATTCTTTGATATTTTCCTTAATATGCAACGGATTTCATGAAATATGGCGCAGCAAACGCGTCTTCATGAGCTGCATTTGGTGGTCTAGTGAGTTTGGCACAAACTTCTGTGGTTTTTGCGAAGAATCGATTTCCGTGTCGGAGACACGGAAATCGATTCTTCGCAAAAACCACAGAAGTTTGGGCGAAAATACAGAAACCACCAAATGCAGCTTAACAATACGCGTTTGATGCGCCATATTTCATAAATCCGTTACGTAATAAGGACACTATAAAAGAATACGTACTTGTTGTTGTTGTTAGTACCACGTGATCATACACCTTGAATGTGTACTCAGACACTCTGGTCTATGTCGTCCCGTTTAGACTTTGAGTCCCATTGTTGATAAAATGGACATTAAAGTACAGTGGAACCTCTCGAAACCGGACACCCTAGGAGTTCCCCAGGGTGTCCGGCTTAGAGAGGGTTCACTGTAAATCGGGCATTTGATCATTATGTGCCATATGTGTGTGCTATGCGATCACGAACATACATTATCACCCGAGATAAATGACCAAGAACTCAAATAAAAAAAAGGTGTTTTCTTAGTGTCCGATATATGAGCCGCGTCGCGAGAAAACCTGTATTCGGGAAATTTTTGGTCAATATCACATTTTGTTTCTATGACAATGGTATTTGTATGATGAATTGAACACTTTTTATTTGATCATGATATCTGCAATATTCATTAACATATTATAGTTTATACAACACCACTATGCAGGTCGTTTGCGCAAAAGGGACGTCACGCAAAAGCGACGTCAATCGACGTAAAATGACGTTCCAGTATATACCGTTACACATACGTTCAGCATTAAATTAAATTAAAACTAGAGCACAGTCGATGGCGCACCATCGCAATATACCCACGTTTCCCAAATGCGAAGTTGAAAAGGGGGAGATAATTCATGACCGGAGGTTGAATCAAAAATCGAAATTCACTGCGCATCTACACACCACAAGTAAGGCACACATCAAGTTCCAAGTCCCTACCTATTACGGTTAAAAAGTTTTACTGATCCTTGATAATCGTCGAACAGTACTAGAAGAACCATATCAATTGATAGTGCGCACAGTCTTATTGTATTTGCGTCACGACTTAACAATATTTTCACTCCAAGGAAATGATTAATATCCCCAAGCTATGTTGCCTTGAAATATAATCCCACAGCATCTAGTTCTTGATTGTTTGTATTATTTCATTTGTCACGACTTGACAGATCGTCACTCACGATCCATAATAATAATGTCTCCAACATATGTTTCCTTGAATAACATCCCACCACATCTATTTCTTATATTAACATAACACACACGTCAGTATGCATTCAGATTTAAGGTTTTGTACTAAACCATCTGCTGAAAAAACCGGACCTTACAATATCTGCAATAAATCTAAGACGCATATCCTGTCGGTAATCGAGAAAGGATTCCCTACTGACTGAATGGCGGACATCGTATGTTCTGATCAGACGATGCATATGCATCTATACTAGTTGCAACATCCATGGCTTTGTTGTTTTTGCAGGAGATATTTGTTTTCCTAAAATCGGTAAAGGTTGCGCTAAATTTGAATTGTATACATTACATGTATATTAGAAAGAAATAATTGAGCAATAAACTGAAAATTCGCGTCGAGTTAACCAGATCTGAAACGTATAGTTGTGCGGGAAACCTGGCCCAGGCTACATCGGTCTACAAATATGCTGCCGACCATCTGTATGTAAATAAAACATGTAGCTTACACAGAGTTTTCACCTGTAAATGGTGGTCGATAACAGTTAATGTGGACAGTTATCTGTAAATTGTGTCAAAGAAAATATTATGTCAAAATAACGGAACATAAAAAACATATACATGTGTATCAATAACAGACAAACATTTTAATATGTGATATCAGCAGCAAAATAATAAAAGAAAATTATCCTTACGCCATTATTGATAATAAAAACATAATATAAGATGTGCCCGTTTCGAATAAAAATGGTGGATTTCGATCGTACGACCGTTAGTACGGCAGTTTAACGTTCATCCAATACATTCTCAGATGGCAGGACCCAGGATAGATCGAAGACTGTTTTGTTTTTTTCACACACATACACCCGATTATAGATATATTGTGTTCGTTAGATAACTTTAACACAACGGAACAAACCTAACATGGCGGTCTGACAAACGTCGATAATTGGAAATCTCGGCTGAAATTACGTCAGCTAAGTTCACGACGTCATATCTTGTGACGTCGTCAGACTCCCGAAGACAGGTTTTCTCACGACGCGGCTCATATATTGGTGATCTGCAAAAGCAGTGAAACCGGCTAGATGATATATAAGTAAATTAAGATATATATAAAGCTGTACAACCTACAAGGAACAGACATTTGTTTAGTTTTCTATAATTCCAGCACAAAAATATTTACACAATTCCCTAACATTTGATTGGCCCGTAGCAAGTCTCTGTCCAAAATTTATATCCCAGTAAACTCCCACGCCGAACTACTTTCCGTAATCGTGAGGCGCAGTTAAAATAATTCTTAAGAAAACGGAACATAAACACATTTTCTTGATGATTATTTCAAATGCTGAAATTATAAGGAATGAATGGCCTTTTTTGTGGCATTTATTGGGAATATAAACTTGGAAAAGTCGCGGGAATACTGGATTCCGGCCTTCGTCCAGTATTCCCGCGACTTTTCCAAGTTTATACCCCGATAAATTCCACAAAAATGCCATTCATTCCTATAAAATAGAAATATATACATGTATATCAATGCATGAATCCGGATAGTTGTTACACGGATACGGATCCTGAACTGCATCTACGTTGGTTTTAAACGTATTCAATGATCACTCGTATCAAATATCGTCAGCTCTCGTGATAGGAAATAGAGAATAGTAGGTTAGTGCCGTGAATGAGAAAAAATATCTGGCAAGGCTGAGAAAACATCCCGTTTCCGTGCCGCGACAGATATTGTTCACGGCACTAACCTACTATTATATTATATTTATCCCGTCAACACCTACAAATGGCTTTAAAATGCAAAAATAATAACCTCAGTCACCACACATATTCATACGCAGTGATTATGTCGTATTGACAGGATATCAAAAATGTTTCACGGCACTGTGTTTCACGGCACATACGCACTGTGTTGACGGGATAAAAAGACATATTGACGTTTGTCATTGTGTCATACACTGTTCGGTATTACTTTATTCACCCAGTGTGCTGGTGCAGCATTTACATTAGGCGTCGCTTAAGACAGTGCTTGGGGGTGGGCTCTCGATTTTGCATTGCAATTGTCTTATGTACATGTAAATGTATAGCTCATAGTGTATATTATATTTCACCAACATTTCAAAGTATACTTTCCTAGTAAAGTATACTTTGAGGGAGAAATTTTAAATTTTAGGATAAATTTCTTAATTTTTATTATACTGAATTTATTACATTATCACAGCCATTTTGGCTGTGATAATGTAATAAATTCAGTACATGTATAATAATTCTGCATAGTTTTAATCATCAAATATAGGCAATCATTAGTTCTGTATGAAATAATGCATTTCGGAAAAATCAATCATTACTCACTCAAAGTATACTTTGCTAGATAAGTATACTTTGAAATGTTGATGAAATCGGCTAGAGAATGGCCACAAATGTACAAATGCTATGCGTGGTTTTGACTTATATGAGACATGCCATATGATTTTGTAACTTCGGTCATCTGCGAAGTTTTTACTTTATTTAATATTGTAAATTTATTAATGAAATTACTCAGATGTCCGAAGGTACAAAATCACATGGCGTGTCTCACATGTGGTTGTGGCACAAGAAATTAGGTTTATATGGAATTCGACCAGTGTAGATTCAGATCTGTCTGCACTTTCGCGCAGTCTGATAAGAATCCGAGCCGTCCCATCAGGATCTGCACTTTTGCAAGTAATTTTCATAATTTTGAGAACAAAACACCACCCGTTCATAAATGGACTGGTTTGAAAATAATTTTGTGATGATTGGATTTTGTTGCAAAATTAACACATCAAAATGCATTCCAGTTACTTACGGGTGAAAGGGTTAATCTGCCGAGATCACCGTGGATGTGCCAAAAAAATTTGTATTACTTCGCGCCGTCGATAACGCACCCCACCTCCCTAAATTAACTCCTGCGTACGGGCCTGGTAGTAGATCAGGAACTAAGGCCGGCTATAAATCGCATTTCTGCAGTCACTGCCACGAATGATAACAATTATATTCAATGTTCTCCGGTATTTTATTTATTTACTTGTTTATTTTATATTTGCGGCAAACATAGAAACCAAAAACAGTTCTGTATTTGTTGGTGGACAATATACAGTGTATATGCTAGTGTTTAGCCTGGCTAATGCACTGAGTCACATGCGCTTTGTCAATATCGCCCCGCCCGCAGTCCATATAGATATTGTCACATGACTTATTTCGGTAAGCTAATAATTTTCAAGATGTTCGTTGGTTTTGATTTTCACCGCTTGTGATACCCGCGTACAGTACATCGTATTTGGCGTTTCTTCCTCTGCGACATCACATATTAGGCTTTTGTTTGCTTGTTTGTTGGGGTTTAACCCTCACTACGCGGGAGACGAAAATTGTCGTCTGCTTGTTTTCATTTTTGCCTTAATTCTTAATAAAAAACCTGTTTTGACAGCACATGAGAATCGTCTCCAGTGGAGACGATTCTCATGCCCTGCCAAAACAGGTTTTTATCGAGAAATAATTAAAATCAAATATTTCAAGCAGATGACGAAATTTAATTCAGCATAGTAAGGGTTAACGGATTATCAACAGCTAAAGTCATTGAAGGCCGGGTCAATAGGTTTTGTACTGAATATTTATAATAACACCTCGCCACACCAAAATCACTTGGCCCCTCCCAAAAACATTGGGATCAGTAATAATCTTACTACTTTTATAATGAGCAATAACCCAATTTCACTCATCGAAAACACAAGAGCCAAAGATAAAAACGCACCTGAGGGCCAAACCAGGCAAATCGTGATTCATAAAAGGAAGAACCCCTACCGTTAATTTACGCCGTACGTATCGTTTGCCCGGCCAACCACCCACGACGTCACATTGGTGCTTTAACACGTTCAACTCTACATACCTCTTTAGCGGTGTTTGCAAACAGTGTAGATTCAGATGAGCCGGCTCGTGACAATCCGTTTCATCAGGATCTGCACTTTTGCAAGTATTTGATAATTGGATTGGTTGCAAAATGAACATATCATAGTCCGCTCCAGTTGTCCCCAACACCAGTCTCCATACAGAAGACATATCTTAACACTTACAAGGTGGGCCACCACCATTAATTCATGGCAGCAACTGAATGGTCTAAAGCCCAATATTTACAACGACCAGCTAATCTACCTCAACGACGGCGGCGGGAGTGGCAATACGACAAGGGCTATTGAGCTCTTCAGGGCAAGAGACCCCATTGTGTTCACCGCCACCCACCGCCTCGCTAAAGAGATGCAAACCAGAGATGTCAAGGCCCAGACCTACCACAGCTTCTTTTCCTTGATGGGAGCGGGCAGACTGACTGGACGCCCGACCGGATAGGTCAAAAGTTAATTCCCCGCGTTATCATTTGGGACGAGGTCTTCACTGTGTCCAAGCCTATACTAGAGATGTTCTTGGGCTGATTGGAGCAATGATGGGTTCATGATATCTGCTGCGGTGATCAAGGCCAGCCGCCATCGATCGCGTGAGAGATGTCACACGTCTGGCTGTGGAAAATAAATTGCGCGCAAACTACTACGAACAGGTCGAGGTAGACCACATGGCAGAAGAACCTGCCCTCAAGGACATGAAGAGGCCCGTCCGTCTCCAGCCCGATATAGTCCAGTGTCAGGAGATGCACAAGGCTCTTCCCAGCGGCCTGGGATGGAACCGGTTTGTGGGTCAGTGGAGGCCCAGCGACCTTATCCTTATCAGCCTCCATAAAGTCCGCAGCCGGGCGCAGGAGATGTTGATCAATTCTCGGACACTCCAGTACCTTTCCTCTACCATCCCAAGCACAGGTTGAAGTAACGGACCGAGGTCTATAAATACACTAAATATGCCTAAAAGCATCAATAAATGAACAAAATAAGCTAAAAACATTTTTTTACTCCCTCCATATACTCCATATAAGCATATTTAATGTATTTATAGACCTCGGTCCGTTACTTCAACCTGTGATCCCAAGGACAACTGAAAGCAAATTATCATTAAATTGAAAATTTCTTCGTCAAAGTATACTTTACTAGATAAGAATACTTTGGAATGTTGGTGAAATAGGCTACTGAGCCAGCTCCAGCGTGTCGCCTGTCCAAATAAGAAAAAACAACAAAATAAATACACAAATGTATATAGTTTTCAAGCCCGTGCCGTTCCGAACTATAAATTGAATGCATGCGAGCATTTTAACCACAGTGATTTTCAGTTCGGCAGCTATATTCGCATGCGATTCCACAAACAACAACAATGGCGGAAATGTAGCTTTCTGATTTCAACGTGTCGAAATAATACAGCAAGGGGTTAATACGTTGATTAAACTGGTTAAAATTTTGATAAATATGTCAGCTAAATGCTTGAGAAATAAATGTATGTACAACTATCGTTATTTAACTATACTATGTCAAATATGGCAACTTGCAACGTCGGGTAGTGGACATTTCGTTTTCAGTTGGGAAATAACCGGTGGAAATATGGCTCTCTGGCTTAGCGAAGTAACATCGTAGGTAACGGTTAGAGTCGTATTTACTTGACTACAGTCCATCCAGCCGTAACTGTTACAGTACTGGCTAATTGCAGGGAAAATTATTTTATTATACATGTACGTACATTTACATGTATACATGTATATGAATAAAATATGATACTGCACATAATCCCCGAAAGAGGGCGTTACAGTACACGAATAAGGACAACATTGTTGCGGCAGCGGGTTAAGGAATGTCATCATGATTGGACACTTGACGTTGATTTATAATCATAATGCTAGACAACGAGCAACTGGCCGTCAATGATGCTGTAATCAACGCACCTTATGTCAACTGGCTCTACAGAGAAATGTGCGACACACTGTATCTATTTTGTTGCAACTGTACAAACCGTAGTGTAACACCGTGTCCTGTTATGCACTTTCTTACGGAAAGTCTACGCCATAACAGGCGTTACAAACAATAACGAGATTAATCAGAAACTGCCATAAAAACGTGCCATATCCTACATGTAGAGAGCTGATACTTTCCATGGATCATATCGCCACCGAAAAGAAAGGGGCAATAACACGCGTTTGTTAGTCAGAAATCGGTACTTTCATGACGCTCCGTCGATTCGAAATTATCGTACACATATGTGTGATCTTTGCAAGCGAATTGGTCAGAAAATACGTTGCCATTTGGTTTGTGATCGTTGTCGTTGGACATCATATTCATTTCTGCGTCTGCACTGTACCAGATACGTTGCTGATAATGTCGTATAAGCTGCAATATATTTAATTAAATTGACACTTACCTGCTATCTTGGCGACATGTATATACCCTGTCTGCATCGTATTCCGGAACTATCCACCGAATTACAATACCGACAGTGGGTATACATCACACAATTATACTACACATATAATTCTA
Source organism: Conchocele bisecta (assembly GCA_029237695.1). Classification (NCBI taxonomy): domain Eukaryota; kingdom Metazoa; phylum Mollusca; class Bivalvia; order Lucinida; family Thyasiridae; genus Conchocele; species Conchocele bisecta. The sequence goes on along the minus strand of CM055278.1, from coordinate 27,263,145 downwards.
AATTCTACTACACGTATAATTCGCGGGAGATGACGTAAATTGTATGTTGGTAACAATGCACCAAAAACATCCGGATATACCGAGATAACCCGCAAACACAGAAATATGAACCGTTCTTCAAGAACATGTGGTCATGTAACAATTGGATGCTGGCTATCATCCTTATATTTTGTCATGTTTGTAGACAAATATCACCGACTCTCACTAGGTTACAAATAGGTCTGGTCCATCCCAGGCAAGCGTCCAGGGAGTTCAGAATATGCGGACGTAATACACTGTGACTCATGTCATCCATGAGAGAAATCTCAAAATAAGTATTAATCAAAGTACTAAAAGTACTGAAATATGTTATCTCCACAAAAACTGATCACTTGCGGAACTAGAGACTGAAAGTTGCATATTTTCTCAATCATCATCCAGAGGTAAATGTACTGTGATAGTGCAAACCAATTCCCATCCATACGTATTCTCTAGAATAAATTACTGTTTGAAACGAAGTCCTAATGAGGAGATACTAAGTCCTAATTGGAGGACTTATTATCTCCTAATTAGGAGTTACTATCTCCTAATTAGCTCCTAATTATGACTTACTAATTCATACATCTCCTAATTAGGACTTAATAATTACTATCTCTAATTCATACATCTCCTAATTAGGACTTACTACTTACTATCTCAGCATCGGCATCAGGACGCTTCCATATGTATCCGTATTATTAGGCGAACTATACATAGTATAGATATGGGTGTGGAATAAATTACTTCATGAGAGGGTTTGCCGTGTAACATTGTTCATATATTGGATTTTTGAGGAATTAAATGCGAGGGAGTGCCAGCGACCGCAGCATTTAGTTCCTTAACCCTTTGAACCCGAAATCTCGCTATATCGGTTTATGCAAAAAGTGCAGATCCATATGAGCCGGCTAGTAACGAGCTGTCTCATCAGGATCTGCACTGTTTGAAAATAATTTTCATATCTTTGAGAACAAAAACACCCCCTTTTCATAAATGGACGAATCTGAACATCATTTTGTGACCATTGGATTGGTCGGAACATTAGCATATCACAGTCCATTCAAGTTCCTTAGGGTTGAAAGGGTTAACAACCCACTATGTGAACAATAACTTTATTATACTTACGCCAAGTTTATAATGAAATTTCCCATCTGAGTATTGATTTGTCATTTCCTGTCGAATTAAATTTGGTAATATGCAACTTATTGGGGTTAAATCTTAAAGTATGTGAAATAAGTTGAGTGCGATGCTGGCTAGCGATTGGCTTAGAAAGAAGGACTATAATTTACTTTATCTGGACATGGCACGTAGTTTGAAATTGCAATTATAATGACATTATATTCAGTTGTTCATGTTGTGTCCGTTCGATCGTCTGTGTATACTATATTACATTCCGTCTGTCTGCCCATAGTGTGAAGGGTCAACTTCATTGCTATACAACCCACATGTGATTCTAGCGTGTCTTGGATGGTCAATTATTGTTTGTATATACATAAAACACCATTCTAAACAATGTACAAAACATTTCAAAAGTTCCCGGGTGTAAATATAATAGTACGTAGAAAGGTATAAAACTCCCATTCGCCACCATCGAAACAATCAAGGGACTGAAAGTCCTGAAATCCTTCGCAGTACGTGCTTGTGGAGGACACATATACTGAGAATTCATTTGTTGGAAAGTACATTGTAGTCTTAAGAATTGGCACCAGGAGGGATACGGAACTTTGCGGAATAGATGTATTGCGGCTTGTCAGTAGCTGAGACAGCAACTATTCAAATGGTCAGCTACATACAAGTTTCACTTGCTCAATAATTCCCCGACTATATATACTCACAGGATATATTGCTTTGTCATATGTTATTATACACTAGTTCTGAAATATATATGCATTACCATAGTAACCATGGTAACCAATATTGGAAAACACAAAAATAGTATTTGTTGAAAAGGTGTTTGCTTTTTGAAAATCAATGCAATACATCCGAGTACTGTTACCATCTTGCAATACACTTAACAAGTGAACGTTTAATAATATTGGTTGTCATGGCAACCATTTTAATATTTCACACAAAAAATCATACATACTCCATGTAAAATCAATATATTCGTCGAATCAGTATACATTATCAATGCTGCAAAAACAATATTTATCTTGACAAACATGATTGTTCAAAGTAAGTTCACCTTGACCATGGACATGAAGGCCACATGGGTGTGGTACATGTATTGAATGAAAATATGGATGATGATAAGGAAGTATATGAAGTTTGAAGTCAATCTGACTTACGGTTGCAGAAAACTTTAAGCAAATCGTACGGATGCAAATGTCTAAGTAATTTGACCTTGACCTCGGAAATGAAGGCCGCATGAGTGTGGTATGGAATGAAAATATGGTTGATGATAAGGAAATATATGAAGTTTGAGGTCCATCCGACTTTCCGTCACAGAGATAATTGGTACCCAAACTGTTTAACGTGAACGGACGGAATTACGAAAACTGTATGCCCCTCGACATACTTTGTATGCCGGGGGGGGGGGGTATATCTATAGTTTTGTATACACAGTTTAAACTTTATATATTTTACAACAATTACAAACAAGAGCGAGCTGAGGAATCCTGGAGAAGAACAGGTGACACTAGGACATAGGTGAGTTAAATTCTCATTTAGGATTGTCCCAGGTATGGGCAGAGACATCTAAAAAATAAATCCTTGCTATGGGGCAATACGGCTTGACAATTAGTTTACGGTAGGGACGGCGGAAGTGTGGGGGTGCAATAATTCTGTAATAAAGCACATATTATTATCTTCAAACTTGCTGAGCATGCAGGAAATGGCGTTTCACTCCTCTTAGATTTAAAAAATTTCCTGGTGAGCATACCCCTGAACCCCCTAGCAAAATCCAGACCCTTTGCCTCATGGCAGGTTTTGGCACAATATTTAATCAGATTAATACATTTGTCCGAGTTTGACATGAAAGAAAAATTGGGTATCACAGATTATGCATGTATAAATAGTTCATTCCGTAAATCAAAATAATGTAAATAACGAGTACATCGGTCATCTATAATTATGTACCTATAGTACAGGCTACGTAATGATTAATGAACAGTGTAAGAAGCCCAGACCAGACTCAAACACGTAAACATTTTAAAAATCGATTATAAAATAGCATACACGCATATAAGGTCTGCATCCTCGCAGTTGATCATAGCATACACCTATCATGCCTATAGCAACTGAAATATTATTAATGTTATTTGTGTGAATAACTTTGTAATTCCATTGATAATAGTGCAATTCACGTTCATAAGGATGATAATGCTGAATTGGCCTATATATATTATTACCAGATTTGTGTAACGTTAAATTATGAGACCCTAATAAAAAGTGTTTCTCTTAAATTTGCAGTACGGCAAACATGTTCTACTGATTTGTAATTTCAGCATAGACTTTGTCTTATGTGATTATCTTTGACATAATTGCAACTTGCAATACTTAATATTATTTCATCTTTATTTGATATGGTTAGAAATAACTAACGTAATTCCCTTTTTACATACACGGGAATTATAAATCTTGGTCAGACGACGAGTAGTTTACAAAATTACTTACTCTGGTTGTAGCTATTTGTATCGTTGCATGTTTTATCTTGATTTCACGGCAATATTAACGAGATTTCCAACGATTATCGAAACTAGTATTGGTGACAGTGTCACAAATTATAAAAGTGTCAATAAATGGAAATGTGTTGTTTTTATTTACAGGGAATTAAGCAGAATCATCGCGAATTATTTACTGCCAACTAAAATTCCTTGAACTTTATTTTTACAAAGGAAGAATATTTAATTCAACATTTTGTATAAATTATTTGCGATGTCATTTATGGAAAGCGTATTGAACTGAAATCATTTCCACGTGGTCATAAATGTAATTTTCAATAAATAAACGTGTTCGGGAAGTGAGATACATGTTAGCCTGACACGTTAATTCGAATATCACAGTGGTCAATGGTGGACTCGCCACACTATTGTCCGCAGACGATAACTTGCTACTTGTTTACAAACAAACAGGTCATAAACAAAACACAGAATAGGTGAGACAGGTAAATATACCCGTGCCAGTATTCCTTTTCAATATTGATTTTGAGATTTGTCATCAAGTCCTATGTAGTCGAGGGGTTAAAGTGACTGATATCAATGCCGTAAGTAGTGAGTTCGAATCTTAGTTTTTCATACACATAATATTTTGATTTGTTTATATTTTATTATATATTTCTTTTTTATGTGTGTTGCTCTTACAAATAACATTAATTAAGCATGAAATATATTACATGTAGAACGTTAGTCTCACTTTGAAGACAACTAATAACTATGCACATTTCATATGTGTCTACATGAAGAATCGGGGAGCAAGTAAGTAAGTAAGTAAGTCATTTGTTTATTATAGTGACCGGTGTTAAATGAAACAGGGAATATGTACAATATGATATTGACGAAAACACCCGGCCCTATGGACCTACAAGTGTATGTGTAAATATACAATATAAACTCGTATGTTCTCGGCGATCATATCACAATGAGGTCATACAGCAAGAGTGATAACCCTTGCCGTTTCACTTATTCCCTTCTCCAGCAAGCAGTCATAAAACGAACAGAATAATATCGACAAAAGTAATGCATTTTGTGAGGTGCGAACTCACGACCAGATAAAATTAACAAAAGTTCTGCAAACGTATGGATATTCTCCCGCTTCGATACCACTGAGCCAAACTACATGTCTATTTTGCGCACCAAGATACACTATTGTATTGACATGCATGCACGTGCACTTTATAATGTAGTTATTATGCACGAAAACGAGCTATGATATGATAATACACCTGGTCTGCCGATATTTGGACTCATCGATTGACCTCCAGCAACTTATTATCGTCTGTCATATATACATGTACATGGATTATCGATTTACATATCGATACAATTGCATACATCACATAACACCTGTATTACGGAAAAAGCCGATATCACGGAAATTGCCGACTGACCATCACGTATTGGTGAGCTGAAATTGACCATGTGGTCACTATGAATATCATACCAAATCGGAGTAGAGAGACATACCTTTAACTTGATACTTTTACCATCAACACGGGCCGGGACGACGTAAAAGTGTATTTTGAACGATGTTTACTCCGTTACATCGCAGTATCGGCCTCGGAAATGTTGCGATTCTTTCACGACCTAGCAATGATGATAATTATTTTTAAACAGAACAATCGATAGCTCGAAAACGCATTGACATAGCGCATCGGGGAATATATCGTTGCGGAATACTAACATTGTCCCAGCTTCTGCAATAGGCGACAATGATATAACTCGGTTGACGTTTCGTGAGAGTCCGTTGTCTCGAGACCGTCCGGATTCAGCCTATGCAAAACTTATCAACCTTCTATAATGGAGTATATTGAGGCAGGAAAAAAAATTCTCTTTTTTTTGTATTCGTTTATTGATGCTTTTAGGCATATTTAATGTATTTATAGACCTCGGTCCGTTACTTCAACCTGTGGTTGTGTGTGGAGGACCGAAGCAAAAACTATATCCGTCTGACAGCTGTGATAGCATGGAAATATCGGAAATTGCGGTTTGTTTACCTGTGGTGTAACCCAGATGAAAGATGGCAGCGGAACTGTAACTTGGTGTATGGTTTCATCTGCCATCTTGAGAGTTGCATGACGGGATAGTTTGTGTAGTTTCTAGCGAAACGATTTGATTTAACCGCAAACAATTGAAACAGAATTCAGAAACGCACTTGGGGTGCATATCTATCCCATGCTACGTATTTTAATTCGTATTTGTCATTGTGGAAGTGTTGTCTACGAAATGTCCGCCATTTTTTATCTCTGAATCTGTGCGCCATCAATATACGTCATGGTGCATACACGACGTCATGTTTCCGTAAATGCGTCATTCTTCAGCGCGCGCGCATGACCCGTTTGTGCGGCAACTTGGCCCGTATGTGTGGCCAGCTGGCCAACTGGCCCGTTTTCGGGCTAACTGGCCAACTTGTGTGGCCAGCTGGCCAATTATTGGCCACTGGCCCGTTTTTGTGGCCAGCTGGCCCAGCCTCACTATAAAAGGAGCGGAAATTCCGCCAGTCATGACTCTGGATTTGCAAATTTCGTACGGAAAAATTAATATAAATTTTACTTTAAACTAATTTCCGGTTCTCATAGCAAGAACAATTTACTATTTCGACCAATATTAAGTCCGACCAGAGTAATTTGGACATTATTTAACCCTTGAGTGGGTCTTATCAGCAACATAGGAAATTTTGTACCTGCTTAGGGTTCCTGAGACCCCACCTGCGACATATTAACGTGCCATGGGTCGGTCCCCAGAGACCACATTAGTCATAACTACTAACTTATACATTCATATTTGCCTGTACGTGAACGAAATCTGGTGGATATTTAGAGGTTAATACGTGGCTTGTTTGATGTCGGCCTAGGTATCGGCCCGATGTAACTTGGTATCAGCCTGACACCGAAGGTCGAAGGCTGATACCAAGTTACCTAGGGACGATACCTAGGCCGATATCAAACAAGACACGTATTAACGTCTTTATTACTTAGATTACTTAGATATCAATTTCAATATCAATCATCCGGCAGGTGTGATAATCCTATATTAAAATCTATACCGTTATCCATGATTGAATGATGAAATACAGAGCCTACACATTTAAATTCCCGGCATCTGTCAAAATTTACGCAGCCGATAAAGTAAACATACGCAATGCGCATGCTCACAGGAACTGGTTTAATACGCGCGCGAGACATGGTATCGGACTGGAAACGGCGGTATCAGACTAGTAACTATGATATCAGACTAGAAATGTCTGTATCAGACTAGAAGTTTCAGTATCAGACTGGAAAACACGCCGTATCAGCATGGACTGTGTATGTTATTGCTGTAGGCAAATACAGGCAATTTCTAGGCAAAAATTGATATCTTAGTAGTAACAAGTTTTATTTCTAGAACCACCGTATTTACTGGGCAGTACGCTGCCATTTCGTTAATATTGAACTTTGCGGTTTTTACTACCTAATTATTTTAAACAGTTTAGTCTATCCACATGATACATTATTTATTGTAGTACGGACGAATGTACCGTTCATTTGAACCGTCACACGGATATCTCTTGTGCTAACTAGAGTTAATAAATAGTTGAATTTATCTTATCTGTTCCCTGGACTGCCAGTCTGCCGCGGCACCAGTGTTCCAGTACATACATATGTGCAACATCTATTCCAGATCTGAGAGACAATGGTTGCAGGCAACATAGATCTACTGATTTACAATTCTATAGGCAGACGCTATCATTTATCGGTCAATCAGACATCTATAGCCCGCAACGCGTGTTAGAGGATACTGGGTAGTATGCGCACAGCAAGGGTTTGGTACAGCGTGCATGAGCTTGCAGCAACACACGCAGCCTAGACAGGGTCTACGTGGGGTCATATATATACGCACCACTACGGCACGTAAACATATTGGTACACTATATTAACGCAGGCGGTGGTGTGTGTTGTGCCTCTCGTTTTTAGCAACACGAATCACCCTTGTAAATAGCCTCATACACAGAAAATGGCACAGTGTGTCACAGTTACCTGGCTAACCACTCAAGTCATACCATATATACCCACTACTGTACTCTATTATTAGACACTATTACAACAGTGGTATGACCCGTGTGTATGTACATATAGCACAGTACAGTGTCTAGGCAAAGTAGTAGTAGCATATGGGAGTTAAAATGACACCACCTCCTCTTGGGAGGCGGTACGCCCCCGTCCTCCTCCCCACGGTCCCCTCCCAAGGAAAATGGTATCAGTTTGTAACTCATATACTACTAACGAAAACCCGACTCGCAAGAAAATCCTGTCGAGAAAAAAGCAACTGAGGGCTAAAAATTTACTCATATTATCGGGGCGGCCGTAGGTAAAAAATCATCTTTGCAGAACACCCTTTTAGACACACAATATCCCTTTAGTTATATCGTTATTATTTACAATAATGATTTCGAGAGCAATAAATAGGTGTAAGTGGTTGCAAATTGGCAGTCCAGAGAGGTGCCCTCGCATTGGAGTCTTCGACCGCTGCAAACACCATCGCGCGTGGTTAAGAAAGGGAGCCACAGAACCGCGGCCGTGTAGGAACTGCGGAATCGGGAACTCGGTCTGAGCCGGCGCTATGTCCTTCTTGTTGCGCCTGCCGCGTCAGACATAGAATGATAAACAGAAAAAAATGAGCCCGCAGGTTTTTTGGACGAATATTAGAGGAGCTCGACGAGAAGTATGCTCATCTGCGAGAATAGTCCCACAGAGCGGTTTAGCTGGTATAAGATGCTTCAGTGAGCACACGCGCGACATCAAGTAGTTTCAACAAAACGTATGATGGCGGTGGGGTTACAATCGTTGAATGGAGGCACCGACGGAACAGCCGTTCTATATGGCGGCTGGATATCCTCCTGAACGTGAAGACACGCGAACATGCATACTATGTCCCTAGACGCTCGAGAATGTTTCTCCTTTCTTCGGCTCGTCTGTCCATTACTAATGTGTTTACGTCGTCGTCCGGGAGTACGTTATTCACCGATCGGGCACCGGCGGCCTTTGTCTGAATGTGGGATGTCCGTTCTTGATATCTAGTCCATTCGGCGCTGATAGTTTGGAACTCGGAGTCCGATATTTGATTGTCAGCGAGCGCTTTGCTCACTAAAGTGTCGATGCTATCTTTCTTCGCCCGCGCTAGAATGGAGGTGCGGTCATGCTTTTTGCGCCGTCCGTCTAGACGCCTAGTTATCAGTCGGCTGGTAACGCAGAAAATTCCAGCACCGGCCGCGACTGCACTCAACCCGGCAGCGACCGGTGCCGCCATCAGCGTCGAGAGAAGGGATACACTCGTGATACCGCTCGCCAGCGAAATCGAGACCAAAGCGGTATTAACACCGTCGACAGTATTCACCGTGCGTCTATATGTGTTGGCCAGTGCCGCGCGGGTCGTTTCCTCTTGAAGGAGTAGAGATTGAATCTCAACGATCCTGTTCATTATAAAAGATGTTGGACAGGGTGACAGGGTTCATTGTAGATCGAGCTCGCTTAAACATCCGACAACATTTGATGCGGCTGCAGCGTCACCCGTTTTTGTAATGAAGTTAATACATGCACCCGCGGAGACTTCAATTGGAGTTTCGAAAATGTCGAATGTTGTTCGTGCTCCTTTTTCTTAGTCACTTCGGCGTTCTGTTCTTCCCCGTTAACAACCAGATTCACCGTTACCTCGTCGGTGCCCTGGCCTCTATATTTTACGGAGCAAATCGACATTCGGAAAACTCTTCCAACTTCGTGCTTATTTAATACTTGAATGGTGCAGCCTCCTCTTGAACGTTTGTAAGTGTGACACATATTTATTTCAGCATGAAGCACTACAACGCGAAACATGTGCCTCTCGGAAAATAGGCTGTTTATGTATCGGACGGCGGGCGGGCCCACGTGGAGCAGCTTCGACGTCGAATTCCTAGACATCGTGAAGGATTACGAAAACACTCCGATAACGGGAAATCAGGCATCGACAATGCGGCTCATATACCTTGGAAGTCTACTCCAATGAAGTGGTGGCAGAATCGACTCAACTTCGCCGTATGGTGCTCAACAAGCGGATGCGACGTTTCGTACAACCAATACCTAGCTACCACCGTTGTAACATGCCTGAAAAGGGCGCTCTTTCTCTTTCACGTCTATTACCAAGTTAGAAAGATTCACACTGAGATCAGCGCATCCCTGCCTCAAGACAAAGCTTTCAATGTGCATGATAACCCGTACGACCGGCGAGCTTACGAACGCATATGCGTTGAATTCGGCATCGATCCTCGTACTAGAGCTACCAAGTTCCGTCAAACGATGGTCAACGGCAACAATGGTCTCTGGGCTTTCACGATGTTCTGGAAACCGGATGGCGGGTATCGCATGTCTCATGGTGGCGCTACAAAGCCGTACTTCAGCGGGCACGATTCGTTGAAACACTACGTAGAAATTTCGAACGCCTGGACCAAATTCATCTTGGACGACTCCACCGGCTTTACTCCCCCGGGGGTTGTGAGGCTCATCCGGACATTCCAGTGCCCAACGAAGTCCATCAGGCTGATCTACTCTTTCTGCCGCACGACGTCGTTCTCGAAGAGCTGGACCGAAAGGCCGCAAGACGTACAAAAATGCCCTCACAAGTTGACGCAGCGAGTCGCTATAAAGAGTCTGATCCCCTGGCTACGAATGAGTCAAATGGCCGAATCTTCTCCAGGTCAATCCGGGACGGGAGTATACGGGCGCGGTATCTCAGCTGTTAGCGAAACATGACGTTTCTGTCAGGCGGGATCGTGTGGATGTCCACTGGGACCAGGGGATCGTGGAGCGGTTCAATCGGACCATGGCAGAGCGGTTGTTCGGGCACCAATACTCACACAAGAGATGCACAAACTGCGAGGCAGCAGCGAGCGGCGACGGAGCGCTCAACCGAATAAGTGGCTCGGCTGCCCGCTGTGGTCGCCGCTCTGAACAACGTGGTGACCAGATTGATCGGTAAGAAGCCCGTGGAAGCCATCAATGCGAAAACGGTGTCGCACAAGCCCTCTGCCGTCTCGCGCGGGCGACCCGTTGGTTTAGCGGAGCAAAAGCTTCGCTCAGGTGTTGGTGTCCGGTACCTCTACCAGCTCGGTGAGTTGGAGGGCGGCGGCCGCCGCGCGACTGACCCCGTGTGGTCGCTCAATGTGTATCATCTGGATCGATATATTACCAAACCCGATGAGCCCATGCTCTACTACCTTGACAGTGGTCCGTCGCGCGGGTTTGTCCGCGAAGAACTTCTTCCGGTGCCCTCTGACACCCAGCTGCCGCCGGTCTAAGCAAATTTCAACGGATCAGTGTGGATCACGTCGGGGAGGACCATACTCTTATCATAGTAGACAGAGAGCCCCAGCTTTTGCTGCGCGTATGTGCGCATCGCTCCGTCTACCATTCTGAACCCTCTAGTTACTGCCCGATCGAGACCGTCTTCCAGCGCCATCTTGTAGCGGCCCCACGTCAAATTGTGGGTATGTTTTGACATTCCCTTCGCAGAATGTTTCTCGCGGTCTGTTACTCCCACATAATAACACTTGCTGCATACAGCGATGGCGCGATCGCATTGAAACTCCAGTTTGAACTGACCGGGTGTCCGATAACGGTCTATTAATTACGACTCTTGGTTTTCTACTCCAGATCTCATACGCGTCTCCTATCTCTTCCAGATCGCTGAACCATGCCGATGTGAGCACGCGATCTACGGTTTTCTCGTCCTTCGTATATGTGGTATTTGAGTGTCTCTCGGCGGATTCGATCAGCTTTCCGCAGCACGCATTACACACAAGCTTGAAGATCTCCGCGAGTACGGCGTTTTTACTTACTCCCGTTCTCCCGTTCGGCAGGCGGACGTGACCTCTTCGACGAACCATTGGAATCGTTTGCCCGCCGTATAAGCAATCACGTGGTGAACAGCCGTGATTACTAACCCGTGTTCCAGATACCATTTCAACAAAGGCGCATATATAATCTTCTTCGCGGAGAGCGCTCCAACCATTTGTTTCTGTTCGTCGGTGCGAGTTCTATGTGTGCGATCGAGATAATCTAGCATGTATTCGGGGACGGCGTCTCGCGGAACCTCTCGATTAACGAACAGCGGCGCCATTTCTGCGAACTTCGGCCACAATTTATTTTTGGCACCTCGATATCTAGCTTGATATCTAGTTCAGCAAAGCCGAACCAGTTCCGTCGCGTGGCGTGCCACTTGATCTATTGATTGCCGCTCGATTTTCTGGCTCTTTTTAATGCCATATATTGTCTTCTCCGCAGGGAATATCCTGCGCGAGGGTTGAAAGGTAATGCGCGTTGATGTCATAAAATAGCACAGATTTGCAGAGTTTCACGCTGGCGTCGCATCTGATTTGTGAGCGTCCCGCCTCGGCGTATCTAGCGAATACGATAGATGGGCCGCCGCCGCCTTGCAACATTTCATATGTCTCTGTTTTCGACGCATACAGCGCTTGCTCTTTGCGCTTTCCTCGAAGCAGATATTGAAGCGCCACTCGCGGAAGCGATACGGCATCTTTGAGGATATCCACTTCTCAGCCTTTAGAAAACTCGGTCATTTTTGACAATGCTTCTACGAAAGGACCGACATCCAAATTGCTATAATAGCGAAGCCAATACTTGAACATGGTCATTTTCAGTTTCTTGAAAGTGTGTTGACATTCTTTCCATTCTGACAGCGAGAGCAGATAGCCTCCGCGGAGCTTGGAATGCCACTCCGGATAATCGGGTAGCCCGGGATAATCTAGCGCTGTCGAATCATTCGTACGGAAAGTGAGATTTCTCCATTTTTCAATCGTAAGCTTGGACCCATTTTTCGTAGCTCGTGCCGGAGTAAAGAGGAACATCGTAGTGTTGGTGCGTTTTCCAACGATTACCTTCGTGACTGTCGCCGCCAGTTTTCCAACCAGGTATCGCTTGATGAGGTTTAGATCGTGTCTGCCGCAGTTGAATCCAACCACAGGCACATATATCCAAGAAGTAATCACATTATGTTGGTTTTGCGCCAGCAACTTTATATCAGCGGGTAAATACCTGGCGCGAACTTTCTCTCTAATGTTTTAGTCTCTTCTCTTCAGCTCCTGGACTAACTTCTCCACCTGAGTGTCTGGATCGAGCTTGCAAATTTGCGTTATATTCTCACCCCCGCTTAGGGTATCACCTATCGATACTGAAATCGGCACGTGCTCAACTTCGAAGGTCAGATCTGCGGTTGGATAAGAAGTCGCTTTGCTTTTATCCAAATACGCTTCAAAATCGTAGACAATCTGTTGTGGATATAGCACCGCTTCCTTTAGAACAAGCCACTCGCATTCCCACATTATCACTAATGTATATCCGGCTCTGATCTTCGCGTCTTGCGCTTTCGTTTCCTGTAGAGCTCCGCGGCTTCGTTCCTCTTGCAATGTCTCGGGAATTCGTGCCAGTAGCAACCGTGAAACTGGAAGACCGTTCTTATGTCGTGGCAGTATCCGTCGACCGGATTTTCCTAAATCTATAACTCACCCCCGTACCCGCATTTCACGTGATGAATGTGTCTCCCCCGTCAATGTGACTGGTGTTCGAGCCAGCGCACCGACATCGAGCTCGCCGAGCTGCGAGGATAAAGTGCTTTCTCGTAGGCCGACCACGGTTTTCCCCAGAGTGCAAGTATCGGCGTGGCAGTGTAAATTGCTCGAGTTTGTGAATCGTTGCTGACATTCGCCACATATATATTCGTTCGTCAGCTTGCCGATATTAGTAATCTGGAATGAATGATCCGCGTAAATTCCTACGGTCATAGATTTTATCCAAATCTCATCGTCGTGGGCGGGCACTCGTCGAAGATACCAGGTTCCTCGGTTGGCACATACACTCGAATGTCGAGCTTGAATTTCTCTTCGATCTTTTTAAGATCTCCCATCGATATGCCGCCCGGGCCGGGGCCGTGGTCGTTCCGGAGGAATTGTTTGGCGAGATCTCGAGCCTTCGCGCTATGTCGATCCGGACTCTCACCTTGATGGATGACAATGCCTCTAAACAGTCATAAATTATCGTCGAATGTGTCAACCGCGTACATGCTCTTATTTTGCCCCCTCTAGATCCGCACCAAACACTTTTTTCTTATTATATTCAAGGACTTAACATATGTATATAAAATTCTACGTATAATTTCACACTACATGTACAATGTAATTGTCAGTAAAAAAAGGAATTTATACATAATGAGACAAATGATCAATAATGTTCTTGTGGTATCGCCAGATTGCCACACATATATATGGGCCACGCTCTGTGAAAACCAGCCTTAATGACAAAATGTTCAATTTGCACTTTATTACATTTTATGATGCGGACACCGTTCAAAAACAATATGCTAAAAATAAAATGCAAATATGTTTCATAGTTTTTGTTTTATCTCACTTTTTGTAGCACCATGTGAATCACGCAAGGAAAACAAAGTAACGCCATCGAGAAAATGACGTTATTGAAACGCTGACGTTTGTACAATGCAATACAACAGCCTACAGTATAAATGCGTGTACATAGACTAACTGACTGTGCTTGCTGTAAACTGTATTTGCTGATAAGTTACACTAAATGTATCTACAAGTGTTAGTATAACATCGAACAAAATAAAACTATGATATGTACATGTAATGAAAAAATCAAACGCACCACAATCGATTTTAAATCTATAATTAGCCGACCTGTGACTTCGTAATTTTCTGCTATCGCCAACTGTTACAGATTATGCATATACATGTACCGTCAGAAAGATACATTGTGATTATTTGAGAATTTAGTTCAGAATCTAATTGACGTTATTTTCGTAATAGTTAATTGTGACGTAATTTATTGATGTAGAGATTACGTCACTCACCAAAGACCAAACACAAACAACTAAACGACATTCCTGGTGTTCGAAATTAAACAATCTGTGATTGAAACAAATGCACCTTTTTCTGTAGAAATGAATGACCTGAATTTGGTTAAAATTTGATTATGCCTATGGCTGCACATATCAATGACTTCAGCGCCCGATGGTGTCTAGAGGGTTGTCGGACACGCCCGAGGAGTGTTAAACAATTAAAAATCGACTGTCCATACCCGACTCTCGGAATTAAATTTACATCTCAGAAAGCGGGAGGAACATTTTCCTGTGTAGCGGACGGTCTTATGTACATGTACCCCGTACTAGCAGGTAGGAGGTCTATGGGTTAATCCTGCGCTGACCCCCACTCCGAGAGGGCAAATATTGTTAGGTGTGTCCGCTTAAAAAAGGTAGTGTGTGGGCTACCCGCCTCGATCCTGTCTATAAATTTACTGCCGGTACTGATTTTTTTTATATAAGTTTCTTCAAATTTTATAAATGTACGCATTTATCAACCGTACTTTGTAGATTCCTTCATATGTTTTTTATTTGCGTGACTGATGCCCGCGCGACAGCATGCGTATTTATTTAGGGCAAAATTATCCATTACTGTGTATTTTTAAATGTGTGTGGGTTTGCATTTTTGATAATGGGTTTACCATTTGAAAACATATATATATATATATATATATATATACATAAACCTGTCAATGTCGGGAAAATGTGGCGATGTGACATACATGATTTTAACTATAATTGTTACAAAATGTTCTGATAAAAATACCGGCAGGTTGATATATTATATTGCGCATGTTCATTTCCCCGTGAGTTTTAAATTTGCGACAAACAGTGCAGAAAGTATTGCCAATACGAATTAAATCACTTTCCATAGAACGACATCTGCAAACCAAGACCTTTCATAAATATGATCATGCAATATGTAAATCTACGTAACACATAATTAAGTCATGAATGCAGTTTTATCTGAGTGTGTCTACCTATTGTAAGTTATTGCACGGATGCGGCGAAATCCTCTGATCTCAGCAGAGCGGTTACATGGTGAGATCACTGTCTGGATCTGTCTGGCCCACTTCCCCCATGTGATAATTCACGGAGATGCACTGTCTAGCGTGTGCTATATGCTTGATATTAACGCCTATTCTACATGTCAGAATAACCTGCGCACGCGAAAATCGCAGTAATCCACTATTATTGCACGGATGCGGCGAAATCCTTTGATCTCAGCGGTGCGGTAACCTGGTGAGATCACTGTCTGGCCCTGTCTGACACACTTCACCCCGTGTGATAATTCACGGGAAATGCACTGTCTATCGTTATCTAACTGCTTGAGATTAACCCCTATTCTACATGTCAGGATAACCTGCGCATTCGCAAATCGCAGTAATTCACTAATATACGATCCGCAGTCTGTATCTGTGACCAGTGTAGATGCTGTTCCGCCTTAATGTTTACCGCTAACCCGAATTTTCTGTTTGTGCAAAACATTCGGGTTAGTTTACCACCTACCAATAATGACTATAATTTCGGTCGTGCTTAAAAATAAATAAGAGTACATGTATTCTGTTCTTTTTTAGTCGAAATCAGAAAATAATGACTGGTCGATGCCGAGTTGAGCTGTGTTCAGCCTCGGGACACACGACACAATACGAATTTGGAGAATGCTGTCAGAAAAATATATAAGCCCGTGCCCAGATAGCTCTATATCAGAACACCGAATACTGTAGACACTGATCAGACTGCGCATATGTGCAGGCCGGGTTGGTTAAGCTGTGACTGCAAGCGGAGTAATACGGTTATGTCATGTCATGTCCCCTAAATTTCCCCCATGCACTGTTAACTAAGCATATTCGACTCGAATACATCATCTAACTTATACTTAACGCTTGTCACGTTCACATGATGAAAGTTAGCGTGACTTATCAAAATGCGTAATGCAGTCTAATCTATAATAGTGAAGTGGGATAAGGACATGTTTGTGCAATTCTGGACATGAAACTTTTCACACGGGTAGATATCATAAATGTAAGCAGCATATGCTATATGTAGCCGTTGGAGATAGGGAAATAAAAGGTTACAATATCTATGCGTTTGTTATCTTTATTTGTTATCTTGTATCAAATAAATATTCCAACACCGGTGCGTTTGTTATCTTTTCTATGATTGGCAAGTCAACACCCATTACGTAGAGCAGGCGATTGATGTCCGTTTCAGTATACGTAGGTGCTTAAAGTATCTAGCTTAGCATAGTAACGTAACGTAACAGCCTTTGTTAGTGCATAGGTCGCCTGACTAACATATTGCATGTGCATGCGCGCGCAGGTGTTGGCGCACTTTTCTGACATTCTCCAACTGCGACGGAGCCATCTTGAATTGACTTGTATTGTAATTATATTACACTCGTAAATATTATATTTACAGGTAAAGTTTTGGTATAACTATTGTCTGAAAGTATATTGACGTGTATTGTTGTCTCCGGAAATGTATTCAACATGCAAATGTTGCATACATCTCTGGAGATTCGATCGGCACTTTTCTGACATTCTCCAACAGCGACGGAGTATTATAATTATATCAAACTCGTAAATATTGTATTTACATTGTATTTACAGTTTCTTGTGTCCCACCCTGTCCAGTAGAATATAGAGGAACCCACTATCTACTACCACCCGCTACACTGGCCACAACGACATTGAACCTGGTTTACTTATGAACTGTGGCCAGTTGGTCCGGATTTAGTCTATGATATTGACAGAGAGCGAGGTCCGGTTACATTGGCGCCCAACGAGGCAATACACACTTTCGGCAACACCGGTACATGTACATGTAGGGTCAATCAGCGCGAGACATGTCGTAATGTAAGCTTACACGTCGCGATTCTACCATCCCGCGGGTGACGGCGGATACCTGACATTCATTATAATGATGTGGATTATGTGACAGTACATTATCAGAAGATACGATGTGAATTAGAAATTCGCGTCAGTAACAGTGACGTATCGCGTAAAACCGTGTCGACGAGTGGACTCGTGGTGAACGCGTGTTGACGGCCATCCCGTGCTGTGCATATACATTGTAAATGTGAAGTGTTAGCGTGTACTGTAAATATCAGTGGAATAAGAACCACTCGCGTTGTAAGGAATATACGTGTTGTAAATATGGGAATTTAACATCTAGTCGACTGACGAGCGTCGTAACACACCCGTTATCCGGAGATACGCAACTAGGGGAGGAGAACATGGAAAGGGGAACGCACAAACTAGTGGGAATTTGGAGGGTTTGTAAAATTAGCTAAAACAATATATTTTATGCATGATCAGAACAATGTGAGCTTGCAACGTTCAGGAAGAATGATTGAAGCACATGTAGCAAAAATATTGAGCTCGAACGCCGTCGTAAAAGTTGAAAATTTATAAATTCAATATAGGATTTTATTTTTTTTTGTCATTTTTGTTTAAAAAATCGTCTTTCCTGCACCAATCGTATGCTTTTCAGCACTATCAGGCATACAACTATGTTTGCTGATCATTTACACTGATACCTTGAAAGCGACAGCGACCAGGATCTTCTGAGAAAAAAATGGCGGCCGTTTTATGCACCGTGGTATAGCGCAAAATGGTGCACAAAAACTATGGGACTGGAGGACACAAATTGGGGGACGAGTGCACACAAACTGTGGAACGCGCTGCACAGAAAATGCCAATATACGTGGGTTTTAAGTTGCAAATTCACGTATGTATTTACAAAAATATTATATTTGCAGACGAGGATCCACGAATATTTACGCAGGGGCCGGTCCAAATGTGTCTGTAAGGAATTTATGCAAGTTTTTAATCAAT
Organism: Conchocele bisecta; assembly: GCA_029237695.1. Lineage (NCBI taxonomy): Eukaryota > Metazoa > Mollusca > Bivalvia > Lucinida > Thyasiridae > Conchocele > Conchocele bisecta. Next base: position 27,244,736 of record CM055278.1, on the reverse strand, counting down.
ATTCACCACAATTATGCATTGTTTTAGTAAGTTCGCTGTTCAATGCAGGCTTCTTTAGCAGCGCTCGTTTATTAATGGGCGAGCAGAGCCTCATTTCGTATTTCAATCAGTAAACCCGTTTAATACATATCACACATTAAACCATAGGTCACCACCTAAACTCGCACCACACTTCGTTTATAACTTGAAGCACGGGGTTTGGGAGAATCAACCATGCGGAACTGAGTTAACCATGCTAATCGATGACCAGGCGAAGTAGTGCAGCCAGGGTCAGGGCCGGATCATGGATTTGGAGAAAGCGTGGGTGAGGGGGTATGGGGGTCCTCCCCTAGAAAATTTAGAAAATTTGAGTGTCTCTGATGCATTTTCCTGGCATTTGAGAACAGAATACTGATAGCCTTTTCTAATCTGAATAAATAAATCATTGCTTCGTCAAAAATAGGGGGGGGCGTACGCCTCTCACGCCCCCACCCCCCTGGATCCGGGCCTGAAGGTGCAACACAATCTTATTATCATTGGCGTTAGCAAGACGTTTGGCAATGATAACCATAATGAGAGTGTCCTGTGTATTCTCGAGGCAGATAGCGACACATTCCAGTCGGAATTATCCCGGAATAAGGACCGACTCTCATTGCAATTGAGATACTGCACAGTCCGTCAGCGGGCTGCAAAACACACATAGAGCACCCACCGCCACAAGTTTAAGAACTTTCCACCGGTAAAGACAGTGATGCTGGAGCGCGAGTGGCCTAGGGTGTAGCGAGATGGACTGTGGATCGGAGGTCCCCGAACTGCGCAGGTTCGAGACGCGGTCGGAGCCGGCGTGTTGTGTCCTTGAGCAAGACACTTTGTGGTGGTGATCGTGTAAATATTTTACACACATGTAATACATGCATGGTGACTGTCTAGATGGTACAATGTACACAGATAAGACGTACCGCAGTTACCCTTGGTGATGGGAAATAAAGAGATATCTCGCTAGGACGAGGGTGCTCCGAGGACACCGGAGGAATATATATACATACAATACAATTGCAGTGTTACTTAGTATAAGTATGGTGTTTATATGTTGTATATACACATCACGGTGCTCTCCGACAAACAGTGGGTGCTACAGAAACAACAACGATTGCGTCACAAACATTCTATGACGGACGGAATGGTCGTAGGACGAACGAATGCACTTGTGAATCGATGGATTGGTTATCGCGGACAAAACTTTATGGCGACCCCCCGAAATTCTGCGGATGAAATCATGTCGACTTGTCGTATGCCGTGCAAGCTTGCTGTGGTCTTTCTCCGGGTACTCCGGGTTTCCTCCGAGTTTAGGTGGTGACCTATGGTTTAATGTGTGATATGTATTAAACGGGTTTACTGATTGAAATACGAAATGAGGCTCTGCTCGCCCATTAATAAACGAGCGCTGCTAAAGAAGCCTGCATTGAACAGCGAACTTACTAAAACAATGCATAATTGTGGTGAATATTGATTAAAAACTTGCATAAATTCCTTACAGACACATTTGGACCGGCCCCTGCGTAAATATTCGTGGATCCTCGTCTGCAAATATAATATTTTTGTAAATACATACGTGAATTTGCAACTTAAAACCCACGTATATTGGCATTTTCTGTGCAGCGCGTTCCACAGTTTGTGTGCACTCGTCCCCCAATTTGTGTCCTCCAGTCCCATAGTTTTTGTGCACCATTTTGCGCTATACCACGGTGCATAAAACGGCCGCCATTTTTTCTCAGAAGGTCCTGGTCGCTGTCGCTTTCAAGGTATCAGTGTAAATGATCAGCAAACATAACTGTATGCCTGATAGTGCTGAAAAGCATACGATTGGTGCAGGAAAGACGATTTTTTAAACTAAAAAATGACAAAAAAAATAAAATCCTATATTGAATTTATAAATTTTCAACTTTTACGACGGCGTTCGAGCTCAATATTTTTGCTACATGTGCTTCAATCATTCTTCCTGAACGTTGCAAGCTCACATTGTTCTGATCATGCATAAAATATATTGTTTTAGCTAATTTTACAAACCCTCCAAATTCCCACTAGTTTGTACGTTCCCCTTTCCATGTTCTCCTCCCCTAGTTGCGTATCTCCGGATAACGGGTGTGCGTAACCCGGCTATTTTAGCGGGATGAAATATGTGAATTGCTATTGTGTCTGGAACAGAACGTATTTTGTATCAAACGCACATGTCGATTACAAACAAATGGTGCCGTAAATCATGCAGGAAGACGCGCTAGATAGGATCTCCTTTTCAAAAAAAAATACGGAGGGGGCATGCCCCCGGACCCCCCTAGCAGTCTCCCTCACTTCGCTCGGTCGACGAGTGAGCCGTGCTACCATTTGATATGTGTGCATATCAGATATTTGTCCCTGGCTGCGCCCCTGATACACATCTACGTGTATTTGTATTTGTTTATATTTTATTATATATTTCTTTTTTATGTGTGTTGCTCTTACAAATTACATTAACTAAGCATGATATACATTACATGTAGAACATTAGTCTCACTTAGAAAACTAATAACTAAATGCACATATGTGTGTACATGAAGAATCTTGGAGTATGTTCTCGCAGATCATGTCATATTGAGGTCAAACAGCAATAGTAATAACCCTCACCGTTTCACTTATTCCCTTCTCCAGCAAGCAGTCATAAAAAACAACAGAATGATATCGACAAAAGTAATGCGTTTTGTGAGGTTCGAACTCGCGACCAGATAAAATTAACAAACGTTCTGCAAACGTATGGATATTCTCCCGCTTCCATACCACTGAGCCACACTACATGTCTATTTTGCGCGCCAAGATACACTATTATATTGACATGCATGCACGTGCACTTTATCATGTAGTTAGTATACACGAAAACGAGGCTATGATATGATAATACACCTGGTCTACCTATATTTGGACTCAGCGATTGATCTCCAGCAACTTATTATCGTCTGTCATTTACATGTGTATGTCTATTTATAGCCCGATCAAGGTCGCCACTATGTAAACAAATCCTTATATAACACGTGCTATGTATTGGAATATCTGATCACGATTGACATCGTATCGTGAATCACTGGACGAAACACACTGATTATCCAGTTAACATGTCAAGTTGTTACAGTGACTTGGTGAAGAAAGGTTCCCGAACACACAGGTGTGACTTGCATGTTTACATAGATTACACAGTAATCATGGTAATTGGTGTGGTTTGACTCAGTGTTCCGCAATATTGATCTCAATTTGAGCTTACCTGACACCGAACAGTACCCCTACTAATTGCATGCTACACCTACCTGCTGGTTCTGGTTGCACATATACTGAAAGGATAAAGAAACGCAGGGTAACAATATACGCAATAATTATTTAAATGCTTGGTCTAAAATTATGAAAACCGGTCAGGCGACTATCTTGGTCACTGTGCACCCAAACCGGTGCCTAAAGTTACTCAACCGTGTAATGTACCGTACCACATAGAGAAAGTGATAAAAAGCCAAAAACACGTGCAGCATGATGATGATAAGTTCATCAAAACATTTTGTCATACCACTTGATACGCTTGAGGTATACACATCGTTTTCCGCTATTTACACTGAATGTATAGCTCTCACAATCATGGTACGTCTGACGGAAGTTCAGAGGGGTTGCTATGCAGTTCGGTGTGAATGTTTCCACCATAGAACGTCTTGTCCGTCGTCTGAGAGAGACCGGAAGGGTTGCCGACCGACCGAGATCCGGACGTCCGCGCGTAACGTCGCGACGTCAGGACAGGGCTATTCGTCTCGCCCACCTACGTAGTCGCCACGTTACTGCCACTGAAACCGCTATTAACACGGTAGGCAATCATAATCGCCACATTCACCCCAAAACTGTAAGAAATCGATTGCGCGAGGTTGGTCTGCGAGCACACCGTCCCTACGTTGGTCTGCCTCTCACTCGTGCACGTCGCGCGTGTCGTATGGCTTGGTTGGCACATGCTCCCAGACGATTTCCAATGAGGCAATGGAGACAAGTATTTTTCACAGATTAGTCCCGGTTCACTCTTTTTCGTCCGGACGGTCGACGTCGTGTATACCGACGTCGTGGGGAAGGCTTCGCCAACGCGTGCGTTCTTGAGAGGGATAGGTTTGGGGTGACTCTGTTATGGTGTGGGGAGGGATATCTCACGGGGTAAAGTCACCGTTGATTGTGGTAGCCGGGAATTTAACCGCCGTAAGATATAGGGATGAAATCCTCCGCCCGGTTGTTGTTCCATTTGTGCAACAGCGTCAACTAATTTTCCAGCATGATAATGCCCGGCCCCATGTAGAAATAGTTTGTCCAGACTTTCTCGCTGACCATAACATTAACCCACTCGACTGGCCAGCGTACAGTCCCGATTTGTCCCCAATCGAACATCTGTGGGACGAACTTGACAGGAGGATAAGGGTGTGTCGGAATACCCCTTCTAATCTCGACCAACTAAGGACTGCATTGTTGGAAGAGTGGAACAATATCCCAATAAGAAGGATAAATGCACTGATGAATTCCACGCACAAGAGAATCAGGGCTGTGACAGATGCGCGAGGGGGTGGATTTCACTGTGCGATATTGGGGGGGGGGGGGGGGGGGGGGGTACCGTCAATTGTGATTCAATTACTAATGAATTATCGATCAAAACCTAATGCAATTTTGGTAATGATGTGTTGACTAAAGATGTGTTTTTAATACTCATATAAAATATAGTATATAACAGCAAACACATCACTTTAAATCACCTCAAATGTTTACCCTGCGTTTCTTTATCCTTTCAGTATATAACAGCTCCGACTAACCCCTGCACGAAATATCATTGTGTAGTTCTGCACAGGCAGCCAGCTGTTGGGTAGAGATAAATTATATCTCTCTAGCAGATACTCACCAAAATCTGTGACCGACATTGACCTGGCGTGGTTTGTTGACACCCCTCCCCCACCCGTGAAAATAATTCCTGTTGAGATCAGTCCTCGAGAATAACCGATATCAGTACCAGAATGTGACTGATGTCAGTGACCAGTGTAAATGTTGCTAGATATCTGGAAGGCAGATACACATGCAATATTGTTGATACCTTGATATTGTGGTGATAAAATCTGCAGTTGATATCTGTACATGTTTCGACTGACATCAGAAATTGATATCAGAGCACGCGATATTGTTTGAAGCGATATCAATTAATACGTGCACCGGCCAACTATTACTTGGGAATAGGAAAGCGGGTACTTCAACAAAGCCGGAGTTGTATAAATTCCGATTGAAAAAAAGAAATTGGTTATCAGATATTTCTATGCTGTATGTAAATCTGGCATAGTAATATTAAAGGTGTACACCTATAGTGCCGTGTAGTTTGGAAGCCTTCGGAGGCTCAGAAATAAGCAAAACAAAGGAAAAACAAATATTTATCCGGTGATACAGTGCAAAATTAATATATATATGTTAGATGCCATACACCTTCTAGCATAGCAATATTAGTTTGTGAGTTTCGCGCTACATTTGTGAATTTAATATTTCTATGTTATATGTAAATAATACCGTCTAGCATAGCGATATTGAGTTTACACAGTGTTCCCTTTTTGGATGAGGCTGGAAGAAACCAATTGAAGATTCGACATCGATTAATTCATCCTGCAAATTAAAGTAATTGCAGTGAACTTGAGGGTCATAAACTATTATTCATATAAATTGCATACGCCCGTTTGGATGGTGTCCCATCTGTCTGTCCAACTGTCCATCTGTCTGTTCATCCGTCTGACCATTTTGTCCGTTTCTCAGCCATAATTTCTATCAACTATTGTATTCTTGTTAGGAGACTTGAGCTGTACAGATTGCGCATTAAATCCAGGAGGCTACAGACTGAATAACACAATTTGCTGCACAGTGCTACATGTGTGTGATTGTGTGTGATTGTGCATTGATTTCAGGAGGATATGAGCTGAAATAGACAATTTGCTGCACAGTGCTACATGTGTGTGATTATGTGTGATTGTGCAGTGATTTCAGGAGGATAGGAGCTGAAATAGACAATTTGCTGCACAGTGCTACATGTGTGTGATTATGTGTGATTGTGCGGCTTGGAGCTGAAATAGACAATTTGCTGCACAGTGCTACATGTGTGTGATTGTGTGTGATTGTGCGGCTTCGAGCTGAAATAGACAATTTGCTGTACAGTGCTACATGTGTGTGATTGTGTGTGATTGTGCTGCTTGGAGCTGACATAGACAATTTGCTTCACAGTGCTACATGTGTGTGATTGTGTGTGATTGTGCGGCTTGGAGCTGAAATAGACAATTTTCTGCACAGTGCTACCTGTGTGTGATTGTGTGTTATTGGGCATTGACGTCAGGAGGCTAGGAGCTGAAATAGACAAGTTGTTGCACAGTGCTACATTTACATGTGTGTGTGACTGCAAATCAATTTCATGAGGTTCAGGAATAAAAAGTACAATCTGCTGCATAATGCTAATCGTGTGTGAACATTGATTTATTTCAGGAGGCTTTGCACTAAAATGTATCATTTGCTGCAGAGTGCTAATTGTGTATAATAGGCATTGCTTTGTGGAGGTCCTGAACTGAATGGCACAATTTGCAGCACAGTGCTAATTGTGTTTTACCATTTTGATTTTGTGAGGCTTGACACTAAAACGTACCATTTGATGCACAGTGCTAATTGTGTATACTTGTGTATTTGTTTCACCAGGCTCAGAGCTAAAATACACTATTTGCTGCACAATGCTAATTCAGTAATTTGCTTGGCGGTACTGTGGTAATACTTGCTTGTGATTATTATCTGGGGGTGATATGCCAATTTACATTTATAGCAGTGCTTGAATAGAGGCTCGGGGCTAAAAGAAATTGTAAATCCACTTTGTGTTTTCTTTTGTACAATTAAATTAAAAATAAAATACATTGTTTGTTCACTGTTGACTTAAGATAATACATACAAGGCAGTATGATTGGGTAATACCAATACCAAGTACATAATGCAATTATTGTGACAAGACATTACATATTCAGTTGAGGTAGATGTGTGGATATTGATAAATGTATTCAAGAGACATAACACAGAACTTGCACTTTATAGGTGAGGCTGAAGTTCATCGATAACGGACACTATGGCTAGGATTGGAAAGAAGGAAATGGAGAGTGTGAAAGCATATATGGAGAAAGTGGAACAGGAAGAAATACAGTGGGTTAGTTCCATAGACAATATTGATGAAAGAATGAGGCAATTGGACTTAGCAAATTCGAATGCCCAAGTGGAAAAATCAACAGCGGACCTTGAGAGGGAACTGAGAACGAGAAGAATGGAACAGTTGCGACATGAGATGGAACTGATACAGAAGGACCTGCTGGAACGACAAGAGAAATTACGCAACATAGACAGAGGAACAGAACAGAAGGATCAACATGGAACTGCAGCTGAAACAATACAACAAGGCCATGATATTACTAGTAGGAAGAAGTTCACTGACAAATCGATACTGAAGGCTGCGACTATTGGTAGTAGATTTGGCAGTATGGGAACAGGGGGTACATCAGTGCATCGACCACCACCGGAAACCACGAGACAACATTATAGCAAACATGGTTGTGAATTGTGCATATATGCGTATATAGTGTGATATCCATCGACCGAATGCAAGAAACTAGCCATATGGCTATAATACAAGATACTAGTTTCACCAGCGGTCACTCCAAAGCGAGACTAACACCACCTAGCTTCCAAACAGACACACAGCAAGAGAAGACATGCATACCAAGGGAAACTTATGGTGTACTTGAATGTTCTCTTTCGACCAAGACATACCACCTGCAACAGACGAAGATGAGGCTAGCTGAGGACAGACTGGCTACAGTAGGGAGATAAGCTGAAGAGAGAAAGAGGGAAGAAGACATTATTAAACAGAGGATACTCACTATGAAAAGAAAATAACACGAAAAATGGAGTTGGAGAGTCAGCGGCTAGCGAATGAAGAACAGGAGAGAGCAACCAGTTTGCATGAATTGTATCGAAGGCGTAAGCATCTGGAAGACGATAGACATAGATAACACATATTGATATTGATAGACTTGCGGGCAGAGCAGCATCGGATGGAGATGAAGATTAGAGAACAAGAACAGCGAGAAAGGAAACAAAGGGAGCGGCTTCAAAGAATGACGAGCGAAGAACAGAGACTGCATACGGTACTATTAGAACAGAAAACTATTCCACGGCAACAATTGAAGACAGAACGTCTAGATGACCAGTTGTTCGACGACTGGGAATCAGATGTGAGACAAAGGCAACAGACTCGGCCGGATATAGACAGATTGGCGACACTCTTTGAAACGGAGAAGAAGATAGCACGGGCTATTGAAGCAGAGATGCTTAAAAAAGACACTGCCGGAAATCTAGAGAAGCAGGAGTTCAGACATGATCCTGATAGGATCAACACCCTCGACAACCATATGATGATGGATACCTGGGACACGTATGCATCAAGCCTACCATAAATGTATTTTCTGGGATGGAACCAATTCCCAAAAATGAGAGTTCGTTCGAGGTGTGGTCTCTGGAGGTTGAGTGTTTGATGAAAACGGAGGTGTATCCGGAATATCTTGTCACTCAAGCCATACGAAATTCCCTAAGGGATGAAGCCAAACGGGTATTGCTCCCATTTGGTCCACTGGCTACTTCAACTGAGATCATTGAGAAGATGGAAAGTGTCTTTGGGAATGTCATCAGCGGGGAATCCGTCCTTCAACATTGTTACACCACCAGACAAGAGAAGGGCGAATCAGTGACGACGTCCTGGGGATTGTGACTTGCGGAAATCCTCCAGAAAGCGATCACCAAAGGACAAATACATCCACAGCAAAGAAACGAACTGTTGCGAAGAAAATTCTGGAGAGGACTATACAGCGAAAACTGCTACTAGAGTGTATTTCGAAACCGAACACCAGTTCGAAGCACTCAGACGAAATGTCCGCGCCGAGGAATGTGAAATGTTGAACAACGATAGAGAAGACGTGGTGGAATCACTCAATAACAATGATGGAACAGCACACCAGAAACTATTACAACTGGACCGCGACAAGAATATGTTGTCCGATTTGATCAGTAGGATGGAAAGAATGGAAAAGAAGTTAGACGAAATGAAGAAACCGCAGAATCAAGAAAACTGGCGTACCAGAAACAAAGCCAGAGCTGATGGAACAGCACAAGAAAAGACAGGCGGAGATGGATCAGCACCGATCCCACCAAGCCAAGATGAGGGACATTTAAACCGGTAGCTGCCTCAATCGCAGTGCATATGACAGGCATCCACACCGAAAAGAGCCCAGATCAAACTATTTATGACAGACTCATTGGCTCCACCAATGAGAATACATTGTAATAGAAAGGACGGAAATGACCGCATTGATCGACTCTGGATCCATGGTCAGCACGATAAGTGAAAATGGTTGCAAGCAACTTGATCCATGACCACAACGTTTTAGTCTACAGGAAGTACATCTGAAAGTAGAGGGGGCAAATGGTCAAGCATTGCCCTACCTAGGATGTATTGAAGCTGATATCAGTGTGCCATTTATGGAATTGGACCCTGTATGTGTGCCGTTATTAGTTGTACCTATGACAGAGTATGGCCAGAACGTGCCAGTCATTGTGGATACCAATATCATCAGGCAGTACCAGTCCGAAATGGATGAAGATCATGACCGTAACATACCTCCTGAGTGGTCTTTAGCTTTCAATGACATTTCAAACTCTGAATGGATGTGTGCGTACAACCAACAAATTGACACTAAGACCCATTGAGACTAGAACCATTACTGGATTGATACCGAAGAACTCCACTGTGGAAGCAGCAGTGACTTAACGGTGCAAGCAGGAGTATTCATCAAGAGTGGCTGCTTGTCCCAGAGTGGTTAGACTTTCCAATCCAGGGAAAACGTCACGCGTCCCAGTCAAGACCTGCAACTTGTCGGCTAGGATAGTTACCTTACCAGCCAAAGCAATTGTCTGCGAGCTTCAGGAAATGACGGTGTTACGAAATTGTTCCATGTCTGATCAGCATGAGCCAGAAACTCAGAAATCATCTGTTCATGTACATCAAGAAACCACAGCCGACACAGAACCTAACACAGATAAACCACAATACGGCATAGACCTGGAGGATACAGACCTTACCCGGGAACAGAAAGACAGAGTTATGTCAATGATGGCTGATTGGCAGGGAATTTTTCCCAATGACCTACAGATCTTGGACACACCGGTGTTATTAAACACAAGATCAAGTTGGATGACGAGAAACCCTTCAAAGAGCCATATCGGAGAATCCCACCCTCATTGCTTCAAGAAATTCGTGAACATGTGGCCGAAATGTTGGAAGTTGGTGCCATTCGGGAATCGTGTAGAATCATCCAATGTTGTGATAGTTCGCAAGAAGGACGGCAGCATCAGATTCTGCATAGTTTATCGCAATCTGAATCAGAGGACGACCAAAGACGCCTACGCGATTCCGCCAATTGAAGGAGACACTGCACTACCAAAGAATGTAAAAGAAGTCCGGAAAGTCTTAGGCTTCACATGGTCTTACCGGCGCTTCATCACAGGTTATGCCAACATTGCGCGACCATTGAATGACCTCCTTATCGGCATTTCGACGAACGGTATGGTTAAGGGAAATAATTCAAAGCCATCGCAGAAGTCACCTTTCGTCTGAGAAGAGAAACAACAGACAGCGTTTGACACACTTGTCGACTGCCTTGTTCACCCACCTGTTCTGTGATACGCTGATTACAGACTCCCATTTGTCGTACACACCGACACATCCACCAGCGGTTTGGGAGCTGTACTGTATCAACGACAAGATGGAAAGGACAGAGTCGTAGCAGAAGTCTCAACCAGAAGTCTCAAGCCGTCTGAAAAGAAATATCCGGCACATAAACTGGAGTTTTTGGCGCTGAAATGGGCCGTCACAGAGAAACTGCATTTGTACGGTACCAAATTCCAAGTAATCACCGATAACAACCCACTTACGTACGTACTCTCATCGGCGAAACTGGACGCCACTGGACAGCGATGGGTTGCGGCCCTTGCAAATTATGACTTCACCATCAGTTATAGAAGGGGCAAGGACAATGTCGATGCCGATGAACTGTCTCGGAGACCAGATGATGAAGTCGAACCACCGATATTCAAGGCGCTCTGTCAGGCGGTGACCACCTCCACTGAAGAATGTCCGTTGGTTGAAAGCCTTGGGCGTCCGAAATCTGTCGCCGAGATCCCTGGAACCGGCACTGATGATCCACCGGAAGATCTACTCGACAAGTATGCACTCAGCAATAAAGACTGGAAGAAGGCTCAGATGTCCGACTCTACAATTAGACAGATAGTCCACTACATCAACACGGGTAGCAAACCAACTGCTAAGCAGAACGCTAACAATAATGGTAGTGATGTGGGATACGTGAATAACTGGAGTAAGCTTGTCATCTGTGGAGATGTGCTGTACCGCACTCATCAGTTCCAGGATAGAGCCATCAAACAACTTGTCCTTCCGAAACTCCTTCGTCACGAAGTTTTCAGAGCGTTGCATGATGATATGGGACATCAAGGCAGAGACCGCACATTATCGCTGTTTCAACAACGCTTCTACTGCCCAGGGATAGAGCAATTCGTTCGTGACCAGGTGAAAAAATTGTAGTCGGTGTATCCGAAGGAGGACTGCATCCGTCAGAGGGGCCGAGATGGTAAACATATGTTCCTCCGCGCCTATGGAACTGATATGCATCGACTACCTGTCGCTGGAACGGTCGAAGGGAGGATTCGAATACATTCTCGTCGTCACCGACCATTTTACGCGATACGCCCAAGCGATTCCGACGAAAAATCAAACTGCTAGAATGACGGCGATAGTACTATTCTACTCATTCATTGTTCATTACGGCTTCCCTGCAACCATTCACAGTGACATAGGACAAAAGTGTGAGTCGAGGCAAAGAAGGTGACGAGCAAGCCCTCTGCCGTCTCGCGCGGACGACCCGTTGGTTTAGCGGAGCAACGACTTCCATCGGATGTTGCAGTCCGGTACCTATATCAACCGGGAGAGCTCGAAGGTGGAGGGCGCCGCGCTACTGATCCCGTGTGGTCTCTGAATGTATATCATCTGGATCGATCTATTACCAAACCCGATGAGCCCGTGCTCTATTATTTGGATGGTGGTCCATCTCGCGGTTTTGTTCGCGAAGAACTTCTTGCGGTGCCTTCTGGCACACAGCTACCCCCGGATCGTCAGAGACATTAGAGAGGTTCTGTATGTATTCCGTTTGGTAACACACGTCTTTTATCGTAGTACACCGAGTGTCCTATTTTGTGTTGACAGTACGTTTTCATAACGCCGTCTCTCATTTTGAATCCTCCATTTTGTGCTACATCTATAATGTGTTTTCCATCTTCTGTAGTTTCACTTAGTACTCGTTTATATCCATCCCAATTTAAATTGTTAGTTCTCTTGGACATTCCTTTTGCAGAGTTTTTATTTATGGAATTAAATTTTTCTATGAAATAACACTTACTAGATAACGCTATCGTCCTATCTCCGTTAAATTCCATTTTGAAAAGTCCGGGCTCTCTTTCACTCCATTTATCCCAAGCCAACCATTTCTTTTTTTCTTTTTCAAACTCGTCTAGTAAGTTAGGTCTAATCAATTCCTCTATTGTTTTTCCACTAACTCCTATATACATACTATCCGTATCCATCTGTATTAATTCAAAGTCTTCTCTTTTTACGTATTTGTCTAGAAATTCGTAGTAAAATTCCAACATTCTCAATTTAGCTAGTTGATAAACCGCTATTCCACAATGGAATGGTCTCTTTACCGCACACCTGAGTTTTCTTGAAGATATTTCGTACGCATCTCCTATCTCTTCCAAATCGTCAAAGAATGCAGATCTGAATGCTTTATCAACACAGGTTTCGTCTTGCGTATATGTCGTATTTAAATGTCTCTCTGTTGCCTCTATCATTTTTCCACAACGTGAGTTTCCTAATAATTTCATTATATCCGCTACTGGTTTCTTGTTTGGTTCTACATCGCCTGTTCGTCTTGCGACTGTAACTTCTTTTGCGAACCATTCGAATGGTTTTCCACTAATATAATATATAACCCGATGAACTCCAGTTATTTCTAGGCCGTGTTTTAAATACCATTTCAATAGTGGTGCGTACAGCAATACTTTAGTGGCGGTCATAGATCCCACCAATTTTTTTCCACCTCCTCTTGTTCGGCCAGTATCTTTTAAATATTTTAACATGTGTGCTGGAACTTCATCAACCTCTACAACACGATTTATAAAAAGTGGAGACATTTAAGAAAACTTATCTTTTAAGTTATTGGGAACCTCTATATCCACCTCCGCAAACCCAAACCAGTCTCCATATAAAACTCTTTTACAAAACATTTTAATAAATTTAGGGTTATGTGGGGTATCTATATGGTGTATAGTTTCTCTCCCACACGGTATCTCTTTATTTAACGTAGATAAATATAATGCGTTTGCATCATACCCCAAAACGGCCTGGCACGTTTTACCACCCAATCGCGATTGGATTGGAGTTCTAATCTTTGAAACACCCGCTTCGGCATATCTTGTAAATACGATCGATGGGCCTCCGACTAGAGCACCTTTCATCATTTCGTATGTTTCTTCTTTTGGTGCGTATAGTGCATCCCCCGTATGTGCATGTACATCAGCCGCACTGGTGGTGGGTGGTTTAATGGTTCCTCTCAATAAATATTGTATAGCTACTCCAGGTACTGTTACCGCATCTTTGAAAATATCCACACCTCTGTGTTTATAAAATTCACACATTTTCCCCACCACTTCTAGGAACGGTGCTACATCTAAATCGTTGTAATATTTCAACCAATCTCTGAAAGTTTTCATATTATTTTCTTCGAAAATCCTACGACATTTACTTAATTCTGTTTCATCTATTAACATTTTCCCAGATAGTTTGGAATACCAATTCTCTATATCCGGTAGTCCTGGGTAATCCATTTTGTCTGGAGAATCGAACCACTCGTAAGGAAAGAAAGATTTCTGTCGTTTGCAGTCGTAGGCTTTTATCCAACTATCGTAACTTACACCAGGTCCTAGATAAAGTATTACATCAAGAAATCTAAACTCTGGAGTAAATAGAAATATTGTTGCGTTTGCACGTTTTTCGACCATTACTTTCTTTGTTGTTGATGCCAGTTCGCCTACTAGATATTTCTTTATTAAGTTTATATCGTACTTACTGCTGTTAAAACCTATAACCGGTACTTGATATATCCACTGTTCGATCTTGGCGATTTGGTTTTTACGTCAATGTTCTGTATTAAACCCATATCTTGACCATACTTCTTCTCTTATAGCTTTTCCCCTGACTTTCAAATCTTCTACGAATTTTTCTATAAGTTTTGCGGGATCTTTATCACAAATATGAGTTACTGTTCCTGAGAAATTATCTCCTATACTAACACTTACCAGAACGTGCTCAGCTTCGTACTCTAGATTATTACCGTGAGTTTCAAATTCTGGGTTGAGATATGCCTCAAAATCGTATACTATCTGATATGGATAAAGAGTAGTGTCGCAACCGATCTTTATGTATTTACCCGTTCTTTGGAATTCGCATTCCCACATAACTACTAGGTTGAATTTTTTGCTTCTAATAAATTTATCTCTTCACATAGTGGATGCGCGTTCTTCTTTTCTATGCTTTGCATGAATCTTGCACCCGTGCCAGTAACAGTCGTGATATTGATATACTGTATTGTTTTCTTGACAGTATCCATCTACTGGAGCTCCTAAAATCCATCTTTCACCCCCATGTCCACACTGTTCGTGGTGAATGTGAATTCCCTCCTGCTTTTCCACAGAGTACATCCAATCGATCGCCCCATAACTGTTAGAACTGTTTGGGTAAAACGCTTTCTCGAACGACGAACGCGGGCGCTCTAAATAATTACCATCACATATTACTTTCGTCTCACCTTTCATACATTTTGGTCCGTGTCTCTTCATATTACTCGCTTTCGTGAATTTCTGTTTGCAATTATCGCAGGCGTAAATTTTAGATAGGTTTTTCAGGTTTTTTATCAGAAATCCGTGATTATTAAACAGTCCTATTGTCATTGGTTTATTACCTATTGCCTTATAGTTCGATGGTACCTTTTGCAACCACCATACTCCACATTCGGTGGGTTGATATACTTCTATACCGATTTTAAAAAACTCTTCAACTTTTTTCAGATCTGAAAAAGGAATTGGTGAAACCACATTACTACCGAAATATTGATTACTAAATTCTTTCGCCTTGTCCGTGCATCTGTCGGGTCTTTTACCTGTCATATGCATAGCTAGACACCTGAACAGACAAAGGTCGTCATTATACTTATCTAAAGAATACATACCTTTTTTTATTCTTCAACCATTCTGGAAGTTCTCCTCCTGCTGCTTCTTTGGATTGTAGTCCCAAATCTATTCCCCTACTGCCCTGTATTAGCTTTACAAAAACCTCTACCCATCTTACAAACTTCCACTTTGTATTCGGTCTGTCTATTTTATCTGACATTATTCGTGTTTGCTCCTTATCTGACAACCATTTGTTAACGGTTTTCATTGATGATAGTGGTTCGCTACCACCGAGATTCAACGGTTGGCCCAGTTTTAAAATATATTAGCTGTGTATAGGCCGTTAGACACCAACAAATCAAATCTAGTGCACTCCTGATTGAGGCTACAGACCCTGATCGGACCGTGTGGACATAAAAACCCATACGCCACATTTCTCCAGTCACAGCCACATACTTGTATTTGCAGTAAGATCCGCGAGGAGCTGTGGCTGAAACCGATACCACTTGTCAAGATGACGCCCCCATGGTCCGCCCCAACTGGGGTCACAAGTAGGTGAAACACTCGCACTATGTAACGCTATTCTGGAACCTCTCTAAATAGGACACCCTGTGTATCCGGTTTGGGGGTTCTACTGTAATCGACACCCTGCAGATCCCGTTTAGTAACGATAATGTCGAACCTCTCTAAATAGGACACCCTGGGAGGAGGTGCCCATGGTGTTCAGTTTAGAGATGTTCCACTGTCAATCAGACACCCACTCAATAACGCTACAGTCGAACCTCACTATATAGGACACCCTGGCCACAGATTTATCAGGGTATCCAATTTGGAGGTTCTACACTAATTGCTGATAGAACTGTAGCAAATTACCAAACAGGCAACCGTCGCTATTTCTTCGTCTGAAAGATAATTTAGTAGTTTAAAAAAAAATCTATTTTATCGTGTCGCGTGTTAGATAACTACAATCACTCATATGTTTCCGAATAGTCTACATTGTTGGTCATTGTAACTATTTAATATAGGAATGAATGGCCTTTTTGTGGAATTTATCGGGGTATAAACTTACTTGGAAAAGTCGCGGGAATACTGGACGAAGGCCGGAAGGTCTCGTCCAGTATTCCCGCGACTTTTCCAAGTTTATATCCCCGATAAATTCAACAAAAAGGCCATTCATTCCTTATAATTCCAGCATTTGAAATAAAAAAAATGTGTTTATTTTCCGTTTTCTTAAGAATTATTTTACCTGCGCCTATCGGTTACGGAAAGTAGTTCGGCGTGGGAGCTTACTGTGATATAAATTCTGGACAGAGACTTGCTACGGGCCAATCAAATGTTAGGGAATTGTGTAAATATTTTTGTGCTGGAATTATAGCAAATTGGGCATCAGGAAGGAAGCCATTAGAGAATCGCGTAGCCCGAATTTCAGACATTGAATTTCTTTGTGAATATGGAACTTAACAACTTGTTGCGTCACGTTGATGTAATATGTTCTTAAGAGGTTGCCGCCAATTATACCATGCCATGTCCATCCATGTATCTTCATGACAAGGCAAAATATCAACATCAAACTGTCTGATCATACATCACATAGATAGTATTTTTGGAAAATCTCACAATGTGATATCGCCACCCGCCATGCCACCCCCATAATTAATGTTCATTTCATTTCTACTGTTGTAGCCGTATGATTCCAGCACAAAAATGTTTACACAATTCCCTAACATTTGATTGGCCCGTAGCAAGTCTCTGTCCAAAATTTATATCCCAGTAAACTCTCACGCCGATCTACTTTCCGTAACCGTGAGGCGCAGTTAAAATAATTCTTAAGAAAACAGAAAATAAACACATCTTCTTGATGAATTTATTTCAAATGCTGGAATTATAAGGAATGAATGGCCTTTTTGTGGAATTTATCGGGGATATAAACTTGGAAAAGTCGCGGGAATACTGGACGAGGCCTTCCGGCCTTCCGGGAGATTATTCCCGTGACTTTTCCAAGTTTATACCCCGATAAATTCCACAAAAAGGCCATTCATTCCTATAATGATTTCAACCTCCATAATTCTCGCAACATACGAGACAAGCCATGCGATTCTGTACCTAAGAACATGTGCGATATCTCATGAAAAATATTTTCAGAATTTACGATATTTTCCATAAATGACGTTGAAAGTTGACGAAATGTACATAGCAAATGCGGATTTCTATTTCGCTATGAAGATTTCGTTAACTTTCTACGTCAGTTACAGAAAATATCACAGTTTATGTTATAATATGTTTCATGAGATATCGCACATGTTCTTTGGTACAAAGTCACATGGCGTTACTCATATGATATCATCAATTACAGAACGCCCACGTGCTGCAGGCGGTACTGATCCTAGTGAAGGAGCTGGATCGAGACCGTCTCGAGATTGTGGACTCAGCCGTCAAGAAATGGCTCGACGTTTTATGGTTCCCCGCCCACTTCCAACTATATAGGACCGAGACAGTCTCGAGATTGTGGAGACGGCCATCAAGAAACGGCTCGACGTTTTGGACACAGCCATCAAGAAACGGCTCGACGTTCTATGATTCACCGCCCACTTCCAACTATATAGGACCGAGACAGTGTCGAGATTATTTTTTATAATATTTCCATCAAACTGGTCTGTCGAATGTTGAACTGTACTCATTCTCATTTCACACTAGGCAATCGGAATGAGACATTTAATGTAATATATTAATCTAATAAAATGATCACTAATTTTGTCTTGTTAAATAACAAATACTATTTTAATGTGAACGTTATTTTTTCGAACAGTGAGGATTCTGATTGGATGATTGAGTTGTTTCATCTACATGTATATCTATACTGTTCGCTATAACTACTAAAACGAGTGTTTTGGTGTTGAAGGGGTTTACGTAGGTGTTAGCATTTACTGATAGTAAAGACAGATACCAGGATACTGTTATATATACTGTGTACATGACAGCCGGCTACAATAAAATGCAAGTACAGTGGAACCTCGCTGTACCGCACACCATAGGTACCGCCAGGGTGTTCGGTATAGCGAGTTTTCCACTGTAAACAATCGATCACCTGCCCTCAGGGCCACAGCATGGACCTGTTAGAAGAGTGTTGCTTTGAGGTACACGAGTTGTACAGTTGAACCTCTCCATACCGAACACACCGATGGTGTTCGGTATAGTGAGATTCCACTGTATTAAAATAATTGAAATAAAGTGGACTCATATCCGGCTGTCATGTACACTGTACACTCCAGTGACAACACATGTATATATTCCTATTATGTAACATGTATGTTTGTGACTAAAAAGAAAATAAATATAAAGAAACGGCTCGACATGTTATGATTCAAGGCTCACACACGGGCTGCCAGTTGAGAAAATGGACCTTGCGATATTTACATCTTTCAGCCGTACATGTACAGTATGATTATATATGGTCAAATAGCTTTGCTGACGACAACAAAACTTCAGTGAGTGAAAGGCGATCAGCATAGGCCCTGATCAGACTGCGCTGTTGATCTGGGGCTATGCTGGTCGTAAACATCTTAACACCACAGGCCTGTATAGTGGTATTGGCAAACAGTGTAGATCCAGATGAGCCGGTTCGTGACGAGCCGTCTCATCAGGATCTTCACGTTTTGCAAGTAATTTTCATATTTTTGAGATAAAAAACACCCCCTTTTCATGAACGGACCAGCCTGAAAATTATTTTGTAACGGTTGGATTGGTTGCAAAATTAACATATCAAATTCCATTCCAGTTACTTAGGGTGAAAGGATTAAGGTATGATTTGTCAACTGGCAGCCCATGGCTCAATAAGGTCGCGGTTTGATGCCTTGCGGTGCTGAATCTGAAACAGTTTGAGCATTTGTACAGAACTCGTGCTTAAACCCGAGCAAAGGATACTGGGAGTTATTGGAGTTCAAAGTGTGGGTGTCTGACCAGTTTTATTATAATTATGGAAGCTGTACCAGTATCAGAATTATATAGTATCTTTTTTTTTGTAATTCCGTCCGTCCGTCAGACCTTAAGATTTGCGTTAAAGTTTTTATTTGTCTGTCCATGCAGCGACTCGGAATATCTGTGATTTCACCACGATTGCTATTGTGACAATTGCGTGCCCACAACTAGGGATTGACTGGCCGTATGGAACACAGTATTGGCTAATGATAAAGATTGCAGTCAATCCAGCTTATGGTCCAGCAGTTTTGCCTACGGCAAAGGTACTTCAGTGACTGAATGACAGCACAGCATAGCCAGATCATAACAGCATTTGTCAGCCGACGGTTCATTATATGATCATGTGGTACTAACAACAACAACAAGTGCTGAAACTTCCAGAATCCATCTGATTCAAAGTACGTATTATTTTATATTGTCCTTATTACGTAACGAATTTTGATGAAATATGGCGCATCAAACGAGTCTTGTTAAGCTGCATTTGGTGGTATTTGTATTTTCGCCCAAACTTCTGTCGTTTTTTTCGAAGAATCGATTTCCGTGTCTACTGACACGGAAATTGATTCTTCGCAAAAACAACATAAGTCTGTGCCGAACTCCCTGGATCACCAAATGCAGCTGCGCCAGATTTCATCAAAATCCGTTGCATATTAAAGAAAATATCAATATATACTTCCTTTGGAGTGGGCGACAATGTTGTTGCTATAACCACGTGATCATGCACCTTGTTTGTGCAGTTCAGTAGCATATACATAATAGTTATAATTCACATATTGATTACGTCAACAAGGCGGGGCCTGTGGTTCTACATATTACTGCCGAGTTGCTCGATGTTCGCTGCGTTCTTGGACATCCCGTACTCTCATCATCGGTAGTTTCTGGGTTTGTAACGTATATTCTAGACGTAAATGTGTGTGGATGTCATAGGCACATCACCATAGACGTCTGTTAACAACTTCTATGCTTCTATGGACGATTTACCGACCAAACAACACAATTGATTGCATTTCATTGTTCAGAACTCATCTCGCCAAAATGACGTAAATACGTCATTTATCCCGTATGTGCCGTGAAACACGGTGCCGTGAAACATTTTTGATATCCTATCAATACGATTTGGAGATGTGGCTGGGGTTATTTCTTGCATTTTAAAGCTTTGTGTAATGTTGACGGGATAAACAGAATAGTAGGTTAGTGCCGTGAATGGGAAAAATCGGCAGAGCCTCGCCCATCCCGTTTCATGAGCCTTGCCATCTATTTTCCTTATTTCTGAACCAAAGTATATGTTGTGACCACTCATTTGAACCTCAAATGGTGGTCACTACATCACGGTGCGGGTACCACGTGACATTTTGCTAAGGAGGGGCACTAAAACAATGGCGGATCGACCCGATTCAGGTAAGATTTATTATCATAACTTTGCGTAAACCTATTCAAATAACAGAACTAATGTACGAGAGCCTTGCAATTTGAAAAACCCAAACTCTGTTCATTGTTCTACTGCTAAAGACGGCCTTATTTTATCTAAAAGTGAAACCGCGTACGTGCGGGACTGAAAACCCAGTAGCTAAGAAGGGGTCACATTTTACAATTCCTTGGAAAACTGCCATTATAGCTGGACGAATATGGTGCACGAATGGCACGCAGTCACAGTACAATACTAAAAGCAGTTGAGAAAAAATTGAAAAAGAAAATATGCAGATTCGACCATGTTTGGCACCAAAAACGAAAATGCTGATGAGGGTTCACAATTTAATATGGCTAATAAGGGGTCACAAAAAATGAAGAAAACAAATCTGCGACAAATTTCGATTCCTGGTGCCCTGGTGCCAGTGGTCGCGGTCTGTGTAGTTTATTTCCAGTACGAAAAGTACTTACTATTCATAAATATTAGTTCGGTTACATGAACTGTTGATACTACCGGTAAAATGTCTCTCGTGGTAAGACTCGATACATTTACTTTTGTACGTTCACGTTTCGTTTCAGAAATGTTTGTATACCCCACCTGTGGGAAGTCCTTGGCACACAGAAGTAGTTTGAGGCACCACGTGCGGGGACACTCACAGCTGGGTATCTACCACTGTTGTGGGCACTCCTTTCAGGTGAGCAAATGTCAAGTACATAAAACCACACTGATATGCTCTACCTACTGGTGGAGCGCGTGGCCGAGTGGTCTAAAGCGTCGGACTGCTGATCATACGGTCGTCGATTCGAGCCTTGCCAGTGTAAATGTATTGTGTCCTTGAGCAAGACACTTTATCCACACTGCTTCAGTCCACCCAGCTGTAAATGGGTACCGGTCACCGGGAAAAAGTCGATTGTATTCGTTTGTATGTAAATTACATGTATATATAAATAAAATATGATCCTGCACATAATCCCCGAAAGGGGGTTTTGCATATACAGAAAATAAATGTGTATAGTTTGCATAGCAAATTACGGAACAAACAGACTTATTTCCCTTGATGAAAGATTACTCCACCCAATACCAAAAAGACGCTACCCAAACGTACGCGCGTTTATTAGGAAATCATCGTCTGAAACGTCTCATGCTGACCGAGGGGGGCGATGTTTTAAGTATAATAGACTTTAGCACAATAAAAAATGACGTGACATTTGCCAAACCCAGACATTTAGGATAACAAGCAAGTTTGGGGCCTAAAATATATATAGTGATGTTCTAAACCTTAAAGCTGTAAAATAAATCCCACACAAAAACCCTTGGGGAAAGTTATAATTTGCATATTTCCAATATGGCCGCTAAAATACAATATATTAAGAATTGTTTTTTCTGAGTAATAGCTCATTAATACGAACTATTGTAATCCAAAAACTTGCTTGTTATCCTGAATGCCTGAGTCATCGTCAATTTTTACTGTACTATAATACAAACAGTTTGTTTAACAGTCTTAGCCACCATTGACACAGACATCAATACAGCTTCACATTTTCAGGATGCAGACATCTGAAAAGGCACCGGGCGGCACAGCATGACGGATCAAAAGAGTATGTTTGCCCGTCATGTGAGAAATCCTTCGCCACACAGCATCAACTGAATAGGCACCTAAGGGTCGAGTTGCGAGAAAAGTCTATGTCGTGTAAGATTTTCCAAGCCGATTCGCGCTGCATGAACACTCGGCTAGCCACACTGAGGAACGGAAACATGTATGTGTGTGTGGAAAGGCATTTAAACAGAAATCAAGCCTGTCACGACACAAGCGAACCCACAATAAAGTGTGAAGTCATTTGATAAACAGAATCGAAAACTCGTTTCCATTTGATATGAGTTTTATGAAACTCGTCAGCAATTTTACGTTGTGCGTGAATCGTTTCATAAATCTCATATCAAGTGGACACGAGTTTGAGATCCTCTATTAGCTATAATGTTATGTGATAATTTATATGTTCCTTTCTGATATCGTTTTACGTTTCCGTTGATGTTATATTATACAATCATTATAATCATTTTATGCAATTGTGATACTAAGCCTATGATTTTGACTGATTGACTGTGATTAAAGTTTGGGATTTAGATTTGTTTTGTTGCGATTTGTTTTGAAACCCACATCCATGTTTGTGTTTCTTAAATCTTACGTACCAGACATGACAACACATGAAGCGTGCTCTTTAATCCGTGGGTGGATTGGAGAAGTTGCGATGTTTTTAAACCCATATTACCTCTATAGCTCGCGTCGTATGATTCGTTAATGTTGAGTGTGTGGCCGGTTGGTATGTAGGGATGGGTAGTTTAACGGTTCATCCTTCATCCCAACAGAAGTAGTTGGATTCTACTACGTTAATTGTGGAATGGGGTTGAGTGATTCCAGTGTGGTCAGGGCCTGGCACCATATCAGGCTTATTCTGATTTTAGGGCTGAATATGTATTTTATTGTAAATATTGAGCTCTGATTTCGCGATTTACCCCCTCCCCCACGCCTTGGTACAGGAAAGCACGGGATTCCAACCCAGCACCCGTCTACATATGACCTTAGCTGTTGCGCAGACGTAAAACCCTATTTTATTCTACCTGGTTTGACCCTCATGTACAGTTATGTTTTTTGTGCTTGAGAATTGAATCCGGTTATACAAATTACAAGAACACCACGAACGGCATGCATCCCATCGCTGTGGTGACCATTAATGATGATAAATATGCACACTGCATTTGAAGCCAATCGTTAATATGCTAAAGAAGTTACAGGAAAATGGAGAAACAGTCACGTATACATTTACTGAAGGAAGAGAATGGAGAAACCTTCACATATCTAATGAACAGACATTTCAAAGTCATGTGACCGTGACCTTGGGCAAGGGGTGAGTATGGGTCAGATCGGGAATACAACTATGGATGATGATAAACATCCATATCGCTACCAAAATGGCTACATAATTGTGATGCACCATGACAATATGGGTCTTATGGCCTATGCGAGAAGCCTTCGTAATGCAACTAGTCAATAAGCCCAGTTTTATCATGGTGTGTTATATATACAATGTATCAGTGATTCTATATTTTATGTACATCTTGGTGCCGTTTTTCTAGTTTCGAGGTAGAACCAATAATTCATTAAACTGTGTTTATTCCATTGGATGACAGTCCAGGTGTTACATTTATAATAGAATAGCCAATTGTTCTCGTCATTTTATATATTTTATTTCCACTTCAGGGGACCAGGGGTCTCAGAAATGTCCTTTCCGTTACGTAAATTTACATGACGTAAATATAGCTTTAGATTTACATTTTTTTCTTTTCAACGGCATAAAACATAAAACTGAAGGGGCATCTATTAAGAAAAGTGTCAAGAATATGGTAAGCTAATTGTATTAGTTTGAAACAGAGCAATTTAGTAGCAAGTCGTGGACTTTCTCATTTATGGTAACCCAACAACATGTAGTTAATATGAATCAGTAAAGTTAAACAATTCAAAATAGCTTGGCAACTAACAGAATGCGGTGTTCTACCACATGTACCAAACATTGTTATAAAGCTACATTTAATTAATAGCACAGCCTCCAAAAATATTGGCGTAACGGAAATGATTTATGTAACGGTAATGACAAAATGTAACGGTAATGACTCTCCATTTATTTAAAATACTAATACAGCATATATAACAAACATATTTATACTTTTCATATGCTGTACAATATAACTTCAAGTTAATGTTTACTTTTAATGTGATTGCCAATAGAAACCCACACTCATCGAAGCTGTGTCTGTTTTTTGTTGTTCCAGAGCTTTTACTAACTGCCTGGTTAGTATGGTAATTTATCATTGCCGTTACACGATCGTCATTACCGTTACACAATTTTGTAACGGAAATGACCGTAACGGTAATGATTTTTCTTTAAAAATTCCCATTTTACACCCGTCTGTATACAACGCATCATGAAGGTAGAATATGCAAATACAACGTTGTAAGTGTGTCTATCCACCCATTTTGGTTTCAGCCGACCTACACACAAATGGACGTGTATAAACCCCGAACGGTAATGATGCATGTAATGTGTAACCTTAAAATTATGAATACAGACCGGCCTGGTTCTCGGCAATGACTTAAGTTGTGTTACCACCGTGTTTATTTATAAATTGCGCGCGCATAAACAGTGTTCATTGCATTAGTAGCTGAGAGTAGGAAAGGGAGGTTACTCTGATTTTACATTTTTTATTCAGCGTAACGGTAATGATTCGATTTCTCGGGACAAATACATTAACGTCAGTATTTTTCACAACAAACGGCAAATTTATTGCAGAATAAGTTTAATGTAAATGTTAAACTATTTTAATTCAGATGCACTGTATAGTAAAGTACAAACAGACAACATTTGAGAATTACGGGCTTGTAAACTGTTCTGATTGATGACCGACAATGCTCATTTGGTGCACCACACGTATGCCAACAACAGAACCTAATAACTAAACACACATAACAAGAAGTGTAAATACTGTTTTCTTATACATAGTTTCTTTACTGAAAAACAAAATTGTTTACTTATAAATTGTGTGATTTGTCAGTAAATTACACCGGGACACCAGATGTACATAAAATATAGAATCACTGGTATATTAATATATAGATATGACGTTTACTCATTTGGTAGCGATATAAAATGTACAGCGATTCATTCATATGGGAAAGAAGTTATAATGTACAGCAGGATGGAGAAACTGGCACGAATGTACCGAACCGAAAATGTCAAAGTCATTTGCCTAGACCTAGGGCAAGGGGAGAGCGCGATTGGGGTGTACAATTGTATTATGGATGATCACAAACAATCATATGCAGTTTCAAGTATATTTCTCTTACGGTAAAGCAGTAGTAGCTGAATGAAGAAACGCGCACAATCTGCTGAACCAGACTGGACTGGACAAACGCGCACAAGCTACTGAACCAGACTGGACTAGGGAAACTAGCACAATCGACTGAACCGGAAACTTCGAAGTCATTTGACCTTGACAGACGGCCAGACATTTGCATCCCTACATCCCATTTTGCAACGGGATAATAAGAAAAGTAAGATTAACAGTAAGCCTACTACTCTTCGGGAAAGGGGCTGAGCGGTGACCATGGTGTGGAGTCTGCTGTTGGGATATTCCCCAGTGCCCTCATTTTTACAGGTTTAGTACGTGTATTCGGCCCCATCGATCCGACTGTATATGGCCTTAGTTGTTGAACCCCAATCAAAATATTAATAAAACAAGAAACGAGGCAAAGCCACGAAGGCCAGGTTTTTTCCAAGCATGGACACTTGGATAACATAATTATACCCACTTTTTGTAGACTAGATGGCCGTGGCCTGCATGTCGCGCCTTGAGGCGAGGCATGGACACTAAAAAAATAGATATAGTAGATGGAAAAACTTTAACGAAAAAACTTTAACCGGACACACGGACGTACGGACGGACGGACGTATGCCAAAATGCCGACGATATCGCGCTTTCCGCAAGCGGGTGCGACAATGATGATAAACACCCATGTGAAGTTTCAAGGTAATGGGCGAAGCAGTTGCAGAGATATAGTATAACGAAAAAGTTTTAACCAAAAAACTTTAACCAGACGTACGTTAAATAGTTAACGTTGAAAATGGCTAAGTCAATTACGTAGAAATAATAGGTGAACGTAAAAAAATGGTCACATGTTGGATAGTTGTATGTGGTAGGCACCCCTTGGTTATGAAGCTGTGAAAGTTTGGTGGTCCTAGGTGGTACAGTACCAAAGAAATGGACTTAAACACGAAAACTTAACATTGTCAACGCGAAAACTTAACATTGAAAATGGCTAAGTCGACTGCGCGGAAGAAATGGGTCAAGTTAAAAAAAAAGTAACATGTTGGATAGTGATATGTGGTGGGCACCCCTTGGTTATGAAGCTGTGAAAGTTTGGTGGTCCTAGGTGGTACAGTACCAAAGAAATGGACTTAAACATGAAAACTTAACATTGTAAACGCGAAAACTTAACATTGAAAATGGCTAAGTCGACTACGCGGAAAAAATGGGTCAAGCTAACAAAAGTAACATGTTGGATAGTGATATGTGGTGGGCACCCCTTGATTATGAAGCTGTGAAAGTTTGGTGATCCTAGGTGCTACAGTACCAAAGAAATGGACTTAAACACGAAAACTTAACATTGAAAATGGCTAAGTCGATTGCGCGGAAAAAATGGGTCAAGTTAAAAAAATAAAAAAAAAAAGTAACATGTTGGATAGTGATATGTGGTGGGCACCCCTTGATTATGAAGCTGTGAACGTTTGGTGGTCCTAGGTGGTACAGTAACAAAGAAATGGACTCAAACACGAAAACTTAACATTGATTGTGGACGCCGCCCGCCGCCCGCCCACCGCCCGCCCGCCGCCCGCCCGCCCGCCCGGCTTTCGCCAATCCAATAGCCTGGATTTTTTTTCAAAAAACCTGGCTAAAAAAGTAACATGTTGGATAGTGATATGTGGTGGGCACCCCTTGATTATAAAGCTGTGAAAGTTTGGTGGTCCTAGGTGGTACAGTACCAAAGAAATGGACTTAAACACGAAAACTTAACATTGAAAACGCGAAAACTTAACATTGAAAATGGCTAAGTCGATTGCGCGGAAAAAATGGGTCAAGTTAAAAAAAAAGTAACATGTTGGATAGTGATATGTGGTGGGCACCCCTTGATTATGAAGCTGTGAAAGTTTGGTGGTCCTAGGTGGTACAGTAACAAAGAAATGGACTCAAACACGAAAACTTAACATTGATTGTGGACGCCGCCCGCCCGCCCGCCCGCCCGCCCGCCCGGCTTTCGCCAATCCAATAGCCTGGATTTTTTTTCAAAAGACCTGGCTAACAATCGTTACTTTTGATGTATTCATATTCATATAACAATATACCTGGGGCAAAAAAGTGGCATTCATATATCGATAAAAATGGGTTCAATCAAATGCCATTCATTGATACATAGGGGGCCAACATACATGTATATATAATCTTACCATAGGATGTTAGCACCCGATACTTTAACCGATGTATGCATAGCGTCTATAACACTGAGCGAAAGCAAATAGTGTTGACCCAGATCAGATTACACCTGAATACATCGTTAAATACAAATCAGTTTTGTTTCTTCGTAATTCATATGCACAAAAAATAGACAGCTGTGCACCCGAATGAGACCAAAGAGCGAGCAAAAACACAATAGTAACATTGTAGCCATTTATAGTTATGATACGGGTACAATAGGCGTTGCAGTCGACATATACATACAGACATAAATGGGTTAACAGTGTATCGGTCTCATTGAATTGACCCAAACTGTTACAATTGCGATACGAAGTGTTATAAAGTCCAACATCTTGTCAGCTTCATGCCAAAACTGAATGCCTAGCAATCTATGCCCATCCTCACGGTTGGCAACAATTTAATATCATTCCGGCGAGCCTTCTCCAATCTGCCGCCAAGTGAACCTCTTTGCACAGCATTCCGGGTTGTCGAAATATTTTCTTTCTTCTTTTGGCCCTCACTCGTGCTCTCTCCTTTGAATTAAAGAAGTGATTTCTGTAAAATACAAGTATTTGAGAGTGCATTTGAGGAGAACGAATAAAGTGGATCTTGTACTAGCCCTTCAACATATCGCGCTCACCGAGGCAGTTGATGGTCACAGTGCATGCGATTAGTATCAAAACAATTGTTTATGCGTTTTGTTTCTCCAAAACTTTTAGGGCAAATATTAAATCAATTTGACCATGATAGTGGACATGGGGCAGCGTAGGCGGGCTATGGAATGAAAATATGGAAGGTACAAGCATGTGAAGTTTCAAGTCAGTCGAGCTTATAGTTATGTAAATATTTTGGTATTTACACAAATTAATTCAGATGTTACAACAAAAAAGAAAACAAGTACGGTACATGTATGTGAAGTTGAACGTTTTACGGTTGGTGTAATAGTTGGTCCTTACAAACCGGGACAGGTTTCTGTAGGTTTATTAACCTAAAAAACGTTGAAAAATACTGTCAAACATATGCCTCTCCAACACGCCACACCTAAGGACAATGCCATTGAGTTGCGTACCTGTAATCTCAGCCGGACACCAGAAGACATCAGTTGACCGACAGACTGACCCGAGCTGACCACTCGAGCAGTAAGCAGGCTGACAACAGGTGGCTGACGCTGTCAATGAAATCGTCGTCTATATGCCCGCTCAAACTCTTCCAGTGGATTCCACCAAGTACATGTATGGACAGCCTACAACACATATTTTTTATTTAATGCATGGCCTTTTAGCGGCCAAAATTTGTCGCAGATTTTTTTTTGCATTTTGTTGTGACCCCTTATTAGCCATATTAAATTGTGACCCCTCATTAGCATTTTAGTTTTTGGTGCCAAACATGGTCGAATCTGCATATTTGTTTTTCATTTTTTTCTCAACTACTTTTAGTATTGTACTATGACTGCGTGCCATTCGTGCACCATATTCGTCCAGCTATAATGGCAGTTTTCCAAGGAATTGTAAAATGTGACCCCTTCTTAGCTACTGGGTTTTCGGTCCCGCACGTACGCGGTTTCACTTTTAGATAAAATAAGGCCGTCTTTAGCAGTAGAACAATGAACAGAGTTTGGGTTTTTCAAATTGCAAGGCTCTTGTACATTAGTTCTGTTATTTGAATAGGTTTACGCAAAGTTATGATAATAAATCTTACCTGAATCGGGTCGATCCGCCATTGTTTTAGTGCCTCTCCTTAGCAAAATGTCACGTGGTACCCGCACCGTGTACATATACTTCTGACGAGAAATAAAGAAATTATTGAGCCTTGCCAGATATTTTTTCCCCATTCACGGCACTAACCTACTATTCTCTATATAACCTCTATCTGCGTCATTATGCACGTGTATGACGTTGCGCTAGCTAGTGTGAAAAATTATCTAATGGACGAGTGAATGCCGCGATTTTTAAACATCGGCATAATAATGTATTTCTGGCGCATTTCCTCTTCCTGACGTCATTTCGAGAGTGAGAAGTGTCCCAGGTAGTACATGACGTTACCTTGACGATCATATGATTCTTTTTAACGATCACTGTCCGGAATAGAACCTCAAATAAATAAATATATATAACAAGAGGGCCATGATGGCCCTAATTCGCTCACCTGACTCCATGAACACCAGAGGAGAATGTGACATTGAGTTCATGTGTTTTAAAAAAAATTGTGCTATTTTTAAATGGCGGTCATCTTGGATTAAGCGATGACTCATTGTACCGAATCTGAAAATGCTTCACCCAAGGATCTTAACTTCCTATGAAGTTTGGCCAGCATCGGCCATGTGGTTCCTGAGAAAAAGACGTCCAAAATCTTGAATAAATGGACCTTTTGGCGGCCATCATGGATGTTATAATCATCCGATTGCGACAAAAATAAAATTTGACCCCACGGGCCCCGCCCATTTTTGACCCCGGGGTCACCATTTTCACAACTTTGAAAGAGCATTGTAAATCGATCATTTCTACCAAGTTAAGTCGAAATCCGGCCAGCGGTTCATGAGAATAAGATTTTTTAAGAATTTATGCTATTTTTAGACGGCGGCCACCTTGGATTAGCGATGACCTCCATTTTAACAAATCTGAAAAGGCTTCACCCATGGACCATAACTTTTAAGTTTGGCTACCATGGGCCAAGCGGTTCATGTGAAGAAGAATTTTGAAATCTCTAATAAAAGAATGACGTTATGACATTTCGGCGGCCATCTTGGATGACATAACAATCCGATTTCGACAAAAAATGTACCAGAGTGATCGCCTCTTTGATACCTTCGATTTGATATATAACATGACCATATTCGGTCAAAAATAAAATTTGACCCCAATTTGACCCCACGGGCCACGCCCATTTTTTACCCCTAGGTCACCATTTTAACAACTTTGAAAGAGCATTGTACATCGATCATTCCTACCAAGTTTCATCGAAATCCCGCTAGCGGTTCATGAGAAGATTTTTTAAGAATTTATGCTATTTTTAGACGGCGGCCATCTTGGATTAGCGATGACCTCCATTTTAACAAATCTGAAAAGGCTTCACCCATGGACCATAACTTTTAAGTTTGGCTACCATGGGCCAAACGGTTCATGTGAAGAAGAATTTTTAAATCTCTAATAAAAGAACGACCTTTTGACCTTTCGGCGGCCATCTTGGTTGACATAACCATCCGATTTCGACAAAAAATGCACTAGAGTGATCGCCTCATTGATATATGACATGGCCATATTCGGTCAAAAATAAAATTTGACCCCAATTTGACCCCACGGGCCACGCCCATTTTTGACCCCAGGGTCACCATTTTAACAACTTTGAAAGAGCATTGTACATCGATCATTCCTACCAAGTTTTGTCGAAATCCGGTTAGCGTTTCTTGAGAAGAAGATTTTTGAAGAATTTGTGCTATTTTTAGACGGTGGCCATCTTGGATTACGTAATGACGTCATTTTAACAATTTTGTAATCCCAATACCTAAGGACCATGACCATGAAGTTTGGTAACTATAGGCCCAATGGTTACCGAGGAGAAGACGTTTGAAAATGTTCACAGACGACGACGACGACGACGACGGACGACGGACACATTGCGGTAACAATAGCTCACATGAGCTTCGCTCAGGTGAGCTAAAAATGGGCCGCGTCATGCGAAAACCGGGCTTAATGACAAAACAATCATTTTTCACTTTTTTGCATATTCTGAATACCGCATCTTTTAAAAGTCATATACCACAAAAACTATCACTGTATCTCAATTATTTTTCATGTTACATGTATTTTTGTAACCGTGGTAGAATCGCAAACGACGTTTTAGCTCAATGACGTCGCAATTACGACGTTAACACTAACGGGCGACTTCAACGTCAATAAGAACGTTTAAGCGTAATGGAGTAGTAAACGAATAGGCCTGCCATGTAGGTTGATTTTAAGTAGTGTATGTATAATTTTATACTATTAGTGAATAATTGACAAACGACACGTAACCTTGGGCAAAGTCAACATTATCTTGTGTGTACTTTTTGCACAACTACGAACGCCAAAAATATATGAGCCGCGCCGTACGAAACCCGCGCTTAATGACAACATTTTCAGTTTTTATTTTTTCGCGTATTCTGAATTGTACATCTTTTAAAAGCCATATTCCGCCAAAATTATCAATGTATCCCAATTATGTTTCATTTTAGAAGTAGTTTTATGACGCGTGGTAAAAACTTATATGACGTTTTAGATCAATGACGTCGAAATTACGACGTTTTTATCAACGGCGTATACATGGGGTGTTGGTCCGGACAAGTCATATATATGTGTCATCTTTGATCACATGTCAACCAACTTTGGATATCTCGTAGCCTGGCCAAATGTCTCCCATTAGGCCAAGACAAAGTATGAAAATAATGTTTATGGCTCGTGTTGCAGTTGCTAATGTAACGTTATGTTTTGGATTGCGGCCCAAGAAACGTAATTTCGTATGAATAAGTTTCAAATAAGGCAGAGTGAGGCGTTTACCTGTTGTTTGCTGCTGTCTGAAATAATTTTGGGGAATAATAGCGACATCATTTAACATTTCGTATGCGACGACATATTTTAAGGTAGACAGTAGGCCGCTTATAACATTAACTTTGTGATAAAACACGATACCGGGCAGATTTGGTAGCGTGATACCTTATAATTGTCGCCGTGTGTCTTTCTTGAGGATCTCATTACACCGCCTGGTCTACATTAGTATGCAGTCAAGTGATAAACTGATGATTTGATACTACACAAGCACTTTCGACTACAAAAGCAAGTTTATGACCATCACATTTCCAATTAATAGTTGATGCATTTATTTTAAATTCAATACAAACCCCAGGATATTTATGTCATTATATAGCTGCGTGTCTACCTCCATTTATGATAAAATGAGTGGCATTAAATGGCATATCATTCGCTAAGTACTGGATATAATTGTTCAAAAGTCTCAATTTATCAAGATAAAATAGATGGTAATATCGTTGGCATACACTAGGTTGTTCATATTTAAGATTATTTAGGATAATGAAAGTGCAGTGTAAGCGAAGACTTCGCTGATATGTAGCCAGTTAAATTATGAGTTCACCATTTTGAATTCATAAGGACAACCGACGAAAAAGAGTAAAAATGTCAAAGAACGACAGTTAGGCGACAATGTACAGTGCCTGAAGTATTTCTAAGTCATTGATGCTGCGAGGAACTCGTGCAAGTATCCTTGCTATAATATTTTGTCACGATACCATGGCCATAACGTCAAACATGTATTCACGTCCAATGACGTCACAAGTACGTGACGTCAAGTCATGACGTCATAATATGTGTACCGAGGTACAAGGTATCGCGTCTCATATTAGTGAAAGTTTCAGTAAGTTATCATGTTCCGTTTTCTGTTCACATTTAATTTTAACTAACACCAGTAAACGTAAATGGGAGGGCAAACTGTGAACTTTTACGGCGACGCTAGACAATTTGAAACGTCGTTTTTCCGACGTCGTTTACCGCTTTTCATGACGTTGTCATTAAGCCCGGTTTTCGTATGGCGCGGCCCAAATATATATTCACAGCCAGTTGCATATGCGTATGTCGCATAGTAACAGGAATATGTCAATATTCTCGGAATATATTGATCACCCCTCGTAGTACATGTAATATTACAATACATTGTGTTACTAATAATCGGAGCCGTAACTCCACTTATATGCAATCACTGGAACTATAATTTTGAAATATGGGAGTTTATCATTTTATTTCTCTAGATGCGTGTAGATCTACATGTACGTCCTAAAAAGAAACTTGTGTTGCACACTTATTTCTTTAAATTATAAGATTTACATAAACATTATTGATCGATTGATTGTGGCTTTCAGTCCTTTCAACAGAAAGCTCATATGTCACCGACGAAATGGGGAAGATGGGTTTAGCAACCAATGTAGATCCAGATCAGTCTGTGCATCCGTAGTCTGATCAAGATCTGCACTTCGGTCAGTGAAACACCAGGGGGGCCGTTTCGCTAAATTTTGTACGACTAAAATGTTCGAGTGCAACATTTTGAGTCTGCAAATATCACATTAGCAAAGTTTTCTTGTAAACAATTATTGGATTTACATTTATTGAGCATAGGCTTCATATGTAGCCTATGCTCAATAAATGTAAATCCATCAATTGAAATTTCCAGACGATCATAAATTTGCACTTACGAACATTTGTCGTACAAGGTTTAGTGAAAAGGGCCCCTGGCCTGCTACTAGCAAACAGTATAAGTCCTTACCATGCCGCAGGACTGTGCTAGAAGATCAGGAGATAGACTGGTCCTACATCCCATAAGCCCCATTTCTCCAGTCACAGCGGCCAATTACAACGGACCATATTGTCAAGATAAGTCATATACCAATTATCATTGCAAGTTGCACAAAACGTTACAGGAGAACCTGTGTTTGTGCCACTGTGACAACAAAACGTTGGCAAACAAATTGATTGTTATTCAGAACTGTTGTGCATAGATATCAGCTCCAAGAAGACAATTTCAGGTTTTCGGCCCCTTCCCCACTATAAGTTATCCAGAAATTCTCATAATTGTGGCTGTGATTGGAGTAATTGGGTTTATGAGTTATGTGACCATTGTAGATCCAGATCAGCCTGTGCATTCGCAGTCTGATCAGGATCTGCACTGTTCATCATTCGATCAATGAAGCACCCGCCATGCTTCTGAAAAGCAACATAGAGCGTTATCAGGCTGCAGGAGTGTTATTCGAGCAGGAACATAAGTCCCATATCTCCAGTCACATTTTAAGGAACATGAGCAGTTTGAGATGGGGAATTTGTTTGTTTATTGGTGTTTAACGGCCTATCTACAGCTAAGGTCGTGTACGGCCGGGCAAACGGGTTCGATCCCGTTTTAATCTGTTGCTTTGGGGGGGAAATCCCAAAATCAAAACGGAATATTTACACCCAGAAAAAATATATTCAGCGTGAAATTAGAATAACCCGACCTGGTGCCAGGTCCATACCACACCAATGTCACCTGGCCCCTGCCCCTAAAATTGGTTTACGAATAATCATAATACTCACATAAGTGGTATAACCAGATTCAACTGTCACATACAAAATTCCAAAGACGTATGTGAGGGCCAACCAGGTCTCCAGTCGGAAAGAATTCCGTTAAGGATGTACCCCGATCGTTAAATTATCCATCGCATGCTCCAAATGTCTCTTTCAACCCTACAGACAATAAAGCCAACAATTGCAAACACTGTACATCCAGATGAGATGGCTCATAACGAGCCATCTCATCAGGATCTGCAGTGATTGCCATGATATTTAAGATTTTGTAACAATACCTCTGTTTTGATTAATGGAATTGTACAAAATTTAACATGGAACAGACTATGTTATGTATTTAGGGGTCAAAGGGTTAATCTTTAATTTATAAATATGATGACAACAGACAATAGTACAGGGATTATAAGATGTTGCAGTCTAGTGGACAAGAACTTTGTAACTGTTCTTGATGAAGTTTGCCGGGTTCAGCAACATGTGTTCGTATTGACTTGAGGTCGGCGATCTCGCTCGGTCTGGTCCCCCCAGTTTTGGCGAATGAAGCTTATTTCCAGACCTGTAATAATAGATATAAACATGGCCATAAGATAACCAACTAGAGATTATGCTTGTAAAACATGGGTATGCCCCCTGGCATACATAACAAGAAATGAGGCAAAGCCACAAAACAAAATGGCTAAATGTTCAGCGACATTACGAAGGTTAGAAAGGTCAAGGTCGTGTTAATGGTGGCGCGGGTATGTGACAAATGTTCAGGTGATTCAAGTGTGCAAGTATTGAAGCAATCGTTTGAGTAATATTACATGTTGGAGAAAGTCTTACAAACTTTTTGAAGTAACAAAATGGCTAAGTGTTTCAGAGACAATTCGAAGGTGACAAAGGTCAAGGTCGTGTTAATGGTGGCATGAGTGTGTGACAAATGTTCAGGTGATTTAAGTATCCAAGTATTGAAGCAATCGTTCACGTAATATTGAAGATATTACATGTTGGAGAAACTCTTACAAACTTTTCGACATAAATGTACACAGACGGCCGGACGGAACCTCAAGAGCAACCCAATATTCAGGGATTCCGCTGGCGATCGCCACTTTCGCAATTGGCGATAAAAATAAACAATTGGCGATAAAAAATTACAATTTTCGGAAAAAAAAATAAAAAATATTTTCTCCAGCGGAATCCCTGAATATTCCCCCCTTGCTATCCCATAAGAGGCAGAAGCAACCACAGGTTAAAGCAACAGAGCAAGGTCTATAAATACATTCAAACCTTAGACCGTTACTCACAACAATTGTCGTCTGCTGTTGCTTTTATATCTTGCCTTATTTCTCAATAAAAACATGGTTTGACAGATCTTCAGAATCATTTCCAATGGAATGATTCTGAAGTGCTGTAAAAGCAAGTTGTAAACTAGAAATGGACGCTTGTCCACAAGCGCATGTGTATCCCCCTCCCCAGATACACAAGTAGTTTGAAAAAAGGGTGATTGAGTTATGCTCCGGAGACAAAATCGGTGACGGACAAAGGGAGATAACTAAACAATTAGTGATGCAAGAGTTGTCATTCTTGCGCGACACACCTTTAGGGTCTATGCATGTGTGAAGCTACTGGAGCGCAGAATTATTTGTTAATAGTCCTATATTTATGTACATATATCTGCACAGGTGCACATAATGCCACAATATTTTCAACACAGTTGACGGAAATGTAATATAGAATGTAAATAAAAAAAATAATGCTCGCTACTGGTCCACATACCTGTATAAATTACCTGTAAGTTGTCAGTGGTCAGTTGCACATGCTAGCACATGCACAGGTGAATAGTCTGTATATAGCACTTACCACCTTATGCTACTAGACAAAAATTGAAAAATAATTTGAAAAAAAAAATGGAATTTTTTTTTTTTTAAATAATAATGCTTGCTACTGGAGCACAGAATTTTTTTTTAATAGTCCTATATTTATCTACATATATCTGCACAGGTCCACATAATGCCACAATATTTTCAACACAGTTTACGGAAATGTAATATAATCATTTACCTGTATAAATTACCTGTAAGTGGTCAGTGGTCAGTTGCACATGCTAGCACATGCACAGGTGAATAGTCTGTATAAAGCACTTACGACCTTATGCTACTAGACAAAAATTGAAAAATAATTTGAAAAAAAAAAATGAAAAAAAAATGAAAAAAAAAAAAAAAAAAAAAAATGAAAAAAAAAAGAAAAAAAAAAATAAATAAATAAATGAAAAAAAAAAGTTTAAAAATAATAATGCTTGCTATTGGAGACCAGATTTTTTTTTAATAGTCCTATATTTATCTACAAAAATCTGCACAGGTCCACATAATGTCACAATATTTTCAACACAGTACCCAATGTAGTGATTTACCTGTATAAATTACCTGGTCAGCAGTGGTCAAGCACTGGACATCTGCACATGCTAGCCCATGCTAGCACATGGTTCTCCCAGTTTTCTATTGTTCTCTCTACAGGTAAGGTGTACAGAGCACACGAGAAAAGGTGTACAGAGCAGACGAGAAAACAGGTCTTCATGCATTATTGTCCAGTTTGTAGAGTGCGCAAAACAAAAAAAGGGAGATAACTCAAAAATTAGCTACGCAAGAGTTGTCATTCTTGTGCGCGACACACCTCCGGGTCGTGGTCTATGCATGTGTGAAGTTTCATGAAAATATTCCAAAGGGTGGTCGAGTTATGCTCCGGACAGGAAATCAGTGAGCGAAAACAAAAAAGGGAGATAACTCAAAAATTAGCTATGCAAGAGTTGTCATTCTTGTGCACGACACACCTTCGGTTCGTGGTCTAATTGAATGTGTTAAGTTTCATAAAAATATTCCAAAGGGTGGTCGAGTTATGGTCAATCAGTGCGCAAAACAAAAAAGGGAGATAACTCAAAAATTAGCTATGCAAGAGTTGTCATTCTTGTGCGCGACACACCTTCGGGTCGTGGTCTATGCATGTGTAAAGTTTCATGGAAATATTCCAAAGGGTGGTGGAGTTATGCTCCGGACACGAAATCAGTGCGAGAAACAAAAAAGGGAGATAACTCAAAAATTAGCTATGCAAGAGTTGTCATTCTTGTGCGCGACACACCTTCGGGTCGTGGTCTATGCATGTGTGAAGTTTCATGAAAATATTCCAAAGGGTGTTCGAGTTATGCTCCGGACAAGAAGTGTCTGCGGCGGACGCGGACGCGGCGCGCTGTCAAATCCATAGTATCCCCCGACGGAGTCCGGGGGATACAATTATTGTAAAGTGCAGTTAAAGCATGTTTTTGATGATGAAACTGGAAAATAGAAAATAAACAGCAGACAACAAACAAATTAAGATAGCGGTATAAGGGTTAATATACCCAAGAGTATCAACATAGGAAAAAAACTTAGTTATGGAATGTTTCTTTTTACTTCCTGTTGTACGAGAATACAAGGTGCAAATTTAATACAAGTTTTGAGAAACTCTTACAAACTTTTCGACGTAACAAAATGGCCAAGTGCTTCAGCGACATTTTGAAGGTGACAAAGGTCAAGGTCGTGTTAATGGTGGCGCGACTGTGTGTGACAACTGTACAGGTGATTCAAGTGTCCAAGTATTGAAGCAATCCTTTGCGTAATACTAAAGATATTACATGTTGGAGAAACACTTACAAACTTTTCGACGTAACAAAATGGCTAAGTGTTTCAGCGACATTTCGAAGATGACAAAGGCCAATGTCGTGTTAATGGTAGCGCGAGGGTGTGACAAATGTTCAGGTTATGCAAGTGTCCAAGTATTGAAGCAATCCTTTGTGTGATATTGAAGATATCATATTACATGATGGAGAAACTCTTACAAATTTAAACGGATGGATGGACGTACGGAACCCTATCGCCACTAGACGTCAGTAGTTTACACCACTCTCGTGTTTACCATACATGGAGAAATGATGTCAGTAATGTCATAATGACAGGTTTCCTTCATCCAATCAGATCATGTTCTCAGACACACCCTTTGAATCAGGAGAGTCGCCTTCAATACAGCCCGCCTCCACAAATAAATGTGCACAACTTTTATTTTTGCTTGATTCCCTTTGCATAAAGCATTATGTGTGAAATGTAAGAAAATGTCTACCTGACAAGGTGAGCTGATTATCTTGAAATAACGCCTTCGTGATTGGGTCCTACCACTAAACAAATTCAGTTCACTGCTCACTCATTTGCTTAGCGTAAGGACCCAATTACTTGCGCATTATTTCAGGATAATCAGTTTTCCCTGGTTAAATAAACGGTATATTCTGTCTGGCTTTCATTTATTATTATTTTACAATGTTCATTAACAAGCTGAGTGTATAGATTACCTAGATAATGAGGCTTTGTTTAAAGGCTAATTTTAAGTCTCTTTCCATTTTATTATTAGAATAGATGTTAATTTATTGTAGACAAGAGACGAAACAAAGCCACAAAGGCCAGTTTTTCTTCAAGGCATAGACAATTGGATAACAGATAATTGCTGATCGTATAGTGATCGTCTTGTGATCGTATAGTGGATTTTCAACACATTTACTACAATTTCATTTCGGCAGTTCATACTAAATATTAACCAAAGTTAGAAACATTATTTACCACATGAAATTGTTATTATGCCATGTTTTAACCCTTTTCATAAAAATTTTAATGTGTTCCGACACACGTGTAATACACCTGGAGCGCTTTTGATTGTCTGGCCGCATCAGCCTAATTACGTATTCGCATTATGCACCAACGTTATGTCAAATGAATAAAATAGAGACATTCCAAATGACATCCGTAATGGCGCGACAAAGCAATGATGTTTTTAAGTTGACGTCATCATGTTTTAAACGTCATTAGAAGCATCCATGACTCACTAAAATTACTTTATCCCGTCAACTATGTCGCTACTAGACATGAAAAGCAGGTACGTGTATTTTTTCTCGTTCACGTCTAGTAGATACGTCATTATGTATGACGTTACGTCATTATGTGAATGACGTAACACGATAATCTTGTCGCTTCAGAAGACAAACTTATGAGGCCACAAATGCATTTTTAGAGACATTTGAACAGCTTTGATGTGGTTAACGGGATAAATAGAATATTATTATAGTGTCACGAACGTGAATAAATATCTGACTCGGCTCGAAATCAGGATGTGCTCGGCAAGCCTCGCCCATCCTGATTTCTCAGCCTCGACAGATATGTATTCACGTTCATGACACTATACTAATATTCTCTATGTAACTGTCTGAATGAGCTCCTGTATAGTAGTATGAAGTGTTTTACACAGAACAGGAACCTGTTATATGGCATATTTGTAATAATTTTATTGCTAGGATTAAAACTATTTTTTCCGTGGAGATTTCATCTGGATCTGAAAATAGTCAATGGCGTCTGCTCATTGAAACGTAATGGATATCTCAGTTTTCTGCTCTTTGGAGGCTGAAGTCATGTGATAAACAGAATATCAAAGTCGTTCCTCTTTGATATCAGATTTATGCAACTCGTCCGCAATTTTAGGCATCTTGCCAGAGGCTAGGTGAATAAATTTTGTGTGACTCGATTCATACATCTCATATCAAATGGAAACTCGTTTGAGATCCTCTATTTATTTAATTCAGCAGAACATAAAAGTTTAGAGTTTAGTGAAACGACCCCCAGGGGAGGCATTACGTCTGAGTCTATCTGAATTGTCCTTGTCACTGTCTGGTTCCACCCAATTATTGGCTGCTAACGGGTAAACAATTTGCGTCGGGTGAGGAAACTGCTGCAGTGGTGTGGTAAGCGTTGATATCGGCACTGCTTGTGGTTAACCTGCAGAGTGATCTGCTACAGGTAATAATATCACCAAACGGTTATTGCCTCTGGCCGCAAGTGGCAAAGTGGAACCTGCGTGAATTTCGTTGTTACCGGTTACTGGTGGCGTCGTCCAATGAACAGACATACCCGTCATGACGTAGTTGACATTCAAAACGGGTTCCAATGTCTAATGCAAGTATTTCGTTTGCCATAACGTCAATGAATCCGGCATCTTTTAATGTGCATAACTCTTTCTTGATGGCATCAAATGTCATATTTAATAATTCATCTAAGCCAATATGAACACTTATATTATGGCTAATGGCAAATAAATGTTGTTCTTCTAATGTTGATGGCAAGTCACGGTTGGACAGTCGTAGATTTGTCACAGCATGTTAGTACAACCTTAGAGGAATGCAATTGTGAAATATTAAGAATTTTCAATGATGGAAATATAAGTTATAACTTATTTCTCTGATGTTAAGTGTTGTAAAGAGACTAAGTATTTGACCTTGACCTTGGAATCAGCGCGGGTTGGACGGTCGTGGATTTGTCACAGCATGCTAGTAGAGTCTTACAGGAATGCATGTGTGAAATAATAAGCATTTTGGATGAAGGAAATAGAAGTTATAACAATATTTCTCCGACGTTAAATTTTGTAAAGAGACTTAAGTATTTGACCGTGACCTTGGAATCAGCGGGGGTTGGACGGTCATGGATTTGGCACAGCATGGTAGTAGAGCCTTACAGGAATGCATGTGTGAAATAATAAGCATTTTGGATGAAGAAAATAGAAGTTATAACACTATTTCTCCGATGTTAAGTTTTACTAGAAATGTGGCCTGTCGGCACACGAATGCCCCTGCTGGCAGCCAAAGAAAACGAGGCATATTTGATTATAAGCCATTTACACAAGCGTTAAGGTTTGGAATGCACCATGTCTGTGAGCTTGACCCTGGGCTTAGCGGGGGCGGGACGAATGTGGATTTGTCACAGGGCGGTAGAGGAGCATTGGAGCAATGTGTGTGTGAAATGTGAAGCAGATCCAAGCAAGGAAACAGAAATTACAAGCCATTTACCCGAGCATTAAGGTTTCGAAGGAACCAAGTCTGTGACCTCGACTCTGAGCTTAGCGGGGGCGGGATGAATGTGGATTTGTCACAGGGCGGTAGAGGACAATTGGAGCAATGATTGTGTGAAATGTGAAGCAGATCTGAGCAAGGAAACATAAATTATAAGCCATTTACCCGAGCGTTAAGGTTTGGAACGCACCAAGTCTGTGACCTTCACCCTGGGCTTAGCGGGGGTGGGACGAATGTGGATTTGTCACAGGGCGGTAGAGGACCATTGGAGCAACGTGTGTGTGAAATGTGAAGCAGATCCGAGTAAGGAAACAGAAATTATAAGCCATTTACCCGAGCGTTAAGGTTTTGGGACGTACGTACGTATGTACGTACGCCGGTAACACTATATGCCCCACTCACCATTCGGTGGCGGGGGCATAATAAGCCATTTACCCGAGCGTTAAGGTTTAAAACGCACCAAGTCCGTGACCTTGACCCTGGGCTTAGCGGGGACGGGATGAATGTGGATTTGTCACAGGGCAGTAGAGGACCATTAAAGCAATGTGTGTGTGAAATGTGAAGCAGATCCGAGCAAGGAAACAGAAATTGTAAGCCATTTACCCGAGCGTTAAGATTTCGAACACACCAAGTCTGTGACCTTGACCCTGGGCTTGGCGGGGGCGGGACGAATGTGGATTTGTCACAGGGCAGTAGAGGACCATTTGAGCAATGCGTGTGTGAAATGTGAAGCAGATCCGAGCAAGGAAACAGAAATTATACCAGAGCGTTAAGGTTTTGGGACGTGTACGTAACGTACGTTACGTACGTACGGACACCGGTAACACTATATGCCCCCCTCACCATTCGGTGGCGGGGGCATAATAAAGAGACTAAGTATTTTACATTGGGATCAACGGGGTTTGGACGGTCTTGGATTTGGCACAGCATGGTAGTAAAGCCTTATAGGAATCCATGTGTGAAATATTAAGCATTTTAGATGAAGGAAATAGAAGTTATAACATATTTATCTGATGTTAAGTTTTGTAAAGAGACTAAGTATTTGACCTTGGGATCAGCGGGGGTTGGACGGTCGTGGATTTGGCACAGCATGGTAGTAGAGCCTTACAGGAATGCATGTGTGAAATATTAAGCATTTTAGATGAAGGAAATAGAAGTTATAACAATATTTCTCTGATGTTAAGTTTAGTGACGGACGGACGGACGGACGGACGGACGGACGGATGGACGAACCAACGAACCAACCAACGAACCAACCAATGCGAACGGACGGACGGACAACCTGACTCCAGTATACCCCCTCACAATTCGTTGCGGGGGGTATAAATAATCTAAATATCTTACTTGGCGCCTTAACACGTTTAACATGGTGACATTTCTGAATTATATCAATAAAATTAGGCATGGGAATTTGTTTCAAATCAAGCAGTGTTCTAGGTTTTTCTATGGCTATTTCATTAGTGAAATTATTTTAAAATCTTTCCAGACAGTCAGGATTTTGGTGGTAAATTTGTATTTTCAAAGCTAAGTCAGGCTGTCTGGATTTTCATATGCACTTTTGCGTTCATAATACATGGGCAAACTTAGATATGCATTGGCTGCACGGCAAGTTTCATTGAGGTGTATAAATCCTAAAGGTGGAGAAATAAGACCATTGCCTGCATTAGACGACTGAGTTTGGCAGACAATTGTGAATTTTAGATTAGAAAGGCAGTTCTACTCTTTATACTTTACTCTGACATTCTCTTTGTGTTTTTAAAATAGTGCAATTACACATAATTTGCTCACATTAATTTGGTACATAGCATTCTTGGGATTAGAGAATTGAACATGCGGATTATTGCATTGTCTGAATTCCTGCGGTCCTAATAACGAATATTTAGTCCTATCGGTGTTAATTATTAGAAAAAACAGGTCAATGTAAACAAAAAGTCACATGTTGGATAGTGGTATGTGGTGGGCACGCGTTGGTTATGAAGTTGTGTAAGTATGGTGCTTCTAGGTGGTACAGTAACAGAGAAATGGACCTAAACACTTAACATTTGGACATCGCCGCACGCCCAGCTTTCGCCAATGCAATAGCCAGGATGTTTTTTAAAATACTCGGCTAAAAATACACACAAACTGCAGATCCTAATGAGTCAACCCGTT
The DNA here is from genome assembly GCA_029237695.1 of Conchocele bisecta. Classification (NCBI taxonomy): domain Eukaryota; kingdom Metazoa; phylum Mollusca; class Bivalvia; order Lucinida; family Thyasiridae; genus Conchocele; species Conchocele bisecta. The sequence goes on along the minus strand of CM055278.1, from coordinate 27,200,734 downwards.
TACTTATGATGATTTTGGGCAAGTACAAAGATGACTTTAATAAAGATAAAAACCTATTACCAATTTTACAAACTTGTCTGACAACAAAAATAATTAAACTCACGTGTGTTTCAGTTTGTCCGAGTCGGTAGACAGAATTGGAGCCAGGTCTCCGACACTGTACGACTTGTTTGCGAACGACAATCGTCTCTCGGCAGCGGGTATAGAGTTTGGGTCATTGAACGATGACCCGCTGCCTCTCCTGTCTCGCCACACCTCCTCAGACGCCGATAACAGCTGATCGTCTACAACAGCAATACGAAAATGTTGCTTTATCCCCTCGCAGATAGACAAGAGGGGGAAGAGGTATTCCTAGTATGTACGTGCATACATGCAGGGCTCCAGACAAGGAATTAGTAATTGAGTATTTTCACTCCATCATATCTGAAGCAATTGGGTATTTCAATATTTGAATTGGGTAAAATAAAATCACACTACTGTTTACACATCAACAGACAGCAATTATTGAATAGTTTGCTTCGAAATGAAAACATGTCTTGGCATTTCATTAGAATTGTCTCCTTGGAGACAATTCTAATGAAATACCAAGATTTGTTTTCATGGAAAATAAGAAAAATATGCTATATTTGTGGTCTGGTTATTGTTTTCTGTAGCATGATAAAGGTACCACCAATTTGTTATTGCTTTTTGATACTCGCTACTTCTGATTTCAATTGGGTTTTTGGAAATTTTAATTGGTTATTTATGCAAATACGCAGCTTATCTGGAGCACTGTACATGTGTATGTTAGTAACACCTTTCATTTTCAACAACGCATGAACCGCTTTACCGATTGTGATAATATTTGGGCCACAATGTGTGTATAGGAATGGTGCTTTGTTTTGCATACGACCCACATCCAACCAATCAAGGGAAAGGTCACTGAGGACTTGTGTTCACCTTGTTTGTAAGGCGAATGTGTTAAAAGTATGTTTCTTGATGTTTTATATTATCAAGATACATGTATATTATAGATCTGGATCTACACTGACTGCAAAACCCATAAGCCCCGTTTCTCCAGTCACAGCCACATATGCATGTGTTTTTGTATATCGCTATATCTACATTAATCTGTCATTTACAATATTATGTTTAACAAAGTTCACAGCCACATATGATGAGACGCTGGTATTTCCTATATGGACAGTATACATGTACCTACCCGAGACAATGGATTTAGCGAGACTGGCTGGGCTCTCTACCTGTGACGCAGGACCCGACCCCGGCATCGCATAGCGCAGGTTGATCTTCATGTGTTTACACACCTACAATAGATTGATTGGTTGGTTGATTTGTGGGGGTGGGTGGTTGGTTGGTTGGTTGGTGGTTTGTTTGTTGGTTGGTTGGTTGGTTGGTTGGTTGGTTGAACGATTGCATTTTACGTCCATTCAGCAGCAAGGTAATAACTAGTATACACAGATGGGAATGCACCTGTATGGGGAAGCACCATACAATCATCACCAACATGATAATAAAAACTAACTTGTATACACAGATGGGAATGCACCTGTATGGGGAAGCACCATACAATCATCACCAACATGATAATAAAAACTTTCAGCACTGAAAGACAATATCCTGATCCAGTGCCAGACACCATTGACCAGACACACTGGATCATTTGACAGTAATATTTGTTAGAATAAAGGTGGGTGTGTCACTGACCATGATCAGACTGCTTTAAATACCCGAACTGCAAAGGCCATAACCAAATGTCTTCCACCTCAGTTTAACCCTTTCACCCCTAAGTAACTGGAATGGATCTTGATATGTTAATTTTACAACCAATCCAACTGTCACAAAATATTTTTCAGACTAGCCCATTTATGAACAGGGGGTGTTTTTGTTCTCAAAAATATGAAAATTACTTGCAAAAAGTGCAGATCCTGATGAGACGGCTCGTCACGAGCCGGCTCATCTGGATCTACACTGTTTGCCAATACCATTATACAGGTCTATGTTGAAAGGGTTAAATGCTATCTATTTTTGTGTTATAACACAATACAAATCTATATTCTTAGAAACAGGACAGGCATTTCATTGACCAAGTGCCGATCAGTCCAGACCCTGATCGGACTGTGTAGATACATATGTGGATGTGGATCTACACTGTTCGCAAATGTTGTCAGAACCCACAAGTATGTTAAGTTAGTTGTACCCTTCTTGTGGCTGAAAAGTCAATGGACTAAAAAGACAATTGCTAATTACAGAAATAAGCCATATGAATGTGATCAGGTCTGTTGAAGTCAAATTATACACGTAAAACACCAAAATGTGTGTATTATCTTCTAATTACAGCATATGGCATAGTTCCTTGCTGGCTGCATCTGCATAAAGACTCATATATAATATATGGTTTATTGGTTTACGAGTAGTTTTTTTTTTATTAGATTTACATTGATAATACATGTGGCCACAAGAAGGTACAACAGCCATGAAGTTATATAGCGGCAGTAAAAACACCCCATTGATTGAATCACAAACTGTTTGTTTGTTTGTTTGTTGATTGGTGTTTAACGGCCTATCAACAGCTAAGGTCATGTAAGGCCGAGCAAACGGGTTTGATCCCATTTTAACCTGCTGCATTGGGGGAAAATCCCAAAATCAGAACGGAATATTTACATCGAGAACAAATATGATCAGCCCTGAAATTAGAATAACCTGACCTGGTGCCAGGTCCATACCACACCAAGTCACTTGGCCCCTTCCCCTAAAATAGGATTACAAATAATCGTAATACACACATAAGGGGTATAACCAGATTCAACGGTCACATACAAAATGCCAAAGATGTATGTGAGGGCCAAACCAGGTCTCCAATCGAAATTATTTGTTTGTTTATTGGAGTTTAACAGCCTATCAACAGCTAAGGTCATTCAAGGCCGGGTCAATGGGTTTAGTACTAAATCCCATAAATAACCTGTACAAATGGTGGGAAAATCCCAAAATCAGAACTGAATATTTACAATAATATATATATAGCCCTGAAATCAGAATAATCCTGATCTGATGCCAGGTCCTCGCCACACCAGAATCACTTGGCCCCCTGACAAAAGCAGTAGGATCAGTAATAATCTTACTACTTTTATAATGGGCAATAACCCAATTCAACTCCCAGGCAACAAAAGAGCCAAATATAAAAACGTACCCGAGGGCCAAACCAGGCAAATCGTGATTCCTATAAGGAGGAACCCATTACCCCACCCACCTGTTGTCGTGCAGTACAGTATGGTTGTATGTGGTTGTGGTTGTGATCAGGATCTACACAGGTCGCCATTCCATCAATGAAACACATCATGCTTCTAACTAGTAATGTATATCATTATCAGGCTTCGAGTACGCGTGGTTTACGCGGAAGCCTACGTATGCTCGTGTATTAGTTCACGCTATTCAAATCTGAACAATGACATATCCTCTATGTACAGTACATGTACAACAGGAGGTGGGTGGGAAAATGACGTTATTATAAACGTACTGTACTGTATGATAATCGGGTCAGATTATCGAGTCTTTCACATGTGACTAATACTGTACCCTATTTCACCAAAATTGCTATTAAGTACACTTTGAGAGAGAAATTTTCAATTTAAGGATAAATTTATAAATTTTTATTATACTGAATTTATTACATTAAATTCATTATAATAATTCTGCATACTTTTAATCATCAAACATATGCAGTCATTAGTTCTATATGAAATAATACATTTCGGGGAAAATAAATGATTACTCCCTCAAAGAATGCTTTGCTAGATAAGTATACTTTGCAATTTTGATGAAATCGGCTACTGGTCACTGACATTCCACATGTAATGACCCTACTTTCAGCCGGGGGCCCAAATGACCAACTGACTCACCTCGAATGTCCCCATTGATAAAGCTTCAAACCTGACCTGTGTCTGGACTGTAGACCCATAGGGACATTCCCTGGAAATATTGATTCATTGATCGAGTTACCACTTGATTTATTGATGGTTTGAGACAGTGATTGAATTATTGATCAGTTAATTGGTTGATTCATTGTTTGAGTGATTGGCTGGTTGATTAACTAATTGTTGATTGCTTTTGATTGATTTATTATGATTGATTGATTGATTTATGGATTGACAGATGGATTTAATGGATGGATGGATTGACAGTGATTGAATTTAAGATCAATTAATTGGTTGATTCATTGTTTGCATGATTGGCTGGTTCATTAAATAATTGATTGATTGCTTTTGATTGATTGATTGATTGATTGATAATGATTGATGGACTGATTGCTTAGTCACAGATCAAATTGCTGGTTTAGAATGATTCATTGAATTGTTAATTGACCATGTGACTGATTGAGTGATTACTTGATTGATTGTTTGTAATCTGGCTGGGAGTTTACCCTCTCACCATTAAGTAACTGGAATGTGCTCTTCATCATTAAACTGTGGTCCATCTCATAAAAAGTCAGTTTTGAAAATAAATATCCACAAGCAGTACAGATCATGATGATACCGCTCAGTACTACAAGCCGTCTCATCTGGATCTACATGTTTTGCAAAACATTTGGATAGAGGTCGGTATAACCCAAATTTTATGTAATAAATTCAGTATAATAATTCTGCATACTTGCTACATGTCATGATCAAATGTAGTTTGAGTGTACGAAGTCGCAACTGCCAGTAAAACATTAGCTATGTGAGTATTAACCCTTTCCCTGATAGAGACGACTTTTCACACCTCTGCAGAAGATGTCTTTTGAAAACATTGTGGGAAAAGGAGAAATTGCTTGTAACATCAGATAATTTAACCATCATTTCACCCAGCATTTCATTCTTTTATTCAGATGTTTTGGATTTGGATGAGTCGAAATATCGCAAAACAGGGAAAGGGTTAAATAATACCAATGGATTTATAGAAACAAAATTGCTACCCCGCTCCATACCTCACGCGAGGGTAGCAATGTCTTTATAGTCTGTTTCACGAAAGCTGCCCAAATTTTACGGCCATATAAACAATTCAAAAACATATTTGTTTCGATATTAAATTAAAGGAAAATTTAAGAATGAGCCTTCTTTTTATTTCGTGAAATTTGGTCAAGTATTGGTTTTATTACGAAAAATTGATTTCTCTGTGGGAATTTAACATGGGGGAAAAGAGGTAGAGGACTTGTGGGAGGAGTCAAAAAACAATTTTTTTTGGAAATTGACTCCGAAACCGGACTAGATAGCTTGGAAATGATCTAACTAAGAAAACAAAAGTTAAATTTTAAAAATCGGTGCAGTATTTCTGAAATTCTAAAATATTTCCCCATGTTAATCCACATAGACATCTTCACGCCGTCGTGAAGATGTCTATGGGGATTTAACATGGGGAAATTTTGTTTTCACAATAAAATCAATATTTGACCAAATTTCACGAAATAAAAAGAAGGCTCGCTCATTCTTAAATTTTCCTTTAATTTAACACTATCAAAAATAATATTGTTTTTGAATTGCCTATATGGCCGTAAAATTTGGGCAGCTTTCGTGAAACAGACAGTAATGTAACACATGGAAGAGTGATTTTTGCAATCTATGTCAAACATGTACCAATCAATTATTATTAAAGAACATACATGTACATGTACACATGCAGAAATTGGTTAGTTTACCGCGTCATGGTGGTTATCTGACATGAACATGTATATCTTGTAAATTTGCAAGCGTCATTCGTTACGTTGAATGTTGAACAACAAGAGAAAAGATGGCTTCCATGGGAAAAAGATTTCCAGGTTCTATTATTTTTGGCAATTTACTAGTTCTACATCAAATAATATTTGTTTAAAGGTATAAAATATAAAACATATCGGAGTCAAATTATTGTAGCTAATGGCTCTTTGCATCAGTTGCAGTCAGTATCAAATTTCAAGTGTTTGTGTCTACAAAGTTGTGGGAAAATTTTAGGATCTTTTAAGTGTTGCTTAGCAACCATACTATGATTGTTTGTGCTAAATCAAAATTTGTGTTTATATGGTTTTCAGTTGTCACAGAATGTCTTAATACCAAAATATTAGAATAACTTATAGTTATTTTCTGTTGTGAACCTTATAAGCTGAATACTATAATACACACAACAGTTAGTTTGATCCTGATACAACATTAATCCTTACACCGCTATCTTAATCTTTTGTCGTCTGCTGTTAATTTTCCATTTTTATCATCAAAAACATGCTTTGACAGCAATTTAGAATAATTTACAACATGCTTTTCAGAATCATTTCCATTGGAAATGATTCTGAAGTGCTGTCAAAACATGTTTTTATTGAGAAATAAGGCAAGATATAAAAGCAACAGCAGACGACAATTGTTGTGAGTAACGGTATAAGGGTTAATACAGACATAAATAAATCTGGATTCTACATCAAGTTGGGTAGGGGATAAAATACACAATATCAAATAAAAAATTCAATGAAACACAAAAAGGAACTCTTTAAAACAAAAGCATGTTTTATGATATACCTACCCATGAAATACATAGTTACACGATGTAAATAAAAGTCATATGTTCTCATCGATGAAATAAACATCTTCCGGTGAAAATACGACTACTTCCGCTATCTATATTCATAACGCGCACCTGCAGTGCCGGACTGCAAATAGGCTGCAAATACACATTCATTACCGTATACAGTCTAAAAAACTGCTAATTTCCATGGAGCGGTATATAATAAATAGAATATTCATATTTTTGCAACGAATATGACATATATGTTCATCTCGTGGTGTGAAATGCCCTAATGGCACTCGTGAAATATGGACATTCCACACCACTCGATGAACATATATGTCATATTCGTTGCAAAAATATGAATATCCTATATGTATTTTGCTTGCAACATATAATTATAACAATATGTAGCAAAATAAGACCCCCTTTTTTCCACTTGCACTTCGGAATGTGTCATTTTACAATACTTAAATAAAGCCATACAAAGTTCTCTTCTCTGTTAAGCAGCCGCGTGCGGGTAGGTTTTTAGAGTGGTTCAAACAAACTCTGTATGCTATTTGACACTATTTAAAAAAACGGCAAAGGTTTGAAGAAGTTTTTAACATAAATTTACATTCGTTTTTTTTTTCAAAGCCGTGTTTGCTTGTACCGGATACAACGTAGGTAGGTTTTGGCCATCTGGGTGGACGCTTAACAGAGAAAATGAATGGCATGATGGCATGACCTAACAGAGAGAACCACAACTGTAGCACTGATCCTCTTTCAGTGTCATAGATGCAAGTGTGTCCTTGACACATAAAAAGCAACTCTTTATTAAAGGATTTGTATTTGATTTTGGCTTGCAACTCAACTCAAACTGAAACACTCTTTTTTACATCCCATTACATTTATATCAAGGAGCATGAGCACGTGGTTATAACAACAGTGGCTGAAAGTGTTGAAATCTTGCCCACTCCAAAGAAAGTATTATTTGATATTTTCCTTAATATGAAACGGATTTTGATGAAATATGGCGCAGCAAACACATCTTCATGAGCTGCATTTGGTCATCCAGGGAGTTCGGCACAGACTTAGTAGTAGTTTTTGCGAAGAATCGATTTCCGTGTACCGACACGGATATCGATTCTTCGCAAAAACGACATAAGTTTGGACCAAAGTACAGAGACCACCAAATGCAGCTTAACAAGACACGTCTGCTGTGCAATATTTCGTCAAAATGATCCATTACGTAATAAGGACAATATAAAAGAAAATGTACTTTGAATCGGATGGATTCTGGAAGTTTCAGTACTGGTTGTTGTTGTTAGTACCACGTGATCATACACCTTGAGTATATTACATGTAACATAGAGAAATACACATAAATTTAATGGCGGAATCTAATGCAATATAAAAGTACAAGAATCTGTTGCAACTGACGGGGTAAATGAAAAAAGGGGCTCATAGCCCTCTGTTTTCATTGACCCTGTACAATGGCTTCATATAGTGCTAGTGGAACGTGCCATTTTGTTATGCAAGTATGGCAGACAGAAATCACTCCTATGTGCAGCTGTTCCTCTGTGAGTGTCATATGTGCGAATTGACTGCTTCCCCAACGAAAATGTTGGGTGTGTGATGACAGATCTTCAGAGCCAAGTGACGTAAATATGAACGTCATCAGCGCTCCAGATAAGGAATTAGTAATTGAGTATTGTCACTCCATCATTTCTGAAGCAATTGGGTATTTCAACATTTTAATTGGGTGAAATAAAATCACACTACTGTTTACACATCAGCAGACTGCAATTATTTAATAGTTTGCTTCTAAATGAAAACATGTCTTGGAGACAATTCTAATGAAATACCTCGTCTCCTTGGAGACAATACTAATGAAATACCAAGATGTGTTTTCATGGAAAAATAAGAAGAATATGCTATATTTGTGGACTGTTTGTTGTTTTCTGTAGCATGATAAAGGTACCACAATTTTTTCATTGCTTTTTGATACTCACTACTTCTGATTTCAATTGGGTATTTACGCAACTACGCACCTTATCTGGAGCAGTCATTTAAATAGAATCTAACGTTTGTGACGATTTAATATGGTATTTATTAAACTCGTTGTCGGCATTGCCTCGTTTCTTAAGAAATTAGTAGACTCATTTAATAAATATCATATTAAATCATCGCTCATGTTAGATCCTGGATGTAGACCAATGTTCAAAGGACACATACACTATACACTGATAATTCAAGCACAAAAATATTTACACAATTCCCTAATATTTGATTGGCCCGTGGCAAGTCTCTGTCCAAAATTTATATCCCAGTAAACTCCCAAGTTGAACTACTTTCCGTAACCGTGAGGCGCAGTTAAAATAATTCTTAAGAAAACGGAAAATAAACACATTTTCTTGATGAATTTATTTCAAATGCTAAAATTTCAAATGTCTAAAGCGTACTATACCCCCTGATTTCAAAATCATTGCATATTTTACTTTTACAAAGGGATTATTGACTTTCTTCTTTTATACTAAATAGGGAACAATTGATAAAATATATAACAAATTTAAATATTCACTTATTTGCAGCTCAACTAAGTGAATTTTCAACTTTATGACAGTATTTTCACTACTCAATTTGAAAATCAATGCGTATTTTCACATTGCTGTATTCACAAAGAGTATTTTGTACTCCCACTTTTGATAATAAATGGGTATTCAGCTAAAATAACGCCGTAACATACGCCAATATGCACCTTATCTGGAGCTCTGTGATAGAAATGAAAAGTAACAAGTGTCCCATATGCTGTGCTATATTATCCTACATCCTCAAAATTTGTATCGTCAGTCAATATAGTAATGAATGGCCTTTTTGTGGAATTTATCGGGGTATAAACTTGGAAAAGTCGCGGGAATACTGGAAAGGCCATTCATTCCTTATAATTCCAGCATTTGAAATGCATCAAGAAAATGTGTTTATTTTCCGTTTTCTTAAGAATTATTTTAACTGCGCCTCACGTTACGGAAAGTAGTTCAGCGTGGGAATTTACTGGGATATAAATTTTGGACAGAGACTTGCCACAGGCCAATCAAATGTTAGGGAATTGTGTAAATATTTTTGTGCTGGAATTATAAGCAATTAAAGCAATTATCATCATATCATCAGTACTATTTTTTGTGTGTAAACCTGCCAATTTCTTATGCAAGAACAATAATAGTTTATTTTAGCAAAATTTAAGAATGAGCCATATTAATCACATAAGGAAATCATTTTTTTTAGCAAAATAAAGTCCATATTTGACCGAACTTCACAAAGTAAAAACATGGCTCATTCTTAATTTTTTGTTAAATATTAAAGGTACATGCCCACTCAGTAGGCACAAAATGTTCTTTATGGGAATTAAATGTCCCAATTCCACCAGCTCATAACATTACAAGTGCCCGCTATACAGATGTAATCATTTAGTAATATTTATTTTACTAATAGTGACTTGCGGTGGTACATGTATCAGGCTATTTTCATATGCAAATGAGGCATGATATTTTTTAATTATTTATACTAATTAAATGCGTCACCTGAAAAAAACAATATTTTCGACAGATTATAAAATATGGTCATTGCACATCAAAAAATAAATACAGAGAATAAATAGTAATGTCCGTTAACATTTTAAGAAAACACGGTTATCGCCCCTGATATCAGTTTGGAAATTTATGTCTGATATAAAATGTATAATAATGCCAATCACTACGTGGCGTAATGGTGAGTGAATGTTTATTTTGCCAGAAAATGTCTCTGATATAAAGAACATGCTGTGCCAACTGAGTGGGTATGTACCTTTAATAATCTTGAAACTATATATATCCTTTTTTGCAATGACATAAGTTACGTGTGCAAAATGGGCAGGTTTTGAGAAACAAACACTTGTTCTGAGACCACGTGACCACACACAATGATAGACAGTTATCATACCCGAGTTTTATACACGGGTCCTGGCAGACAAGACCTGTGTTAGTCCGCTCTAGGTTATATATATCCTCAGGTGTGTTAGCTTGTGTAATGTAAACAACTAGACATTATGTTTGTAAAACATGGATATACCCCTGTGGCACATTGGGGCCCGTTTCACCAAACTTTGTATGACTAAAATGTTTGTAAATGCAAATTTGGGATCGTCTCGAAATTTCAATTAATGGATTTACATTTATTGAGCATAGGTTGCATATGCAGCCTATGCTCAATAAATGTAAATCCAATAACTGTTTACAAGAAAACATTGTTAATGTGAAATTTACCGACTATCATAATTTTGCGCCTACGAACATTTTAGTCGTACGAAGTTTGGTGAAACTGGACTGGAGAAACTCCTACAAACTTTTTGACATAAATGTACAAGGACAGACATACAGACGTACGGAACCTCAAGAGCAACGTAATATGGCCCCTTGCTATCGCATAGGGGGCATAATAATCAATACAAGAGAAAGCAAATTAATTTGTGGATAGATATTAAATCTTATAAATTGTAATAGAATTATGGTTTGCAAATTATCCAATTGAATTGAAAATCCATTTTCCAATTATCTCCCCTGTTTATCAAGTTTGTGAATATGCATACACTGTAATTAACTCTTTGGATGCTAGCGGCGAAAATATCCGCCAAACGAATTAGGAGTATACATGTATGTTTTATTTCTCTTTGTAAATATGTCTTGAAATTTAATTACAATTGTGTCCTCAGAACACAATTCTAATGAAATTCCAAGACATATTCATGACATGTATAAGGAGAAATAAAAGAAAATATAATGTCAGAATTGTCATCTGCCATTTTTGAACTATTTACAGCCCACAAATGTCCCAGCATGCAAAGAGTTAAATACAGCACATACCCATTCGAATCTGGGGACTAAAATTTATTCTAACACAGGCAGATGCGCACACATTTATGTGGCTGTGACGGGAGATATGGGGCTTATGGGTTTTGTGACCAGTGTAGATCCAGATCAGCCTGTGCATCCGCACAGTCAGATCAGGATCTGCACTGTTCACCATTCCATCAATGAAACACCCATCGTGCTTCTAACAAGCAATATACATTGTTATCAGGCTACATGAGTGTGCTATTTTATCAGGAGCTACACTGACCATCGTTCCCACAAGACCCATTTCTCCAGTCACAGCCACATATAGAGATGAGACTGCCCCAGAGCTCCAGATAAGGAATTAGTAATTGAGTATTGTCACTCCATCATTTCTGAAGAAATTGGGTATTTCAAAATTTGAATTGGGTAAAATAAAATCAGCACTACTGTTTACACATCAGCAGACCGCAATTATTGAACAGTTTGCTTCTAAATGAAAACATGTCTTGGCATTTCATTAGAATTGTCTCTTTGGAGACAATTCTAATTAAATACATGTACCAAGATGTGTTTTCATGAAAAATAAGAAAAATATGCTATATTTGTGGTCTGTTTATTGTTTTCTGCAGCATGATAAAGCTACCACAAAATTTGTATTGCTTTTTGATACTCGTTACTTCTGATTTCAATTGGGGTTTTGACAATTTTAATTGGGTATTTAAGCAAATACAGCTTATCTGGAGCTCTGGCCGTACTAAAGAGATAATGTGAGTGCCTTATCACAAGTGCCTGATACTTGTTAACCTGGTAAATGGAACCGTGATGCTAAATGATGCCTTTTTACAGATATGCAAAGCCATGTGGTATAGTAATGTATTAATTTCTATAATTTTTCAAAGATTTGAAAATGCACATATTTCACCACAGTTCTAACCATATAAAGTATGTGGCTGTGGCTGCAGATATATGGCTTATTGGATTTGTGACCAGTGTAGCTCCTGATCAAATAGCACACTCCTCTTAGTTTCACTAAACTTTGAACGACTAAAATGTTCGTACATGTAAGTGCAAAGTTATGATAGTCTATAAGTGTCACATTGAAAATGTTTTATTGTAAACAATTATTGGATTTACATTTATTGAGCATAGGCTGCATATGCAGCCTATGCTCAATAAATGTAAATCCATTAATTGAAATTTCGAGACGATCCCAAATTTGCACTTACAAACATTTTAGTTGTACGAAATTTAGTGAAACGTCTCCCAGTAACATGATAACCAGTAATATTCCTTGTTAGAAGCACGACAGGCGTTTCGTTGATGGAATAACGAACAGTGCAGATCCTGATCAGACTGATCTGGATCTACACTGGTCGCAAAACCCAGCCCCATTTCTCCAGTCACAGCCACATTTCACAGGCTGATCTGGATCTACAGTGATCGCAAAACCCATAAGTCCCAGTTTTCCAGTCAAAGACACATATTAGAAACTACACCATCAGGGGCGTGTTTTCTCAGTCCCCTGTAAAGTGGACTGTTGAACGGGTTAATACTCACTTGGAGCAACCGGGTTCCACATCAATCGTAAAGCCAGGAAGTCTTGTAGTAGGTTCCTTATGCTGTATGTTACCGTGAAACTGAAATCAGTATCAAACTAGACCAAGTGAGCAGAGGCTCACGGATACAAACCTAAATTTTAATAATGCAAATTTTGAAACGTTAACTGAAGTTATTTTTGGCTGTGATAATGTAATAAATTCAGTATAATAATTCTGCATACTTTTAATCATCAACTATATGCAGTCGTTAGTTCTATATGAAATAATGCATTCCGGGAAAATAAATGATTAATCCCTTAAAGTATACTTTGCTAGATAAGTATGCTTAGCAATTTTGATGAAATCAGCTACTGGTCGACAGGGGATGTAACTCCTATTAATTATTGAATAACACTCTCTAGTTACTATCACAGAATAAAGTGTTAAGACTAGGATCAAAGTGTATATGAAAGGACACAGGGTAATGGCCAATCAGTTCTCAAAGATGTAATTAATTAATCGCCGAGGTGTAAATCAGGATTGCCTTAATGGCCTAGGTATATATCGGGACTGCCTTAATCGCCAACCCTAGGTGTAAATGTACCCTGCCTTAATGGCCTAGGTATAGATCAGGACTGCCTTAATGGCCTAGGTATAGATCAGGACTGCCTAAATGGCCTAGGTATAGATCAGGACTGCCTTAATCGCCAACCCTAGGTGTAAATGTACCCTGCCTTAATGGCCTAGGTATAGATCAGGACTGCCTTAATGGCCTAGGTATATATCAGGACTGCCTTAATCGCCAACCCTAGGTGTAAATGTACCCTGCCTTAATGGCCTAGGTATAGATCAGGACTGCCTTAATGGCCTAGGTATATATCAGGACTGCCTTAATGGCCTAGGTATATATCAGGACTGCCTAAATGGCCTAGGTATATATCAGGACTGCCTTAATCGCCAACCCTAGGTGTAAATGTACCCTGCCTTAATGGCCTAGGTATATATCAGGACTGCCTTAATGGTCTAGGTATATATCAGGACTGCCTTAATGGCCTAGGTATAGATCAGGACTGCCTTAATGGCCTAGGTATAGATCAGGACTGCCTTAATGGCCTAGGTATATATCAGGACTGCCTTAATCGCCAACCCTAGGTGTAAATGTACCCTGCCTTAATGGCCTAGGTATAGATTAGGACTGCCTTAATGGCCTAGGTATAGATCAGAACTGCCTAAATGGCCTAGGTATAGATCAGGACTGCCTTAATGGCCTAGGTATAGATCAGGACTGCCTAAATGGCCTAGGTATAGATCAGGACTGCCTTAATGGCCTAGGTATAGATCAGGACTGCCTTAATGGCCTAGGTATAGATCAGGACTGCCTTAATGGCCTAGGTATAGATCAGGACTGCCTTAATGGCCTAGGTATAGATCAGGACTGCCTTAATGGCCTAGGTATATATCAGGACTGCCTTAACTGCTTAGGTATATTTCAGGACTGCCTTAATCGCCTACCCTAGGTGTAAATCAGGACAGCCTTTATCGCGGAGTTATAAATTTGGGACACCTTAATTACCGAGATTAAACCAGATTATCTTGTACATGCACAGATAATTTCAGGACTGCCTTAATGGCCTAGGTATAGATCAGGACTGCCTTAATGGCCTAGGTATATATCAGGACTGCCTTAACTGCTTAGGTATATTTCAGGACTGCCTTAATCGCCTACCCTAGGTGTAAATCAGGACAGCCTTTATCGCGGAGTTATAAATTTGGGACACCTTAATTACCGAGATTAAACCAGATTATCTTGTACATGCACAGATAATTGCTTTAGTGACAAACCTGTGTCCTTTATAGACCTTTTCCACGTCACAGCTGGCCGTCATTACAAAGTGGGCTTGTTTGAGTTTCAGCACTGGTAAACTGGCAAACAACATAAATGGGAGGGGGAGTCATGTGATGGGGAATATCAGGCTAGTGTCTTTTGATATCAAGTTTCAGGCAAGCCTAGGAAACATGTAGAAATTCCAAGGCTTGCCTACTGTTTCCAAGACAGGCCTTATAAACCAAGGTGCATGATCACGTGGTTACAACAATGGCTGAAAGTGTTGAAAGCGCACCCACTCCCAAGCAAGTATTATTTTATATTTTCCTTAATAGGCAACAGATTTTGATGAAATATGGCAGAGCAAACGCGTCTTCAGGAGCTGAATTTGGTGGTCCCGGGAGTTCAGCTCACACTTATGTCGCTTTTGTCGCAAAAACGACAGAAGTTTGGGCCAAAGTACCGAGACCACCAAATGCAGCTTAACAAGACGCATTTGATGCAACATATTTCATCAAAATCCGTTAATACATAATAAGAACAAAATAAAAGAATACGTACTATGAATCGGAGGGCTTCTGGAAGATTCAGTACTTGTTGTTGTTGTTGTAACCACATGATCATACACCTTGTAAACTTGATAACATTATAGGAATGAATGGCCTTTTTGTGGAATTTATCGGGGTATAAACTTGGAAAAGTTGCGGGAATACTGGACGAAGCGATAAAAAATTACAATTTTCGAAAAAAAATCAAAAAAAAAAAGATTTTTTTTTTATTTTTTTTCGAAAATTGTATTTTTTTTAAGGCCTCGTCCAGTATTCCCGCGGAATTACAATTTTCGAAAAAAAATCAAAAAAAAAAAGATTTTTTTTTTATTTTTTTTCGAAAATTGTATTTTTTTTAAGGCCTCGTCCAGTATTCCCGCGACTTTTCCAAGTCTATATCCCCGATAAATTCCACAAAAAGGCCATTCATTCCTTATAATTCCAGCATTTGAAATAAATTCATCAAGAAAATATAAATCTTGGACAGAGACTTGCTACGTGCCAATCAAATGTTAGGGAATTGTGTAAATATTTTTGTGCTGGAATTATAGGACATTAGTCTGATGTTCTATTTATTCAATAATGTTTTACACAATGAAATGCGCAATTGTAATGTTTGGAACATGGTAAGTTACATAATGTCATTCGGTAATATCATGTGATATAGTAGATGTGAATTCAGATTGACCAGGATACGCATATCATAGGCAATACATTATGACATTTTATTATTGGGCAGAGTGTATTTAGTCAATGTCAAGCAGCTAGTTAAGAGTATTAATAAACATATTGACTGACTGATTGAATGAAATGATCCAATGATTGAGTGACGGTTGCCCTATACAATGGCAGTATATGAAACAAATCATACAGTGTATGCTTAAACAAATGGAAAAAAATGTATTAAGTTCCTCCACTCAGTATACCTGTAAGTTGTTGTCACACTAGCTTCATGTCGGCGTGCCCATATGTTCCACTTTAGATGAGCGACCAGAGATATATCCTGTAATATGACACAGAACATATCATACCTTTTTATTGAAAAGTCCAACAGAGTATTGATCGTACATTGTGTATGTCTGTTTTTAAAGATAATCAAATGTTGAGTGCATTCAACGTTTAATGCAAATTTTATAAAATGCTTTACTGCAATCCTCATATCAGGGCTGCATGGTTGGGCTACATATTATGCAAATATGGATGAGAATAAGCAAACATATGAACTTTCAAGTCCATGCTACTTTGCAAAGACATAAAGTATTTAAAACTATAACACAAATTTGTAGCTGTGACTGGAGAAATGGGGCTTATGGGTCTGCTGACCAGTGTATATCCAGATCAACCTGTGCATCTGTGCAGGATCTGCACTGTTCGCCATTACATCAATGAAACATCCATCATGCTTCTAACAAGCAATATGGATCATTATTAGGCTACAGGAGTCTGCCATTTGATCAGCAACTACACTGGTCACAAATCCCACAAGCCCCACAGGGCTCCAGATAAGGAATTAGTAATTGAGTATTTTCATTCCATCATTTCAGAAGCAATTGGGTATTTCAAAATTGTAATTGGGTAAAATACACATCAACAGACACATCAACAGACAGCAATTATTGAGTAGTCTGCTTCAAAATGAAAACATGTCTTGGTATTTCATTAGAATTGTCTCCTTGGAATACCAAGAAGTGTTTTCATGGAAAATAAGAAAAATATGCTATGTGTGGTCTGTTTATTATTTTCAGCAGCATGATAAAATTCGTATTGCTTTTTGATACTCGCTACTTCTGATTTCAATTGGGTTTTTGACAATTTGAATTGGGTATTTAAGCAAATACGCAGCTTATCTGTAGCTCTGGCTCCATTTCTCCAGTCACAGCCACATTTCAGAAGGACAAAAACACACACAAGCAGAGATATCATTGTGATCACTATGTCTCACTTTCCGCAAGTGGACTCGACAATAAAACCAATAACGCCACAATGGGTCCACACATTAAAATGGCATACATGTACTAACAACTGCATATATTCAATAATAATAGGTGTTAGAACATGCTGATACGATCATCAAAAGCCCCATACAGGGGGCCGTTTCACTAAACTTTGTATAACTAAAATATTCGTAATTTGCAAATTTAGGATGGTCTGGAAATTTCAATTGACGGATTTACATTTATTGAGCATAGGCTGCAAGCAGCCTATGCTCAATAAATGTAAATCCATTAATTGTTTACAAGAAAACATTGTTAATGTGAACTTTACAGACGATCATAATTTTGCAATTACGAACATTTTAGTTGTACGATGTTTAGGTATCACTGTGCTAAATATAGTACACATTGGCCAGGGGGTATGCTTTAGTAGTCCGGTATAAAAAAATAGTGCAGACGTTTTGAGGCCACAGACCCAGTTTGCTTGTAAATCCTGATCCATTACAGCCCAATTTTACTTGAGAAACATGTTGGGGTGTTTTTAACACCAGTTTCCAGCATATTTCTAGCATTTAAAAGAAATTACTGAGCCTGCTTGTCACGTGATGTGAACACTATGTCACATGACACTTTGATGATAAACAATATGGCGGACTGGACAAGGTTGAATTTTTCTTTCTTAGGAGTAAGTGAACATATTGTTTAATTAGTGAAAATCCGGTGCAGACAGGTTGCAGGTTATGAAAAGGTAGGTTCCACAGCATCCATACGAATAGTGAAAGTGTGAGAGAATGGCCATATTTGGAGGAATCGGTTAAGTTGTATAGTAAAACTAATTGGTGGTTGCTAGCCTATAAGCATTTCCGGGTCATCGGTGGATGTCGTCTGCTTTCTTTGAAAACAACTCTAAACGGTTTTAATCATGGCTACAGCAAGTTTTATTAAGAGAACAAAGGACAGAATTGCTGGAAAATCAGTTTTATTTAATGAAAATGGTTGCATCAAGTGGGTCGGGATAACCACAGGTGTACGAGTCAAATATGGAAAGATTAAAGTTAAATTTCCAAATGATGCAAGAATAAAATACTATTATACACATAGAGTAGCATTCATGTTACACCATAATGTGTTTGAAATACCCAGGCACCTTGAAATATCACATTTATGTGGTTGTTCCCTGTGTGTTAACCCGGCCCACCTGAGTGCTGAGTCAACAATTATAAAGAATTCTCGAAAGAATTGCCATAGCGAAAAGCGCTGTCTGAGCCATGCTAACGACAGCGTCACATATCCACCCTGTATCTGCTAATAGTTCCTGTTTTATTAATTACAGTAAATTAACTGTATACCTATCTACATTATGTACATGTCTACATACTAATTACACATATTTGAGATGCATCAGGGAGCCAGATGAGCCTGTTACTGACTAGTTCGGCCATATTAAAGTGGCGCGTCGCTTTAATTGGCACTGTGTATTTGATTACTAACCGGTATCAAGTGTATAGCTCCCCAACAGGTAGCAACGTTTTTCTAAACATTATTTATTGACTCGGTTGATACTTGCAAACATTATAGACCAAATTTGGCTGTGCGATCAGGGTCTACGCCAGTACTTCTTGGCTACATTTTTCCAGAAAAATTTCAAAATTTTAAATTTAGCAGAAATTATATCATACCGCTGCAAGCTGTTTTCTGCTACTGTGTATTAATTGTAATAAGCATCAAGCTAAGGGAAGATGGAGTGAAAGTTGCAATTTAAGGCCGAAGGTAAAAAACATTTGTTTACCCCACGAAACATGTTCGAGCTAAATGGCGCCTTGTTTATTTCTCGTTTCAGGGAGTTACTCAGATGGCGGATATCTTTTAGATGCGTTACCGTTACCCCTGGTTGAGCGGCATCTACACCTTTGTGTGATTTACTATCACCGTCCCCCGTGTAATGACTAACATGTAAGTCACTATTTATCTGCCTCGTAACGATTTCATTCCATTTCGCTTCATTACCTATTGACTCATTTTCGGGGAGGTTGGCAGTGGAGTGACCATGATGGTTTGGGCAGCTGATATCTCCACCCTGATTTCTTAGCTTACTACCTATTATGCACAGCTTACTGTCAACAAATGCCCCAATGATTAATTTATCTTTGGTATTATTCTCGCACATAGTGGTTGTCACGATTGTACCCGCTTGAAATGGTGTACTGTCGCTATTGAATATTGGGTTATTGTAGCAAGAGTCACCTTCAACTCGAACCGTCTTGCTATGTTTATTCTCTCTGGCCACAGTTTGTCTGATTTCATGCATACTTTTAGTGTTTAAGCCTACCATAGACTCTGCTATCCTATTTGACTGCTTTTGCATAGAGTTATACGTCGGCGGAATTATGTTTGTGTTTACCAAGAGCCGACAAGCACCATAATTACTGATTGGTGTGCTCATAAGGCCCAGCTGCAAACCCACATTAGACTTTTCCTGATTTCCTACCCTTTCGACTTGACGGAACCTCTTCATATAGTTTATAATATTTACTTTTATAGCTACATCGGGTGCATTTTAGCCGCTCAGCCCAACAAATGCTCCATTTTCTTGATGCGGCCGCATCAAATACCATTTCGCCACTACAGTGCGTATTAAAGGCGCGATGACTGTTTATTTCAGTATTAAACATCTTCTGGACCTCATACGGTCGATATAATTTGTTTATCAACAGGTCGGGGTGTACGGATGCATTTTGCGGTACGGAGCATTCGTCAATGAGTTTCGGACGCCTCGACAGAGAGCGCAGAACAGTTACATCATTGTCCGTACCATCAACATCTTTACAGGTAAACGTTTTATTT
The DNA here is from genome assembly GCA_029237695.1 of Conchocele bisecta. NCBI lineage: Eukaryota > Metazoa > Mollusca > Bivalvia > Lucinida > Thyasiridae > Conchocele > Conchocele bisecta. The sequence continues at coordinate 27,180,694 of CM055278.1, read as the reverse complement.
TCATTTACATTAACCCGGGATTCAAATGAGTCTTTGGTTAGCCTGGTGTACCTATGATTTGTTCCATTTGGTGAGTGAGAAGAAAGTGTTTTACCTTTATTTTCATTTAACCGCCCCGTTTGAAATCCGCATTTTTTAACCCGCCGCCTATGCTTATTGGCCGGCATGTTTTCATTAGGTTAACCAAGTTCACTCTGAGCAGTGCATATCGGTAGAGAAATATATATGGGATAGCATTGCTCATTTAACAGACAGTGTCTATACCCTAAGGAAACAAGTGTCAACACGGGCACACTTGTTTCAATTTCCTGTGACATTTTAACACTTCTATGTCTGAATTCACTGGCAGCACTCATACACCGAGATGGTTTCAATTTAATTTGACACGTATCATTCTGGCATGTCACTAAGTTATGCGGACAAATGTTTCTATGCAAATTACAACATGTAGATTGACTAAATACTTCGAAAGTCACTTTTTCGCCTGTTTTTATGATAAAAAATGACAAAAATACTCCGAAATCACCCGATTTTTCGATAAATTTAATTGTTTTAACCCCATAATTGTGGAACAGCCAATATTTTTGACAAGCACCATCTATTTTATGATAAATTTTTACAGGTGCATCAACAATATAGACTTTTCCTAAGAAATATATGAGAAAATAATACTCTGGAAAATTCTGGTGAAACTGAAGTTTCCGCAGCTGGACAGTCATAATTATATGACCATTCTTAAATTGCCACTGTTAAAAAGTTTGTCTTCTAAATAATGTCAGATTACATTTGCTGTCACGAAATAGGTCAGACAAGACAATGGTAGGCAGTTTATTGAGATATTATAGCAAAAAAATGCGCTTATAGGTATCACTGTGCTAAATATAGTACACATCGGCCAGGGGGTATGCTTTAGTAGTCCGGTATAAAAAAATAGTGCAGACGTTTTGAGGCCACAGACCCAGTTTGCTTGTAAATCCTGATCCATTACAGCCCAATTTTACTTGAGAAACATGTTGGGGTGTTTTTAACACCAGTTTCCAGCATATTTCTAGCATTTAAAAGAAATTACTGAGCCTGCTTGTCACGTGATGTGAACACTACGTCACATGACACTTTGATGATAAACAATATGGCGGACTGGACAAGGTTGAATTTTTCTTTCTTAGGAGTAAGTGAACATATTGTTTAATTAGTGAAAATCCGGTGCAGACAGGTTGCAGGTTATGAAAAGGTAGGTTCCACAGCATCCAAACGAATAGTGAAAGTGTGAGGGAATGGCCATATTTGGAGGAATCGGTTAAGTTGTATAGTAAAACTAATTGGTGGTTGCTAGCCTTTAGGGAAACAGACCCCAGGTGTGTCATCAACATTGTGAGAAAAGAGGAAATTAGTAGAAAATGTGACACTAAAGAGGAAACACATTCACCCCCTCTATAAAAGTATGATTTTTTGGCAGTATCGACAAAATCCAGCACTTTTTATTTTATTTGTTGTTCGATTGTTTATTGGTGTTTAATGGCCTATCAACAGCTGAGGTCATGCAAGGCCGGATAAACGGGTTCGATCCCGTTTTAACCTGCTGCACTGGGGAGAAAATCCCAAAATCAGAACGGAATATTTACATCGAGAACAACTATATTCATCCCTGAAATTAGAATAACCTGACCGGGTGCCAGGTACATACCACACCAAAGTCACTTGGCCCCTTCCCTAAAATAGGATTACGAATAATGGTAATACTCACATAAGGGGTATAACCAGATTCAACTGTCACATACAAAATGACAAAGACGTATGTGAGGGCCAAACCAGGTCTCCAGTCGCAATTCCGGTAAGGATGAACCCCGATCGTTAAATTACCCATCGCATGCTCCCACCTGCCACCCACACTTTTTATTTTGTAAAAATTTATTTAAAAAGAGGAAAAAATCACATCCCTGCTAATAGCTGCTTTTTCCCAGACGGCAACTAACTGACAAACCTCTTTGGTGAGTGACTCCTTGCCAGTGTTCAGATGTAACATATAGACGAGGGACAGACTTTCCCCGGGCCTCAAGTCTGCCGGTAACGTCGACTGTGATGTCGCCACTGGCCTCACGAGGTTACCATGGACAACACAGCGCGATCTGTAACACCAGGAATACACATATAGAGAGTGTCTTGTGATATCAAGTTTATCAGGTGAGGCTGTGAAACGTGTAGGAATTACGAGGCTTGCCTACCTTTTCCTAGACGAGCCTGATCAACTGAAGACACATGCCTGGCAGTCCGAGTGTTAGGAAACAATATATGAGTGCAAAATCCGGACCGACGGTGATACATTGTATCAGCGAAATTTGTATTTAGACATGTGCAGATGGTTGGTTGACTGATAAACTTCGAGCTGCATTATTCTTCTCCTTTGTCGATGATCAGGAAATTTTCTAAGCATCTAGTTGAAATGACATCTCGTCATCAAACATCATACATAAGCATTTTGCTTTCGAGTTTCTTCTAATTTACCTTCATATTAACTAGTTAAGAGGTTTGCTCTTGATCTACACCATGTACATCTCGTGTACAGAGCAACCTCTCTACAACAGCCACCCATTCGAAGACGCAAAACTGGCTGCTGTAGAGGTGGCTGTTGTAGGGAGGTAACATAGAGACAAGTGTCCATTTGGGATAAAAAGTATTGGCTGCTACAGAGAGGGGATTATTGTAGAGGTTAAATATTGAGGCAATTGTCCATTTGGGATATAAATTATTGGCTGCTACAGAGAGGGGATTGTTGTAGAGGTTAAATATAGAGGCAATTGTCCATTTGGGATATATATTATTGTCTGCTACAGAGAGGGGATTGTTGTAGAGAGGTTAAATATAGAGGCAATTGTCCTATTTGGGATATATATTATTGTCTGCTACAGAGAGGGGGTTGTTGTAGAGGTTAAATATAGAGGCAATTGTCCTATTTGGGATATAAATTATTGTCTGCTACAGAGAGGGAGTTGTTGTAGAGAGGTGAAATATAGAGGCAATTGTCCTATTTGGGATATATATTATTGTCTGCTACAGAGAGGGGGTTGTTGTAGAGAGGTTAAATATAGAGGCAATTGTCCTATTTGGGATATATATTATTGTCTGCTACAGAGAGGGGATTGTTGTAGAGAGGTTAAATAGAGAGGCAATTGTCCTATTTGGGATATATATTATTGTCTGCTACAGAGAGGGGGTTGTTGTAGAGAGGTTAAATATAGAGGCAATTGTCCTATTTGGGATATATATTATTGTCTGCTACAGAGAGGGGGTTGTTGTAGAGAGATTAAATATAAAGGCAATTGTTCATTTGGGATATAAATTATTGGCTGCTAAAGAGAGGGAGTTGTTGTAGAAAGGTGGCCATTCGGGGAGTTTTGACTGTAAATTTAATATGAATAATACAGAATAGCTCACGATGAGCCAATCAAGTTGACCTATTTTATGTATGAAGACGTCGGAGGACTTACTCAGTGGGATTGTCCAGATGTTTACAAGTACCACACGTTTGTTTATCGGTCATTTTCGGGTAGGATTCCGGCATCACAGCGCAGTCCACAATCCACAGTCTACAGCTGGACGTGTTCGAAACTAGGGGGAAAGAAATAGTGGAAACGTAAATCCTGTATCGTCCTTGCTATGGTTCGTGCTACGGACGATACATGAGTTACGTGTCAGAAACTAAGAGAAAGAAAGAATACCATTAGCCGATTGCACCAAAATTGCAAAGTATACTTATCTCGCTAAGTACAGTTTGAGGGAGAAATTTTCAATTTAAGGATAATGTATTCATTTTAATTATATTGAATTCATTACATTATCACAGCCCTTTTGGCTGTGATAATGTAATAAATTCAGTATACAAATGTAATAACCAAAATTAATCATCAAATATATGCAGTCGTTAGTTCTATAAAAAATAATGAATTTCGGGAAAATTAATGATTAATCCAAAAGTGAAAGTGTTAACGTCCCAGTAACAGGTAAGGTCATATAGAGACGGGGACCACTGGAATTCAAGACAGTCATGATAATAATTGTAGAAAACGTTCTGAGGTGTTTTTCTGTAGAAGATGCTTTTGTCTGATGGTCACAGTTCATAATTTTGTCAGCTGAGGGCCCATATAACCTCAAGCACTGATCACCTACCTTTCAATACAATCAGGTGTTTGCCTGCGACCGTCTTCTGATGGAAACTCACGACCGGTGTATGTATTATCTTCAACACCTTCTCCACTGGAAACACAACAAGAGGTGTCGGAAAACAATGACAACTAACCAAGTTGGACCATATTTGTGACTGACTAGAGAATTTGTATATGTATTAACCCTTAGACCGCTACTCACAATAATTGTCGTCTGCTGTTGCTTTTATATCTTGCCTTATTTCTCAATACAAACATGGTTTGACAGCACTTCAGAATCATTTCCAATGGAAATGATTCTGAAGTGCTGTCGAAGCATGTTGTAAATTATTATAAAGTGCTGTCAAAGCATGTTTTCGATGATAAAAATGGAAAATAAACAGAAGACGACTAAAAAATTAAGATAAAGGTCTAAGGGTTAAATGATGTTTAACATTAGTCTGCTAAGTTATCTTAGGCCTGGTTAATGGGGTTCAATCCCATGCCGCAAACAGAGCTGAATATTTCAGACAAAATATATATATTCAGCCCTGAAATTAGAATAACCTGCTCTGGTGACAGGTCCTCGCCACATCAGTCACTTAGCACCACTCACTAAAAGTAATAGGATTAGTACTCACCTTCCTCCTTTTTAAATCGGTATAACCGAATTCAACCTTCAAGCAACAAGAAAGCCAAACATGCAAACTGTGAAACATGTACCTGATCGCCATACCAGGGATATCGGGATTCCAGTGAGGATGAACTGCATTGTTAAATTACCCTTCACATGGGCGGATCTGGAGGGGGGTTCTGGGGTTGCAATCACCTCCCCGCCACCTTTCAGCAACGGTGTTTACATAGATCACAGTTTACCAGTAACCACCAGTTGGAGTAAAACACAGGAAATTGCTTTTCCGGGGGGACATGCCCGGACCCCACTAGCATAGTCGCTCGAAAATAGGACAACCCCCCACCCCTTTTCCCCCGGTCCCCAAATGCTGGATCCGCCCCTGCTTCACATGCTTCCAACTGGCCATCATTCCATAATTCCACCTAAATATATATATATATATAATTCCAGCACAAAAATATTTACACAATTCCCTAACATTTGATTGGTCCGTAGCAAGTCTCTGTCCAGAATTTATATCCCAGTAAACTCCATGCCGAACTACTTTCCGTAACCGTCAGGCGCAGTTAAAATAAGTCTTAAGAAAACGGAAAATAAACACATTTTCTTGATGAATTTATTTCAAATGCTGGAATTATAAGGAATGAATGGCCTTTTTGTTGAATTTATCGGGGATATAAACTTGGAAAAGTCGCGGGAATACTGGACGAGGCCTTCCGGCCTTCGTCCAGTATTCCAGCGACTTTTCCAAGTTTATACCCTGATAAATTCCACAAAAAGGCCATTCATTCCTATAATAGGTCACGCACGCCTAGATCTGGATTACACTGTTTGCAAACATCACTATAGGGGTAGGTAGTGTTGAAAGTGTGAGGTGCTATATACAGGTAAAAAAAATTAAACACCCATTTTTGCGATGGCAACTCACATACAAAGACAGAAAATGACAGAAAATACCGACTGTGGTAGCTTACATTTACGGTATCTACACTCTGGCACTTCTTGCTTGTGGTCATGTGACGACTTAGATGGACTGCTCAGCCAATCAGGTACCCGCTTTGGCATGGTTCTGACCTGAAAATTAGCGAATAATCAAACACAGTAATAACACTACATATCCGGCACACTTTGTTTTGAGAAATCCCTAATCAGAGCTTCAGATAAACTTTGTGTCTAAAGCGTACTATACCCCCTGATTTCAAAATCATTGCGTATTTTACTTTTACAAATGGGTTATCTTCCATTACTAAATAGGGAACAAATGATAAAAAATATTAAAAAATTAAACATTCACTTATTTGAGCTGCAAAAAGCAAACTCTTGCAGCTCAACTAAGGGAATTTTCAGATGTCAGTCAAAGCCAGTTGTGAGACACGCCATGTGATTTTGTATCTAAGAACATGTGTGATGTCACATGAAAAATATTTACAAAACATTTACAACAAATACAAAATCACATGGCATGTCTCAGAGCTCCAGATAAGGTGCGTATTGGCGTATTTCATGCAATTATTTTAGCTGAATACGCATTGATTATCAAAAGTAGGAGTACAAAATACGCACAGCAATGTAAAAATATGCATTGATTTTCAAATTGAGTAGTCAAAATACTGTCATAAAGTTGAAAATTCACTTAATTGAGCTGCAAAAAGCCACGGTGTTTGCTTTTTGCAGCTCAAATAAGTGAATGTTTCAATTTGTTATTCATTTGTCCCTATTTAGTAATGAAGAAAATCAATAACCCATTTGTAAAGGTAAAATACACAATGATTTTGAAATTGGGGGGGGGGGGGTATAGTACGGTTTAGACACAAAGCTTATCTGGAGCTCTGGTGTCTCCTATTACCTCAACATGCAGCTGTACATTGTCGCAGTTCTGGGGAATGTCGATGATCCGCACCTGCAGTGGCATGATAAACGTGTGTCCGTCCGCCAACACTGGCTCATTGCCCTACAAGATACACAATCAACAAAAAACACCTTAGAACTAGCAACAATTCTGAATATTGATTGCCACAATTGACTTGATCAGATTGGGAAACGTCGCTCAAGTAAAGCTCTTGCTGTCACTAATCAATGTAAACATGAGCTACATGTATTTGACATTCTGTACGCTATGATGTTATAAGTGATGTGTCTTCTTTCGTAATATAGTGTAATTTCTTTTTAAACATGATCATGTGTGCTAAAGTCATATACATGTATCTTACTTTTTTCTACTGAACAGTAAAATGTGTAGCATTCCACAGTGAAAGATATGAAGGTACGTTTAGCCAAATTGGTATCTAGAGCTTGACTTGCAAGCTGATGGTCATAATTTCAAATGTCAATATTTTTCACTGATATTTTTTTATTTATTCACAGAGTGGAGATGTCTACAGTGTATGGGGATTTAACATGGGGAAATTTTTTAGAATTTCAGAAATACTGGACCGATTTTTAAAATTTAACTTGTTTTCTTAGTTAGATCATTTCCAAGCTATCCAGCTAGGTTTCGGAGTCAATTTAAAAAAAAAATAGTTTTTTGACTCCTCAAAAGTCCTCTGCCTCTTTTCCCCCCATGTTAAATTCCCATAGAGAAATAAATTTTTCGTAATAAAACCAATATTTGACAAAATTTCACGAAATAAAAAGAAGGCTCATTCTTAAATTTTCCTTTAATTTAATACTATCGAAAAAAAACATTGTTTTTGAATTGTTTATATGGCCGCAAAATTTGGGCAGCTTTACAGACTATAGTTTTGTATTTCTTGCTATATTTAGGTGATCTCTTCTGTAATAACAAGATTAACCATTTCCTGATGGGATAGACTACTTTCAAGCAAGAAATATGCACATTTTCTGTTTCATATCCTCAATATTGAATTTTCGAATAGGTGCAAATTTAATTGCTGTTATTACATCGCTTAATCGCGTAAAAGTAGCAAGACGAGCATGTGTCAACTGGTATTCAATGTGTAAGGAACTGGGAACGAGCTGCGCATGCATCAACTTAATCCTCCCAAATAACCATAACATGTGGTAGACACACCGGGTTTTCCAAGAAAACGCGATGGTCCATATCCTTGTAACCATAAATCCTTGTGTATATTTAGTGGTTGTGTGGTGGGATGAAAATTAAAAAAAAATACTAAACTAGAGCAAAGTCGCAAAATACTCTCTGCCAATAGTCAGTGAATTAGATACAAAGTTTCAAGTCTCTACCTATTACTGTTTAAAAGTTTTATGACAATTGCAAAGTTCTAAGTCAAAAAGGGGAAGATAATCCTGCGGTGGGGGGAGGGGGGTTGATTCAAAACTCAAAATTAACTTTGCGCATCCATGTACACACCATAAGGAAGGTACACACCAAGTTTGAAGTCCCTAAATATTACAGTTAAAATATGTTTTACTTCTTACAAGGCAAAATTGGTGAATTCTAAGTCGAAAAGGGGGAGATAATCCATGACCGGGGGTCAAATAAAAATTCACTTTGCGCATCAACACACCTAGTTCTGAGTACATAACTATAATTACATTACATTACACTGCATTACATAAGAGTTATGACGGAGTAGTTTTTCTAAATGTGCGTTTGAAGCGTTCTTTGCTTACTTTCTACTTTGTGGAGAATGACCTAAGAATTTTGCTAATACACACTTTATTAGGTCAGTTTATCGTAATATTTTTGTGTCATATTGTAGAATTTTCTCTCAATAACAATATAGCGAAGAATGAACGTGAATATAATTTTTTGTATATTTTAGTGTACGAAGTGTAAACGCACATAAAGCGGAAAACGTGCAGCTACTACACACAATAAGGAAGGCACACACAAAGTTTCTCAAGTCCCTACCTATTACGGTAAAAAAGTTTTACTTCTTACAAGAAACGTGACGGACGGACGACCTGACGGACACCCGTGACGAAAACAATATACCCATTTTTTTTCAAAAAGTGGGTATGTAGTGTCCGTGTGTAGTGGTGAGTAATGATCGCCCGGTTAGCACAGTGGGTAAGAGTGCCATGCTAGTTACAGGGGTCGTGGGTTCGAACCCCACATCGGACAACGCTTTTCCCCTTCAAAATATTTCAATAGTCGGAAATAAACAGGATTGTGCCTGGGTGTACTTTTGGTTTCAGGCTATACTCCTCATGAATCTGTGAGGTTGATGCTTGGCTCCCAAAGGATAAGAAGGGGAAGAGTGTAGTGTCCGGCAGGGTTCCAGATAAGGAATTAGTAATTGAGTATTTTCACTCCATAAATTCTGAAGCAATTGGGTATTTCAAAATTTTAATTGCATAAAATCACACTACTGTTTACACATCAACAGACAGCAATTATTGAATAGTTTGCTTAGAAATAAAAACATGTCTTGGGATTTCATTAGAATTGTCTCCTTGGAGACAATTCTAATGAAATATCAAGATATGTTTTCATGGAAAACAAAGAATAATATGCTATATTTGTGGTCTGTTTATTGTTTTCTGCAGCATGATAAATGTACCACAAAATTGTAATTGCTTTTTGATACTCGCTACTTATGATTTCAATTGGGTTTTTTGGCAATTTTGATTGGGTATTTAAGCAAATACGCAGATTATCTGGAGCTCTGGTCCGGGTGTGGTAGAAATACTTCAGGTATAACAAAGACTAAAATAGTCACTGACAAGAATAAATACTAGTAGTTGGGTCTAAATTGATGACACAATTAATAGTGGCCAGTGGACAGTTGTCATGGCATTGAGTGGAGAAATAGTAAGACTAAGAGGAAGGGATATGTTATGTAGAAAAAATAATCAACAGAATTTGCATATATTTATTTTATTGCAAACTACCTTGGCAAAAGAATCACTTTCATCGTAACTGTTCAGCACTGCACAGCCAAAAATATTTGGATGTTTACAATCATCGCTGTAATCTAGACTTGACTTTATCTCCAAAATTGACAAGATTTCTCTGACAAAAGCTTTGGCCATTGAATTTGGGCTACGTTTTACACTCCAGGAAATCATCTTTTCCAGCCCAAACTTGGAGATAGGAATCTGTAATTTAAAATCAACCAATTGTCCGACATAAAACGATTCTCTTCCATGTGGGCTTGTACAAGAAATTGATTTGCCACGCGTTATAACAGGCAAAGTTAGCTGCATCCCTTCAAAATCGATTACTGTGGCGGCCATATTTGTTGTTGTTGTTGTTGTTGACGTTCCCACGCTGGCTTATCGTGGCACCGTATAAAACAAGCAAGGCATGTTTTAAAATCACAGTAAAATCGTATTTAAAGTTTGTAATAAAATGTGCACATAAATCAAAACTACTGTACATATATACATTGGCACTGGGTTTCTGTCTATATTTTATTTCCTGGTATTATTATTTTTGCCGTTGACTTTTCGGCTCAATTTTTCCAAAACTGTTCCGACACACCAACATCGTTAGAAAATCACTATCCCGGTTGACATATATCTCGCCTAAGATTTGAAAAATGGGATTGCAATTTACATACGACCAACATATTGAAATAAAGACGACAGATGTTTAAATATATAGGAAACTAACTCAAATATACAGGTGACAAAGCATGTCAACATATCGCCTGATTTAAATAAATATACACATAAGTAGCACACACCCAGCTCAACCAACTCTACTCTAGGGTGGAACAATGCAAACGCACAATTAACCCAAGACCATCGTGCCCACATATGAAACATGCCTTGTAATTTTGTAATGAAGAATATGTGAGACTTAATGTTCATGAACAAATATTTACAGAAACTGTGATATTTTCTGTAACTTATGTCCAATGTTGAATTTTCATAGCAAATGCTGAATTTTATTCCATTTTGTTCATGACCAATTCGTCATATTTCGACATCATGTACGGCAAATATTATCTAGATGTCGCACATCTTCTTAGGTACAAAATCACATCGTTTTTCTCGGATAAAAACAAAACTACAAACGTTATTATTATTGGTTATTATATTATTGGTACTGCACTGCCTTTCAATGCACCGTATAATTAGAATGATAAATAGAGAATAGTAGGTAATTAGTGCCGTGAATGGGAAAAATATCTGGCAATGCTTATGAAACGGGATGGGCGAGACTCTGCCGAGCACATCCCGTTTCCGTGCCGCGCCAGATATGTTTTTCCATTCACGGCACTAACCTACTATATTCTATTTATCCCGTCAACACATACAACTGGCTTTAAAATGCAAAAAAAATAACCCCAGCCACCGTAAATATTCATACGCAGTGATTAGGTCGTATTTACAGGATATCAAAAATGTTTCACGGCACCGTGTTTCACGCCACATACGCGCTGTGTTAACGGGATAATATGTATCTGTGTGGTACCTATATTGGGGCGCAGCATCTCAGTATGAAAAGAACAATATAATATTATACTGTGGCAAACTTTCCCCAGTTATATAGACGTCTTAATTAATTATTTGCTGCAATTGGAAATATATTGTTACCCTAAGTTAACCACTGGTCAATTAACAGTGTTTGTGTGATGGGCTGTAAAGCCTCTCTTCATTCAGATGCATGGGGTAGCTATTACAACTGCATGTGAACCCTATTGACCTTTTCATAGTGACCTTAATCTTGGCACACTGCCAAGCTATAGGTAGACCTTAAACCGGGTCAAACCAATTAGGAGCCTTATCACAATACCCACTACATCACTGTGGAACCTTGTGCAGACATAGGCTGGCTCACTGCCAAGCGTAAGGTAGACCTTTTTGTAGGTCATCTATATTTAGCAACAGTACTCCTCCAGTTGATATGATTTGAGAAAAGCCAAAGTTGATAAACATTGCCCAGTCTTGTTGGTAAATGAGCAGTTACCAGACATAATAGCTCCTAGCTGTGTGGCATAATATGTATATATCAAAGGACTGAAAGTCCTGAAATCCTTCGCAGTTGCGACAAAAAGTATTCTCTCAAAGAGTCGTCACAGACTGGAATGCACTCCCTAGTGATTGTGTAAATTCGAACACACTAAATAGTTTCAAAAGTTCACTCAACTCCGCCTGGAAGAAGAATTCAATACGTGAAAATATTGTACAGACATTTTAACCATGATTTAGTTGCGCTCTCCCCCCATTTTCAAAGACAATTATCCAATTTGACGTCGCTAAAATAGGCCAGTACAAGCCTAGCTTACAAGAAACGGCCTTCAACCAAGGTTGAACCAAGGTAGGTAGAAAATAAAAAAAAAAGGACTTGCCCAGGTCAAAAAGTTACTCGCCCATTTTTTTTTAAAAATAAATTGCTTTTTCCAGTTTTTGTAATGTTGCATCTTATTTATAAAAAAAAAGCTATTACATAATTATGATCATTACCAACACGTATGAGACATATTCACTATTATTGTTATTTATATTTTAAGTATTACATAAACAAACAAATAGCAGCGAATTTGCTCAGAGGCTTGCACACTTCTTATTTTCTATAAGCGTTGAGTGACATAGATTTAGTTTAATTTATAGTGGCTATGTTTGCGTTTGCATGCGCTGCGTGCTGCCTTAATTACTAAATTCAATGGTTTCGGACCCGGCGCCGACCGTTTCGTCCCAAGCCGTTATGTTCGGCGTCTGAAATGCGCGTTAACCCAACTGTATACGAGACGATATATGTGGCCGCGTATACACTAGTCTATACTCGCAGTCCTATTATGAGTTAGCCCGGCCGCGTAAAGCCGACAAATAATCCGTGAATTAAACTTGCCCGATATGGACCGTGTTCAAAATAGATAGAGATTCTACCCGTAACCGTGTACATAGACACTGCTTGAATCTTACTTCCCGCAAATTGACGTAAACTGTAAACAACAAATGGTCGCTGAATTAATACCATTTGTTGGCGGTTATCGATGGAATTAATTGGCAATTTCTTCCAAAAAAAATAATCCTGACCTAATCTTTCACTCGCCAAACTGGGCGAGTGCCTGTAGAAAGTACTCGACCGCCACAAAAAGCACTCGCCATGGCGAGTGAAATTTCAACCCCTGTAAATTATTGTCTCGATTCAGTTTGCATAAACTGAAGCCATCACAGGCGCTCGGATTGTTCAACAAAAATAATAGAGAGTCGCATTTCATCACACTATCGGATTATTTAATGATTAGGATGCATGTTTTGTTGAACGGGTATATAATAAATAGGTTTTTGGATTTGTACGGAAATATATTTCGGCGTACTCGTTCGTTCGGCGGAACCTAACATTATTCAAACTCTAAGACGATGTTTCCTTTGTGAAGTGTATCGTACTGCATTTTCTGTGTAACGTCATTATAGATTAGTTGATGTTTTAAGTAAAATGGACACTGATTAATAATATCGATGGCTCGAGATGATTATTTAAAGCATGCGGTATGTAACTGTCAAAAAACAATGTTTCTGTTTTAAATCATCATCATTTCGCTGTCCAATGTTGGATTTTATCGAGCCATTGACCTATGACTATGTAAACGATTCTGTAATTTGTCGGCATAAAATGGCGGAAACTACTTTTCACGAGGTTAATTGTATCAGTGCGCGTGAAAAATAATATACTCAAATTAATACATGTCAGTTTATATTATATTAAATCAGATAAACATTTTCTAATATAAATGTCGTACAGAAAAATTAACAACACATGTATTACACTACACAATATAATGTTAGCTCACTATCAGAACTATTTTTCATGGCGTATAACTACGTATAAATTACATGTGGAGCGGTCGATCATTGCGCTAAAAATATAACCTTCCTAACAAAATATTTATTATGAAACACGACAGTTAATATTTTATAAAATCACAAACTGTTTTTAAAAATATAACTGTAGCTGAAAAAAAATGTAGCTGGCCAAAAATGTGAGTGACACGTTCATAATGCACCGCTCGCTTTGGAACTCTCTCACGTGGCGTAGCTAGAATCATGAAGCATGAAGTACGTTCGTTGGTCGACAATTACTCATTTGCATAAATCCTGTGAGGTCTCAAAAACCGTATAAGGACTATATCCAAGCAAATATGCTTGGATAATAACGACCACTCTCTATGAGACGATTGAGACAGTGAATACCTCGTGGTAAAAGGGGTAAACTGTGTGTTCGTCTTGTTTTTCCACTAACAAATATGCAATATGTCAATGGGCTATGATCACACATTGAACCGGCTCTATGAGAAGATTCAAGTGTGGTCACCTAAGATTTAGTATTCCCGTGAGGAAACGAGAATAACATACAGTTATGGGCTGATAGAAGGGTATGTTCTCTGTATGAAATGGGTTAAAATGACAATCGTACACCATATTTCTTGTATTTTACTACAACATTGTTCAATTGAGCATGGGTCTCACTTATAAATATGAAAACATTATAGTGTTAATGCTTATCTCATTAAGGCATGAACTGACTGACTGTTTCTAGCCAGCGGCATTACAAAAAGATGTAGAAGGACACTATTATATTATGTAGACAGTCAATCTCTTGTGACATGTCTTGCGTACTATACGTCTAAATTGCCATGCTCATATGAATATTGTTGTAGACACACATGTAGTGCATTATCATCTATTATCTTGGGAGGAAATATTTGACAAGACACTTTCTTGCCTGATTCACCATAACATTTAATTCAATTAAAGGTTAACCTTGAAATAAAAGGTAACCACTTAAAGGTAGACCTTACTCAAGGTCACCATTAAAGGTACCTGAATCACCGAGATGTATAAAAGCTGAGATTTCCCGATCCAAGGGGGAGTGCTAGTTTTGGATTTTAAGAGCACCCCGTTTCCCACGGGAGAGTGCCTAGTTTGGATTTTAAGAGCACTCCATTTCGACTACTTTTGGATAAATTATGGAACTGTTTTAGTTTCGGAATTACAGTGATCAAAATTCAAGGATGGAATTGTTAACTGTCAAGCAAATTGCACCTTTTAATTGTTTTAAATTGGGCGTGTTTTGTTATGGAATTGTATCGCGCTAGCGGAAATGTGAAAGTTGTGTTTCTGAATTACTTACTGTGAGTCTTGCAATCTTATTATTTACGGTATTAACCACATTAAATAGTGTACTCCAGAACAAACGACTTCTCTACAATTTGAGTTTCCAAGTGGTATAACTACAAAGAATTATAACAGATTCTTTCATCTGACGTTGCGACAGACAATTATGATCTGTGGTGGCAGCAGATTATCACATTGAGGTGACGTAATCGGCAACTGACGTCGCTCGTTTTCTGATTTGACCGAAAGGTCTGGTGGCAGCAAAATAGTTCAGTCCTGACAAAAAGGTGACCAACAGCCGACCAATTCTGTCCAACAAGGGCTACGTTACGGAGGGTAAAACACATGAGTCCGTTACAATACTAATGAGATACACATATTATTAGGAGCTCACGATATCTATGTCATTCACAAATACATCATGCGAATGTCATGTTAAAAATATGTTACATGTATTTTCAGTATTTGTTTGAGTTTGGCTCAGTGACAACTCCCTCAGTCACAAAAAAACGCAACATACCGATAATTGTCTTTCATAATCGTGATTTGTTGTAACATATGTCACGATTTGAGTGGCATGGCTGGTTGTTGTCGCCGGCTGAAATTTGAATATCTTCAGTCTTACGATACCCTTTAAATTAATATTCATTGTCCTCATATGAATGTTATATGGTTGTATGTGTCTGTGTACCATATGTTAGCTATTTATATTCAATTTCGAATTACAATGTACATGCTTTCTAGAGTGATTTCCCCCTTAGCAGTTTATATCTCTAGTTTTAACGCAATGATCAACTGTTGGTTGTGTACTGTCCACCTCTCATGCAATAAAGATCGCCACCAGCTGATACGAGTATTATGAGTAACATGTTTTATCGAAGACTAAATGGAGCATAATTAAGGCTAAATATTTCCTTAGGCTATAACACAGTTGATTGAAAAAAATCACATGTCAGTATCGTTTCTATAGTAATACTATTATACTGTATAATTCGTCTCTGAATTCCATGTATCTATCTATCTCTTCATACTGCTTCACATCCTCATGGGTAATTTCGAGCAGGTTTAACTATTCAGTAGCGCCTGTGTCTATTAATATAGGTTTAGAAAAGGATAAAAGTAAGATCAGGGATCAGCAATAATAGTCCGGTTAAAAGTCATGAAATAAGAATAAAAGAAAGTTTAAAACATTACTATATGATTTATGGTTGTGTATGTTTGGTGCGACTAACGGCAACCTTGAAAGAATCCAAGTATTGCGAGAGTACGAGATCCTCAGGTAGTGCATTCCACTTTACAAAGTCAAAGGCAAACAGGAATACCTGTAGTAATTTGCTTCAGTATGTATGTGTCTGTATGTTACCGAGTGGCAATATCTAGATAGTCTGATGGGATCTTGCCAGGCCCGTACGCAGGAATTAATTTAGGGGGGTGCGTTATCGACGGCGCGAAGGGTTAAACATTGTTTTTTTTTGCACATTCACGGACAGACCTAGGCAGATTAACCATTTCACCCCTAAATAACTGGGATGGATTTTAATATGTTAACCCATTCCAATCATCACAAAATGATTTTCAGACCAGCCCATTTATGAACATGAGGTGTTTTGGTTCTCAAAATTATGAAAATTACTTGCAAACAGTGCAGATCCTGATGAGACGGCTCGTCACGAGCCGGCTCATCTGGATCTACACTTTTTGCTAATACCACTATACAGGCCTGTGGTGTTGAATGGGTTAAGGGGGGTGCGTACGCACCCGTCGCACCCCCTCTGCGTACGGGCCTGGTTGCACGTATGCTGGCATTGGGACGGCCACCAAAACATGAACAATGTTGTAAAACAGGCACAGCTAGGCGAGTATCTGACCTACGGTGCTCGAGTGACCTCCATCCTAGCTTCTCCAACATCAAACTATCTAATATTGTTGGTACATTTTGGGCAGTATATGTATTAGTTAGACAAATTAAAAAGTAGATTAGTACTAATTATATATTACCTTTTATGATGTTATATTAACTTGGGGTCCGGCCATACATAGACTTATAATATACACACATTAGTGCGTGCTTTGTCTATATCATTATTAAACTAAGGGTACTAAATGACCAAAACGGGTACGAACTTGTATGGGTCCGAACTGACGATCCGATATTTTATAATGGATTTTGAACATTCCAAATTTTTTTTTTAGATAAATATGTGACTGTTCATGCCGAAACGGTGTGTCAGGGGTGAAATTAAAGGTGTTGAGCCAAACAGTCATTTGCACCACAGTCTCTGCGGGAAACATTTAAGGTAGATAATTAACTTAATTCGTTTAGCTTCGCTAGAATTCTAGTGTAGCAACAGCAACTTTTTATTTTAGCTTTGCTACGCAAACTTAAAGGTACATGCCCACTTAGTAGGTAAAACATGCTCTCTATTGGGATTACATACGTGTATAATAATTAATTGTGTCACTATTCCACCAGTTCTAAGAATTATGAGTGCCCGCTATACAGATATATATATATACTCATTTAGTAATGTTTATTTTACTATTAGTGACGCGCGTTGGTATCAGGCTATTTTCATATGCAAATGAAACATGGTATGTTTTATACTAATTAAATGCGTCACCTGAAAAAGATAATATTGTTGATATATTATAAAGTATGATCATCGAACTTGAAAAAATAAATACAGAGACTAAATAGTCATGTCCGTTAACATTTTTAGGAAACACGGTTATCGCCCCTGATAATTATCAGTGTGTACATTTACTTCTGATATAAAATGTATAATAATGCCAATCAATACGTGGGGTAGTGGTGAATTAATGCTTATTTTACCAGAAAATGTCTCAGATGATGTCTCTGATATAAAGAACATTGTGTGTCTACTTAGTGGGCATGTACCTTTAAAATCGTAAGGTATTTATCAGTCTATGTTCATATTGCCAGTAATAATAACTTTATAACAAAACAAATAAATTTATTGGGAACAATAAATACCGCATCTCCGAGATTCGTCACCAAAACGCGTGCCTGAGGTACGGTAGCGAAATTTGACAGCAAATAAGAACAACAACAACAAATTCAAATACGTGATACCGCCTTGGACTTGTATTTTAATGTTATTGTTTTATATCAAGCTTCTATAGTATTGAACAATGTGAATTTGTGCAAGGCACAATATTGCTTACTTGTATCAATGTTTTTATTGTGTTGTCCCTTTAGACTTTTGGCACACAGAGGTGAGGAAACAAAATTGCGTAAATAAATATACATGTATAAGCTACATAAAACAAAATGCTGTAGTAACACATGTGGGACCAGTGGTTGTGAGTGTCTCGCAATAAGGAATGTAATACGAAGTGTCGAAAGGATACAGATGATGCATTGGCCGACTGCACGAAAAGAATCCCACCCACCGCTACAAGCACATACTAATACCAGGAACAAAAATATAGACAGAAACCCAGTGTCAATGTATATATGTACAATAGTTTTGATTTATGTGCACATTTTATAACAAACTTTAAATACGAGTTTACTGTGATTTTAAAACATGCCTTACGTATTTTATACGATGCCACGATAAGCCAGTGTGGGAACGTCAACAACAACAACAACAACAACGGAAATCTGAAATACGCTTTAACCCACATTAACCCACAGGGCTACTAAAATAATTCCATTGTATTCAATCTGTATAGATAGAGTCTGTTATACTACATGAATTCAAGTGGGTAGGGGATATTCAACATTGCCTGTGGTTTAACCTATATACTATAATCGGGGCTCCGATGTGCCCCGTATCATGAATGAGTAGCAGTCAGATATAGCTACGGGGAATTAGAGGGCAAAACAATGCATGCCAAAAGTGGGTATGATCAAGCAGCTATCAACATGATCAATGTTTTCACAACACGAGGGTGGGGGGTGGCATATACAAGACATTAGACCACAAAATACCCACCTCAACTCATAAATCGAAAACGTTTTTAGGTGACTGAATGATGCGCTATGTAATTTTCTCCTACCGATCAACAGCCTAATGTATGGAGCCCTGCAGGGGACGTAGACTTTTTTTTTTTTATTAATTCGTTCCCACGAAATAACAATTCGTTCCCACGAAATAACAATTCGTTCCCTCAATTTTAAGAATTCGTTCCCACGAATTAAGAATTCGTTCCCACGAATTAAGAATTCGTTCCCACGATATAACAATTCGTTCCCTCACTTTAACAACAATTCGTTCCCTCAATTTAACAATTCGTTCCCACTAAATAACAATTCGTTCCCACGGGAACAGTTGAGCTTTCGTTGAATAAAATTAATATCATGTAATATCAATTACTGGAGAAATGGGACTTATGGCATATGCAACGTTGTAGACCCAGACCAGCCTACGTGTTACGCAGTCTGACCTGTAGCCTATTTCATCAACATTGCAAAGCATACTTTTCTAGCAAAGTATACTTTGAGGGAGAAATTTTCAATTTTAGGATAAATTTATTAATTTTTATTATACTGAATTTATTACATTATCACAGCCATTATGGCTGTGATAATGTAATAAATTCAGTATAATAATTCTGCATACTTTTAATCATGAAATATATGCATTTGTTAGTTCTATTTGAAATAATGCATTTCAGGAAAAATAAATGATTACTCCCTCAAAATATACTTTGTTAGAAAAGTATACTTTGCAATTTTGATGAAATCGGCTACTGGGCCTGTGCTATTGGCTACTTGTAAATGCATCACGGCGAGTGCGATCTTGAAATACACATTCGCTGACGTTTCGATTGTTAAACGACGTCACGTGAAGTTGCCGAATGACATCCGTGTAATGACCCAATTTAAGCCACATGTTGAAGTAATTAACGTACCATGCAACGTACATGCATTAAATATACCTAAAAGTATCAATATAAGTGGGACAAAAATCAGTTGAATATTTTGTTTACTCCCTGTTAGAACACAATACGTTAGAATAGGGAGTAAACAAAAAGTTTAACTTACTTTTTTCAGTTATTGATACTTGTAGGTATATTTAATTTATTTATACTAGGCATTGGTATGTTACTTCAACCTGTGATTTAAGCAAGTTATTTTTAATAGTGCTCCTTTGTTAGAATAAAACAGCTGCGTGATAAATATAATAACAGGCTTAATGTCTTTTGGTGTAAATTTTTAATCAAGTTCGGGGTTCGATTGCAATGTGTATGATCACGTGGTACTAACAACAACAGCAAGTACTGAAACTTCCAGAATCCATCCGATTCAAAGTACGTATTCTTTTATATTGCCCTTATTACGTAACGGATTTGGATGAAATATGGTGCATCAAACGCGTCTTGTTAAGCTGCATTTGGTGGTCTCTGTACTTTGGCCCAAACTTCCGCGAATAATCTTTGCAAAAACGACATAAGTCTGTGCGAACTCCCTGGACGACCATATGCAGCTCATGAAGACACGTTTGCTGCGCCATATTTCATAAAAATCCGTTATATATTAAGGAAAATATAAAATAATAATTACTTTGGAGTGGGCAAGATTTCAACACTTTCAGCCACTGTTGTTGTTGTTATAACCACGTGATAATGCACCTTGGATTGGCATCGATATTCTTGTGCGTGGCTGCATTGCCTGATAAACATGCGATCAAAAGACACTGCCGCGCTATTCAATATACTAACACCCATTTCCTCACTAACACACCCATTTCCTCACAAAACAATATATACAGTCGACACAATTCTACTACCGTATCTAAAGGGCCATCTAGTACACAGATGTATGTGTAAACAAATCAAATTAACAGTACAGGCTTGGTTTCAAGTTCATTCATTGATAGGTGTACATGCCGTACGTGTGTTTATTCAATCGTGGAATCCATGTGAAGAACTATAAATATACATGATATAGGGGCGTGTGGATTTGCGGCAATGTGATACGTGTAACTACGGTGTTCCGTTAAGGCCATCGTCAGGAGTATTTGATTTGGAACAACGTTGCGAGTCTTGGAAACTCATAAAGGGTCCTTGCGTCATTTGGACTTCACCATAACTATCGCTATAGTACTACGACACCAAGATGACATGGTAGATGACGATACTGCATTATCATGATGGCCATAGTACTGGCAAATTATTGGTGGGGGGGGGGGGGGGTGGGGTGGGGGGCAGCAGTCTTGGGCCCGATGTTGCTAGTGGGGTCCGGGGGAATGCTCCCCCGTAATATTTTGAAATCTAAATCTGCATTCTCAGCAAATTTGAGGATGAGAATATGTCCTTTATTACATAATTATTGGGAGGGGGGCACTTCCGCCGCCCCTGTACTATCGTTATCGTGGCATCGCCATCGTACCATCCGACACGGAAATCGATTCTTCGCAAAAACGACATAAGTCTGTGGCAAACTGTGCCTAGACCACCAAAATACAGCTCATGAAGACGCGTTTGCTGCGCCATATTTGATCAAAATCTGTTGCATATTAAGTAAAATATCAAATAATACTTACTTTGGAGTGGGAGATGTTGTTGTTGTTGTAACCACGTGATCATGCACCTTGGTGTTATACCGTGAACATATATTGGCGACTTGGGTAGAACCCAGGCCACCTTCGTGTGAGGCGAACACTCCACAACAAAGCTATAAAAGCCGGCTTGTACCGCAAGGCAGTACAATGGTGGCCGGATTACAGTGGGGTCAGCGTGTAAGTGCACACACGAACGAACACGACAGGTTGGAACCAACCTGTCGTGTTCGTTCGTGTGTACACTTACACGCTGACCCCACTGTAGCTCAGCTGGTAGAGTGTCGGACAGCGAACCCCGGGTTCGATTTCCACTTCGACCTGCTCCGTATGGCTGATTTGGCGTGTCCTTGGGCAAGACAATTTCGTGCTAGCCTAGTTCTATCGGATGGGGACGTAAATAGTCGGTCCCGACATGCAAGGTCATCGAGCCAGTGCCGTCGTTAAATCAAAGCATTTACATTTTAAGGCAATACACATGTTCGATTATCCTACTATGGCCGTACTACTACAATAGTATCGTCATCGTGCTATGATCGTACAATCGCCATCGTGGCATCGCCATCGTAGCTTCATGCTATCGCGCTACCTAGTATCAACCCGATAACGAGGTCGCAATGGCATTAACGAAACACCGTACATTTATTTAATAGTGGAAATAACAGATGCTCGCTTTGTATTTTAAAACTGGACTCCGTGCGAAACGGCACTCGATCGCACAATAACGTACTGCATGCCGTGGTGTAGCGGTCGACCTCTGACTTCATACGAGCGATACGTACTCAATCATAAGTTAATGTGATTCCGGGAGTGTATCATATTGTGTAAATATGAAGATAGCGATTTTAGGGGCTACTGGACCGTCGGGACAGGAAGTGGTCAAGGAGACCCTAGACAGGGATCACCGGGTCACAGCACTGGTCAGAAATCCAGACAAACTTGAAGCTATTAAACATGACAACCTCGAGGTGAGTGTAACATTGGTATATAACATAAAGTTTAAAAGTGTGTAAACTTGCACTAGCTAGGCTAAATTAACCGTTAATACCCTTTAAAGGTACATGCCCACTCAGTAGGCACACACTATTCTTTATAGGAATTAAATAAGTGTATAATTGTGTCGCTATTCCACCAGTTCTATACATTACGTGTGCCCGTTATACAGATATATTCATTTACTAATATGAATTTGCTGATAGTGACGCGCGGTGGTATCAGGCTATTTTCATATGCAAATGAGGCAAGATAGTTTATTATTATTATTTATACTAATTAAATGTGTCGCCTGAAAAAAATAAATACCGAGAATAAATAGTAATGTCCGTTAACATTTTAAGGAAACACGGTTATCACCCCTGATATCAGTGTGTAAATTTACGTCTGATAAAAAATGTATAATAATGCAAATCCATACGTGGGTTAATGGTGAATGCATGTTTATTTTGCTAGAAAATGTCATATCTACAGAACATACAAACCCATCTGTCTGCCTATATTATAACCTACTGAGTGGGCATGTATTTATTTTTTGATGTGCAATGCTCATACTTCATAATCTGTTTAAAATCTGTATAAATAATTAAAATATACCATGCCTCGTTTGCATATGAAAATAGCCTGATACAACCACGCGTCACTATCAGTAAAATAAATATTACTAAATGATTATAGCTGTATAACGGATACTAAATTCGGGACGGAAAATGGGCCAACGGCTGTTGGCTTGACACATTTTCTGGGCTCATACGCCCGGGTTTGGAAGGTCTGCGATAAATATCAGATAACATAGCGTGTACACTCAGTCTCTGATATTGCAGGAGACCGAGTTTATTATAGGAATGAATGGCCTTTTTGTGGAATTTATCGGGGTATAAACTTGGAAAAGTCGCGGGAATACTGGACGAAGGCCGGAAGGCCTCGTCAAGTATTCCCGCGACTTTTCCAAGTTTATATCCCCGATAAATTCCACAAAAAGTTCCGGCCTTCGTCCAGTATTCCCGCGACTTTTCCAAGTTTATACCCCGATAAATTCCACAAAAAGGCCATTCATTCCTTATAATTCCAGCATTTGAAATAAATTCATCATGAAAATGTGTTTATTTCCGTTTTCTTAAGAATTATTTTAACTGCGCCTCACGGTTACGGAAAGTAGTTCGGCGTGGGAGTTTACTGGGATATAAATTTTGGACAGAGACTTGCTACGGGCCAATCAAATGTTAGGTACTTGTGTAAATATTTTTGTGCTGGAATTATAAGCTCTTGAACTTCTGAGTCATATTTCGCAATTTCTATTAGCTTAGATAATCTCAGCTCTACGGATGTATTTTAATTTTTCATCTGTCTTTTATATGTTCTGTATCCGTATCGAGATTATCTAAGCTAAATGTATATCAATATGTATATGTATCATTGTGTGCACATGTGGGCTACAATATGCGTTACAACATGTCAATACAATAGTGTAAACTTAATCTATATTTCTGGTGTCTCGGCATCCGTGATGCTACGCTCACTTGTTGCTTACGCTGAAGCCTACGCACACTCGTGTATTATTTACCAGTATTCAAAATGTACGATGGAATAACCTCTATGTTATCTCAAATGGCCATGGTGATTTTATTGAACATAATAATTTGTAAACAACGAATGAATGTAAATATACTTTTTTAGTAGCAATATTAAAGCAAGTTGCATATATTGCAGGGGCGGATCCAGAATTTGGGGAACGGGGGTTGTGTAGTTGCGAAGGTAACTCTTGCAATCTACTCCCGTAGGTCACAGTTTATCACCAGTTGGAGTCTGAATTTAAATGCCGTAAAACACAGGAAAGTGCATTTCGAAGAGCTCGAAACTAGGACAATCCCCTAGTTGCGAACGGTAACTCTTGTAATTACTCACGGTACAGTACGGGAGTAGATTGCAAGAGTTACCTTCGAAACTAGACACCCCCCGCCCGTTCCCCAAATGCTGGATCCGCCCCTGATACTAGTCTAATTTTCTAACCGGTCATCTACCTCATGTCGCATTATATATTTTGCGGATTGTTGCTTTTTCCAGATTTTGTTGACTTTATGAAAACGAATGTATAACACATTGAAATAAAGAATTTGCTGGTGACAAAGATTTCTAGAAACCATTTGTTTAATTTAATTTTGTTTATAGGGGTCAAGAGTTTGCTGCGTACGCCGACGTCTGGTGCGCCTGTTTACAGTGGGGTCAGCGTGTAAGTGCACACACGAACGAACACGACAGGTTGGAACAAACCTGTCGTGTTCGTTCGTGTGTGCACTTACACGCCGACCCCACTGTAACTCATCCCATACGCATGCCATTGATTGAGGTCAGGGCTGTTCGGTGACAATTCCAAGACTCTTCGAGTATTACATTGTTATCATCGAGTAATTGACGAGTCGCTCATTCAATGTGAATTGGTGCTTTGTTATGCATGCACGTCGCGAATAGTCTCGTGTTGCGTAGATGTGACGGCACCATGTACCGATCTTATACGGGTGTCGTTACACGTCTTTTCGGCTTTCGTGGTAGATCTGCAACACTTCTGGTGCACGTGTACATTCTCCACAAGTTTTGAATGGTGGATAAGTTCCGGTTCATTATGCGTGCGACCTCTGACATTAAGAACACTAGTATCGTAGGTAATGCTATACGGCCAGAAAATATACCAATTACACAAGTGTGATGTTTGAACTATGAAAAATGGTACCGGTACATACTATTGTAAGTATTGCTGACATCGGAAACCGATTTACGATATGTGCTATCGCATATGATAGTTGTCAAACACAAGGTGCATGATCACGTGGTACTAACAACAACAACGAGTACTGAAACTTCCAGAATCCATCCGATTCAAAGTACGTATTGTTTTATAGTGTCCTTATTACGTAACGGATTTTGATGAAATATGGCGCATCATAATTTCGCCCAAACATCTGTCGTTTTTGCGAAGAATCGACATAAGTCTGTGCCAAGCTCCCTCGACCACCAAATACAGCTCATGAAGACGCGTTTGCTGCGCCATATTTTATCAAAATCCGTTTCATATTAAGGAAAATATCAAATAATGCTTTCAATATTTCAACACTTTCAGCCACTGTTGTTGTTATAACCACGTGATCATACATCTTGAAACCTAACATGAGTAATGTGTGGGTGGGGGAGTGCGTCGGTGTTCGGGTGAGCCGTAACTCGTACCGGCGAGGAGACGGGTAGGCAAACAATCAGATGATGCGGCTTGGGTTGGCGGCCTGATGTATTGACAGCACCATGATAGCATAATACGAGCCTTTTGTTGAATAAAACAAGAAATGCGTCTGTCGAACGCGGATGCCACCTGCAGCATATTTGAGAAACTGTGACAAAGTGGTTACGTCATTTAAGTAACCTGGTGAAGGTGAAAAGGCGAAGGTCATATAAATTATGAAAAGACAGGTGTGGCACA
The DNA here is from genome assembly GCA_029237695.1 of Conchocele bisecta. Lineage (NCBI taxonomy): Eukaryota > Metazoa > Mollusca > Bivalvia > Lucinida > Thyasiridae > Conchocele > Conchocele bisecta. Next base: position 27,154,936 of record CM055278.1, on the reverse strand, counting down.
CATACCAATGAATGAAGTGTTGAAGTATTGAAGGGATTAAGCAACTTATGTAGATGATATGGCCAGTTTGAGAAACTGTGACGAACTGGTTAACCAAAATTGTTAAGTCATTTAAGTAACCTGGTGAAGGTGAAAAGGCGAAGGTCATATAAATTATGAAAAGGCAGGTGCGGCACATATACCAATGAATGAAGTGTTGAAGTATTGAAGCGATTAAGCAACTTATGTAGATGATATGGCCAGTTTGAAAAACTGTGAAGAACTGGTTAACCAAAAGTGTTAAGTCATTTAAGTAACCTGGTGAAGGTGAAAAGGCCAAGGTCATATAAAGTATGAAAAGGCAGGTGTGGCACACATACCAATGAATGAAGTGTTGACGTATTGAAGCGATTAAGCAACTTATGTAGATGATATGGCCAGTTTGAGAAACTGTGACGAACTGGTTAACCAAAATTGTTAAGTCATTTAAGTAACCTGGTGAAGGTGAAAAGGCGAAGGCGAAGGTCATATAAATTATGAAAAGGCAGGTGTGGCACACATACCAATGAATGAAGTGTTGAAGTATTGAAGCGATTAAGCAACTTATGTAGATGATATGGCCAGTTTGAGAAACTGTGAAGAACTGGTTAACCAAAATTGTTAAGTCATTTAAGTAACCTGGTGAAGGTGAAAAGGCGAAGGTCATATAAATTATGAAAAGGCAGGTGTGGCACACATACCAATGAATGAAGTGTTGAAGTATTGAAGCGATTAAGCAACTTATGTAGATGATATGGCCAGTTTGAGAAACTGTGACAAAGTGGTTAACCGAAAAGTGTGACGGACGGACGGACCGAACGGACATGGACGGACGGACAGACAGACAGACAGACAGACAGACACACGGACATACCGGACGTGACGGACGGACAGACGACGGACAGACGGACAGACGGACGGTCCAAAAACAATATGCCACCCGGCTCTTCGAGACCGGTGGCATACAAACAAAGAAAATGCTTACCCGCCGCACGTAATGTCCAGTCGGTATCATGTCCACCGTACGTCAGCGGTCCGACCTCAATGGTCATTCGAGGCATAACGATTATTGTTGTTATGTTTTTCCGATGTGGCTGATAGAACTGCAAGTGTTGATCTGCATAATCACGTAATCCACATCTGTTCCGTGCAGCACGGGCAGAAAACCCGGTTTCCGGTCAACTGGTTAGTACGCACGACAAAGGGCACATACTTTGAATCCGACAAATCACTATTTCGGATTATCTGTACGTACTAATAAACTACAGAAAATACCAAACGCAGATCTTTAACATCAATGGAATAATCGAATATTAAAAAGTGACCGGTTAGAAAAGTGGGCCAGTTTATAATAGTAAATGCGTTTAAATATTTCCTACTGAATCGATTTCGGTATCATCGACTCACTGATCCTAGAAGATGAGACATATATATCTCGTGCACCACGTGATTATTGATTTGACACGCATGTACATGTATGGATGGTGATTATATTATAGGAATGAATGGCCTTTGTGGAATTTATCGGGGTATAAACTTGGAAAAGCCACTTTCGCAATTGGCGATAAAAATAAACAATCGGCGATAAAAAATTACAATTTTCGAAAAAAAATAAAAAAAATATATTTTTTTTTTTTTTCGAAAATTGTAATTTTTTATCGCCGATTGTTTATTTTTATCCTATTGGTTATTATAGGAATGAATGGCCTTTTTGTGGAATTTATCGGGGTATAAACTTGGAAAAGTCGCGGGAATACTGGACGAAGGCCGGAAGGCCTCGTCCAGTATTCCCGCGACTTTTCCAAGTTTATCATGTTTATATCCCCGATAAATTCCACAAAAAGGCCATTCATTCCTTATCATTCCAGCATTTGAAATAAAGTCATATCAAGAAAATGTGTTTATTTTCAGTTTTCTTAAGAATTATTTTAACTGCGCCTCACGGTTACGGAAAGTAGTTCGGCGTGGGTGTTTTCTGGGATATAAATTTTGGACAGAGACTTGCTACGGGCCAATAAAATGTTAGAGAATTGTGTAAATATTTTTGTGCTGGAATTATGAAGCATTGCACTTGCCTGTCAATTAAAGACCCTTCCTATATCTGCTCGTCATTTGATTCAAACATAATTCCTTCCCACTTGTGATGGAACATATGTATACCATATATGTGAACATCGTCTCGTTACCATGGTTACTGTATACTGTATGGTTCATGAAGTGGCCAGCTTGACCAGCTTGACCATCTTAGTATGTTCAATACATCAGCCGTTTTCACCTCCTGTGGCTTTTGCTAAGAAAGAAATAGTACCAGTGATACTATATGGGCGGGGATTTTTTTTATCAAGTGCGGGTGAAATTTACAGGTGGTGAAAGTGGACATATACGAGCCAGCCAGCATGGTGGAGGCTCTGCGGGGGAGCGATGCCGTAATATCGTGTCTGGGGGTCCCGCCGTCGTACCTCAGTTGGTCACGGATCACCTTCTACCTAGACACCGTTAAAACAATCGCAGAGGCTATGCGTATGGCAGGGGTATCCAGATTTATCTGCATGTCTTCATGGTACTCTGTATGTAAGTATGTTATACACAACTCGCCTAGTATTATATACAAGTAAGCAGTAGCTAGTTTTGAACAATGTGAACACCCATTTTTTCACAAATTTTACCAGTCTACTTGTGTGCACCCCAGTGGCACATTACTATGGAAGCGTCTTGTTGCCAATGATAAAATAGTTTTATCTCTTAATTAGGAGATACTGACTCCTAATTAGGATATACTAACTCTTAATTATGAGATAGTAACTCCTAATTAGGAGATATTATCTCCTAATTAGGAGTTAGTATCCCCTAATTATGATTTACTATCTACTAATTATGACTTAGCATCTCCTAATTAGGACTTAGTATCTTATAATTAGGACTTATTATCTCATAATTAGAAGTTAGTATCTCCTAATTAGGACATACCATCTGTGTCAATGCTAAAACATGTTTTATCTCCTAATTAGTAGATAAGAATTAGGAGATAATAAGTCCTAATTAGGAGATACTAACTTATAAATAGGAGATACCATCTCCTAATTAGGAGTTACTATCTCCTAATTAGGACTTCGTATCTCCTAATTATAGGAGATAAATATATTTTAACATTGGCACTAGGACGGTTCCATACATTACAGACTCAGTTGGTGGATTCGTAGGTTTGCCTTACACTGCCTGCATACATAGCATACATACATCCCACGGCACGAACATGAAGTAGCCTGGTCCGCGATTGGAACTTGCAAACATAAAGACTGCTAACAGGGTTACTAAGACACAGATCTGGGCTTACACTGATTGCAAAACAATTAATAAGTGTGAAAATATGAATCTGGCAAATAATGCAGTTCCGGATCCGATTACGCAGGTATGTAGGATGATCTGGATCAACACTATAGTGTTTCACGAAAGCTGCCCAAATTTTACGGCTATATAGACAATTCAAAAACAATATTATTTTCGATAATATTAAATTAAAGGAAAATTTAAGAATGAACCTTCTTTTTATTTCGTGAAATTCGGTCAAATATTGATTTTATTACGAAAAATTGATTTGTCTATGGGAATTTAACATGGGGGAAAAAGTGGTAAGGAAGTGTGGGAGGAGTCAAAAAACGAAATATTTTGGAAATTGACTCCGAAACCGGACTAGATAGCTTGGATATGATCTAAGAAAACAAAAGTTAAATTTTAAAAATCGGTCCAGTATTTCTAAAATTAAAAAAAAATTCCCCGTGTTAAATCCCCATAGACATCTTCACTCCGTGAAGATGTCTATGGGGATTTAACATGGGGAAATTGTTTTTTCGCAATAAAATCAATATTTGACCAAATTTCACGAAATAAAAAGAAGGCTCATTCTTATTTTTTCCTTTAATTTAATATTATCAAAAGAAATCTTGTTTTTGAATTGTTTATATAGCCGTAACATTTGGGCAGCTTTCGTGAAACAGACAGTAGTCGAGATCACTATGATTGCTCTTTTTCATAACAAATCATGCTATATTCGCTATTTTTACAAGCAATAAGGCCCTGAACAGGAGATAACTATCTACGATCCCCCATCACAGACACAGTTTCACCCTCGTCTACTCTTGCAGTACTGAATATAAATCACTGTCTTATTAGTTTTAAGTCTACATGGTCCAGTAGCAGAATCGTCCCTAATGAGAGAGATAAACATGTTATCAAAAACTTGCCCGTGTTCAAAAAGACAGCAATACATAATATAATAAACCCGCAGACGACAATATCAGTCTTCAGCACTGCAAGAGCCAAAGTTTGATCAAGTATATGTAATAGATGTAAACAATTCAGGGCGGATCCAGCATTTGGGGAACGGGGGGGGGATGGGTTGTCTAGTTGCGAAGGTAACTCTTGCAATCTACTCCCGTACCGTCCGTAGCTAGCTACGGACTGTATGTGAGTAATTGCAAGAGATACCGTTCGCAACTAGGGGGTTGTCCTATGTTCGAGCTCTTAGAAATTCACTTTCCTGTGTTTTACGGCATTTAAATTCAGACTCCAATCATCGAACACTTTAGTTTAATCCTGCTGTGCATCTACATGTTTAAATCATGTGATAACCTTTCAAGACTACAGCCATAATATATATATATATATATATATTTATATTATGTGGTTGCAAACAGTGTATATCCAGACAAGCCGGCTCGTCACGTGACGAGCTGTCTCATCAATATATGCAGTCTTTTCAAGCAATTTTCATATTTTTTTTATTTTCTTTTTGGTGTAAAAAAGTATTTTATTTAAATGGAATAGTCTGAAAATTGTTTTGTGATGAATCCATTTGTCGGACAATTAACATATCAAAATTAATCCAGTCCAGTTATTTCAGGGTTAAATGTTTACAAGTTCTTGGTAACATTATGTACTGACGAGCCAATAAACAATCTGTTCCACACTGGTTTTAAAACAAAACGAGGCTGGTTCTGTCAGACCTACAGGTGGAAGACTCGGGCCTGTGACACAAAACAATGCCAATTAAAAATCCATTAACCAACCCACTTGGTTTCATACAGTACTCTGTTCTATTTATATATAACACATGGTACTGTATTAGACCAAGTGGGTGGGTAATGGATTTTTTAAATGGCATTTTTTTTGTGTCACAAGTGCGAGTCTTCCACCTGTGGCTTCAGCCTGTATTACTTCCACTATCTAGATTCATGAAACTGGTTTCAGGGACGGATCCAGCATTTGGGGAACGAGGGGGCGGGGGGGGGGGGGGGGGGGGTTGTCTAGTTGCGAAGGCAACTCTTGCAATCTACGGACGTAGCTAGCTACGGACGGTACGGGCGTAATTGCAAGCGTTACCGTTCGCAACTAGGGGGTTGTCCTATTTGTGAGCTCTTCGAAATGCACTTTCCTAGTTTTACGGCATTTAAATTCAGACTCCAACTGGTGGCAAACTGTGGAACCCCCCATCCAGATACGCCCCTGGGTTTTATTTCCCAAACATATATAATATGAGGTGGAATGGGGGTTACCTGTTTGAAGATACTTATTGTTTTTCGTAAATCCCAAAGATGAATGATGTTTCGTTAATTGTAATACAATGTAGTTATATGACGAGCCGTCTCATCAGGAGCTGCACTTTTTGCAAGCAATTTTCATAATTTTGAGAACAAAAACATCCCATGTTCATAAATGGACTGGTCTGAAAATCATTTTGTGATGATTGGATTGGGTTGCAAAATTAACATATCAAAATCCATTCTAGTTACTTAGGGCTGAAAGGGTTAATCTGCCGAGGTCTGTCCTTGCATGTGCAAACAAAATGTTTAGCCCTTCGCGCAGTCGATAACGCACCCCCTAAATTAATTCCTGCGTACGGGCCTGCAAGCACGCTTATATATCTCCATTATTTTGTTATTGGAGTATACACATCTTGTTTATTGTGCAGACAACCGTGACGACCCGTTTTTCATCAACTGGCTGCTGAAGCCCCTGTTTCTGGGTCAGTCCCTCCACAATATGGGCGAGATGGAGGCCCACCTGGAGACGGAATGTCCAGATATTGAGTTCACGTCCGTCCGCTCGCCCCAACTCACTGACGGACCAAGCTCAGGTTAGTACATTTTGCTTTTTATGCTCCCCGAATTTTATTTTTCGGGGGAGTATATAGTTACCGCTTTGTCCGGCGCCCGGCGTCTGGCGTTCAAGTTTTTTTTTTAATTGCTGTATCTCTTTGACTGCTTGGGATATCAACTTGAAACGTCATATTCTTCATATTGTATACCCTATCCATGCTGCCCAGGAGCCCAAGGTCAAGGTCAGATGACTTTAAACTTTTTGTTAAGGTTTTACGTTAAAGTTTTTCAAATTGCTATATCTCTGTGACCGCTTGCGATATCAACTTGAAACTTCATATACACATTGATCACCATCCATGTTTTTATTGTATACCATACCCATGCTGCCCAGGAGCCGAATGTCAAGGTCAAATGACTTACAATTGTGTTTGTTAAAACTGACGTAAAGTTTTTTTCCAGATTGCTATATCTCTGTGACCGCTTGCGATAGCAACTTGAAACTTCATAGACGCATTTATCACCATCCATATTTTCATTGAATACCCTACCCATGCTGCACAGGAGCCCACTGTCAAATGACTTAGATTTTTGTTAGAGCTTTATACGTTAATGTTTTTCAAATTGCTATATCTCTGTGACTGCTTGGGATATCAACTTGAAACTTCATTTACACACTGATCACCATGTATTGTGATTAATAAGCATGCTACACCAATAGTCAGTGTCGAGGACATTGAATTTCTATCCTGGCGTCATCGGAGAGCATTTGTCGGATTTACCGACCATCTAGTTGTCAATATATACCGGTAATAGGTTAACCTGAAATGTGTTACGTAGGGCGACACATGGGGGCCGTTTCACTAAACTTCTTACGACTAAAATGTTTGTAAGTGCAAATTTAGGATCGTCTGGAAATATCAATTGATGGATTTACATGTATTGAGCATAGGCTGCTCAATAAATGTAAATCCAATAATTGTTTACAAGAAAACATTGTTAATGTCATAATTTTGCACTTACGAACATTTTAGTCGTACGAAGTTTAGTGACACGGCCCCCCGGGAATTCGGGTTAGGTTATACTAACTGGTGTACCCTCCGCTTCGAGCTTACCAATCATGCAGTACGCACCATGCAATATCCAGCTAGCGAGTACACGTCTGTCCGCCCGCCCCAACTTACGAACGGACCAAGCGCAGATGAGCCCATCCCATGTATAGAGTACATGTCCATCCGCTCGCCCCAACTCACGAACGGACCAAGTTGAGGTTACATGTTACGCACCTATCAAATTAAATGGATACAATTAAGGTCATTTAACAGGCTGTGTGAGGAAGACTTTAATGACGTATTACCCGCGCGTGCTGTTGAATTGGAACTTGTGTTAAATAAATGGTACAAATTGCCTACCTGCCTTATGCCTGGCATATAGGAATGACTTGTGAAGTACTGGGGGCCGTTTCAATAAACTTCGTACGACTAAACTGTTCGTAAGTGCAAACTTATGATAGTCTGTAAATGTGACATTAGCAATGTTTTCTGGTAAACAATTATTAGATTTACATTTATTAAGTGTAGCCTATGCTCAATAAATGTAAATCCATCAATTGAAATTTACAGACGATCCTAAATGTGCACTGACGAACATTTTAGTCCTACAAAGTTTAGTGAAATAGGCCGCTAGTGTAGGCAGCGTCGTCATTATCTTAAAAATTATGATAGTCTGTAAATTTAACATTAACAATGTGTTCAATTATTGGATTTACATTTATTGAGCATAGGCTACATAAATGTAAATCTATCAATTGAAATTTACAGACTATTCTAAATCTCTACTTTCGAACATTTTAGTCGTACGAAGTTTAGTGAAACGGGCCCCTGCTGTTCAGAGATTAGAGGGTCCCACAAGTCAAAACTGGCTGGTCCTTTCAATAGGGGTGACGCTATAATCATTTTAACAACACTTCGCTTTAATTGTATAGCTGTTCGCCAGTCTGTCGCTAAATACTAGCATATAAAGTATACATCGTACACTTTCAAGGTGCATGATCACGTAGTTACAACAACAACAACAATGGCTGAAAGTGTTGAAAGCGCGCCCATTCCAAAGTAAGTATTATTTGGAATGTTAACTGATTTTGATGAAATATGGCGCAGCAAACGCAAACGTCTTCCGACACACGGAAATCGATTCTTTGCAAAAACGACATAAGATTTGGGCCAAAGTACCGAGACCACCAAATGCAGCTTAACAAGACACGTTTGATGAGCCATATTTCATCAAAATCAGTTACATAATAAGGACAAAATACAAGAATACGTACTTTGAATCGGATGGCTTCTGGAAATTTCAGTACTTGTTGTTCAGGCCCGTAGCCAGACCTGTTTGAAGGGGGGGGGGGTCGTTTCGAAGGCCCAAGGGGCCTGAGGTATCTAGGGTTGGTCCGGGACATGTTCTTTTGCTAAAAAAGTGGACCTCGAGGCTGGGCGGGTGGGGGGGGGGGGGGTCGTGCGACCGCTCCGACCCCCCCCCCCCTGGCTACGGGCCTGTTGTTGTTGTTGTAACCACGTGATCATATATCATTGTATGTGCGTGCGTGTATGCGTTATAGTATCGCTTATATTTGCGTCATCTTAGACTTAATGTGGCTGTAACTGGAGAAATGGGTCGTATGGGATGTGTGACCAGTGTAGCTCCTGATCGAATAGCACACGGCTGTGGTCTGATAACAGTCTATATTACGTGTTAGAAGCATGTCGGGTGTTTCATTGGTTGAATGGCGATCAGTGTAGATCCTGATCAGACTGCGCGGATGCGCAGGCTGATCTGGATCTGCACTGGTCGCGAAACCCATTAGCCCCATTTCCCCAGTGACAGCCACATACGCGAGTTCACCGATAAATTGGTCATTGTCAAAACAGTTAAATTCCGTCATATCATTTTAATGACTACAGTGACGCTATATGAGGTGAATAGACGCATATATCATCTTGATAACCATCCAATTACGCATACAACTGAAATACCTATGGAAGCGTCCTGGTGCCAATGCTAAAATATATTTATATATATATAATATCTCCTAATTAGGACTTAGTATATGTGTCAATGCTAAAATATGTTTATCTCCTAATTAGGACTTACTATCTCCTAATTAGGACTTAATACACATATTTTAGCATCGACACAGATAGTAATTCCTAATTAGCAGATATTAAGTCCTAATTGGGAGATAATATATCTTAAGTAGGAGTTACTAAGTCCTAATTAGGACTTAGTATCTCCTAATTAGAAGTTAGTATCTCCTATTAGGAGATAACAATATTTTAGCATTGACACCAGGACGCTTCCATACATATTAAGTCCTAATAATATCTCCTAATTAGGACTTACTATATCCTAATTAGGAGATAAAACATATTTTAGCATTGACACATATAGTAAGTCCTAATTAGGATATAGTAACTCCTAATTAGGAGATAATAATTCCTAATTAGTAGACAGTAAGTCATAATTAGGAGATACTAACTCCTAATTAGGAGATACTATCTCCTAATTAGGAGTTAATATCTCAGAATTAGGACTTACTAAGTCCTAATTAGGACTTACTATCTCCTAATTAGGAAATACAAATATTTTAGCATTGGCACCAGTAGCCTATTTCACCAACATTGCAAAGTATACTTTAATAGCAAAGTATACTTTGAGGGAGTAATCATTTATTTTTCCTGAAATGCATTATTTCATATAGAACTAACAAATGCATATATTTGATGATTAAAAGTATGCAGAATTATTATACTGAATTTATTACATTATCACAGCCAAATTGGCTGTGATAATGTAATAAATTCAGTATAATAAAAATTAATAAATTTATCATAAAATTGAAAATTTCTCCCTCAAAGTATACTTTGCCACTAAAGTATACTTTGCAATGTTGATGAAATAGGCTACAGGACGCTTCCATACATATCCTATAGATATAGTGCGATGTGCAGGCGGACCAATATCTACGTTTATTGAAAATACCGTAAGGTACCTTTTTTCTCCCATATATCTATTATGCTCAAGCGTGCCTTTAATTCGAACCAGTGAAAGCCCGGAGATGTGCATGGGGGTGGGTATACGTGACAGTGACACGCTATTATAAAGAATTAACTGTGCCAAGTCGATTGCAAACTAAAGGGATTTCGGTCAGAGGCGGTCATCTGTGTCAATATTGAACTACCGCAACAAGTTACGCGACTCGGCGCGGGTGTGTGATACACTAACTGGGCATTAGGCCAGGGAATATAGCATTGGACTCTCTGCAACACAACTACCATTATTGCCAATAATTCGAGAAAAATATCGCCAAAAATCGGAGGGTAGGAAAGCTGTGATTTTTGGGAAAAAGTGGTAATTTGGTACCAAAAATCGCGAAAAATTGAAAACAAATAGGGAGATAAAGCGTGTGGTGATATTATCAAACGAACTTAATAAAACATTTATATATATATAGTGTTTATAGAAAAAAGATTTGAGCATATTGGGTGTCATTTTTGCGGTCAAACTATCAAATTAGTGCATACATTATAGTAATTTTGAAAACATTTATTTCGGCAAACTGTTTCAAGACTTAATACCGAAAATTGGATAACATGTTGATTAATAGCTATTAATCACATGAAAAAAATCGAAGACATCTGGTAATGAGAAAGTGGTATTTAAAGTTCGTCAATAAGTACCTAAGTTAAAAAAATGCTGAAAACTTGAAACACGAAGTATTATTAGATAGACACCAAAGCAAGTGCTTATATTTACACATATAACTACATAGACATGTATGTTTATGTAGCCCCCACAACTGAGTCGTAAAACAGCATATAGCGTTACCGTCGCCCAAAGTGAGTACGTACGTCACAAAAAATAACGCTCAGCTAAGTGTCTTGTAACTTCTTTTTCCTTTCACGGATCTGCTTGATAATTCATACACACATTGCTCTCATAATACTATACCACCCGATGACACATTCAAGTTAGTACCGCCCCCACTAAGCACAGGGTCAATGTCACATACTTGGTGAGTTCGAAACCCTGACGCTTGTGTCAATGCCTTATACATATGTTTTGTTTGCAAGCACGAATCTGCTTAATATGATATGTCACACACGTGTCGTTCCAATTGTTCTCTACCGCTCTGCAACTACCCACGATCGCACCGCCGGCGTTAAACAAAAGGCCAAGGGCATCTACCTTAACGCTCGGGTAAATAACTTATATATGAACGGATCTGTTTGTTGCTCCAATGGTCCTCTGTCGTCCTGTGACAAGTCCAAGATCCGTTTCCCGCCAAAGTCAAAGTGAAGGTCACATACATAATACGGTGTGTGCGTGCGTGTAATTATGTGTGTGCGTGCGCAGCCTTCTAAACACTGAACATGCTGAAGCATGGCATATATACGCAAATATGTGCGAACTCGAGGTATTGATAATTCGATGGTCTAGTAACATAAGGTCGTAACTGCTATGCTTTAGCATTGCAGTTACGACCTTATGTTACTAGACCATCGAATTGTCATCGGGTTTTGTCAAATCCTGCCTATCATTTCATCGGGTTTTGTCAAATCCTGCCTATCATTTCATCGGGTTTTGTCAAATCGTGCCTATCATTTCATGAGAAAAAGTCCTTTGATTATTTTGACAGTTTTACAGATGCCATCTTGGATTAGCAGATGACTCCAAATTGATCAATTATAAAAAGCTTTCATGTAAATATCATCACTGTGATTATTAAACGCATAAACGCATTCACTGGTTATGAATGAAACATTGAACAGCGGCCTGTCGGCAACCGTCCATGTGGAGAGAACTGTGGACGGACGGACGGACGTACTGGAGGACATAGAGAAATGATGATAACTCGTTTTTAATCTTTCACGCAAGTTATGAATATTTGATCAGTTTAAATCCTTGATAGTCTTCACACATTGTTGTTTATAAATTGAATTCCTGTTTTCAGTGATTTATGGTTTCAATTCGCATGTTTATGTCCCACAATTACAACTTTCCTAACGTCCGACACATACGGAATTATGTACATTTGTTAAACACACATTTGAAAATATATTGGCATTTGTTTTGTTATTATATCTTTGGTAAGTTGGTATTGAAAAAAATATTCCAGTTTTCTGTATTAAATTTGTACTTTTATCCCAAAAGATGTCATGGCTGCAACTTGAGAAATGGGGCTTTTGAAAATTGTAACCGTCTCTCAATTGATCTGTTAGCGGCCTAGTGCGCTCATGTTGACTGATAATAAGCATTGTTTGTTGCGAGTATTATGGGTGTTTTATTGCCCGAATTGCGATCAGTGCAGACACTGATCAGACTGCGCGGATGCGCAGGCTGATCTGTGTCTACACTGGTCGCAAAATCCTTAATCCACATGTCCTCAATCAGAGACACATTTGGTCGAAATACGAGCCAAGGTCGCTGAATGAAACGTGGTAGGCGTGTGTCATTTGTGTGTCACGCCAGGTATTAACAAGGTATTACAATGATGATGCATTTACATAAATGAAATGCACAAACAATGGATGGTAATGTCAGTACGGACAACGTCCCCTAGTAGTAACTGCCAAAGGCACTCGCACAACCAAGGCACCTTCACGATTCTGGAACAGGTAGGTATAGTTCAACAGTATACATGTACGTCATCATGATCAGGATCAAGATCCAATGTTAGAGTTCCGTTAATTAACTCCGGCTTCCGCCATGATGGTAGCGACGTTGTAACGACGTCGTAAAGTTACTTGTAACTGTAAGATACAGAGCCTACTTGGGCACATAGGTGAACGTCCTTAAAGATTCATCCCGTCCTTGGACGGAATGACGTCACCGGAATGATGCCCCACTCGATACGCCATATTGGTCCACGCGGAGCAGAGTCCCCGCTGGTACACGGTGTCGTGTTGTGGACTCCAGAATAAATAGATATGTGTTGCGTACTGATTCTACGCATACACAAAGTATGGACGTGCCGTCGCTCGTTGCTGACTGGCTGGTTGCCTGGCTGGTGTACTGGCTGGGACTACAAAACATCAACGGTGTTGTTACCAGAATGTAACGTGTTATAGTCTCAATAAGTCACAGTAGTGCACATGAAATCAATATCATGATTGCATGGCAATACTAAACATCATCATATATTACAATGATGAAACATAATAAATTGCAATGTACACACATATATTTTCACTAATTGGAAGAAGGGGGCTGATGGAATTCATAAATCGGAAAATGCGACAGAACACATTAATGAACAGCCACTATATCTAGTGTACCCAACAATATATATCTTCACAGCCGTACATGTGAATACAGACGTCATTCACAGTTATTTACCATTAGTAAACAAACATTTGATTGCGACAGGCCTTACCCTGATCAGACTGCCCGTGGCCAACTGCGCTAACTTAATAAAGAGCAACTGTGCCAAGTATTGTCATGTGCAGACTTACAGTATTACATTACTAATGATAAACACTGTATACTCTAATCAGACTGTAGGATTCCACAGGCTGACCCAAAGCATCAGTGATTGAAATAAAGTATACGTCACATCATGTCCTTATTACAGTGTAAATCAGTGCATTTAGTGCAGAACTGTCTGATCTGGTCTATCCTGGTCGCAATAGCATTTACAATATTTACAATACACTGTGAACGTATATGACTTAATAAAATGAATGTACAGACGACTGGCTTAGGAGTTTACCTGTGTCCCCCATAGAGTAAATGAAAGTCGTCCAGAAAATTCACGTTACAATTTTGACATGTTACAATTAGCGATATTCTCATGTAATGATATAGAACTGATATTGGACTGAATCGTAATACAAAATGCATAGCTGATGTTAGTGAACATTTCAATAGAGTTCGCCCTTCGTTTAGAAATAGAATAAATTGCTAATTCAATTAGTCGGAGTGACATGCAACAAAACACATGATAATAATATGCCATTACAATACTCACGGAATGATACCACAAGCCAGTCCTGTAATCGTTATCATTTACACGTAAACACGACGAATTAACGAATCGATACGATTTGATTAAGGGAGATAATCTACATCAGCGGATACATGCCATACGGCTTTTATTGACCAAGCATTTGGTCGAAACGGGTCCAAATAACTGAGGTAAATGAAATAGGGCAGTATTATCGAGGATACGATAACAATGTGGAGAATTGCCGGTCTTGGCAGGATTCAGACTTAAATGGCAGCAATAGAAACTAACTAAAACATATGTACTCACCAATTCCCAGTGAAAGCTTGCGATCCAATGTGTCACAAGAATGTAATTGAGTGTCCGACTGATATCATATGGTTTTAGATCAAATATATATGCCCACCCTAGCGCATAACTTTCCTCATGTAGTCTACCTGTCAATGTAAAAACTATGTGCCAACATTTGGCTTACAATTTTGCGTAAGTGGACTAATGTTCTAAGAGTCAGTCTAGCTCATGAGCTATCTGGTGAATTAATCTGAAATACTTCAGTCATAAGTAGATATGACCTACTAGGTAATTAGGCTAGCATCCAAGTCTGCATAAACAGTGTAGATCACCCAGATATAACCAGTGCAAAATCCAATACTGGTGGTCCGTGCACGGTTTCGGATAAGGCGCTATTCTCTCCAGCGGTTTATTCCAAGGGAGCGATATTTCACACACGAAGACCTATTCGATCGTCTGTACTAGAATATTCGATTATTATGCTCTATACTAGTATTGTGTGACCCGTGTTACAAATAATGGATGATAAAGAAAATAGTCGGCTACGATTCGTGACACATGTACATACGGACCTTACACGAAATAACAATTCGTTCCCACGAAATAACAATTCGTTCCCACGATATAACAATTGTTATTTCGTGGGAACAGAATTGTTATATCGTGGGAACAAATTGTTAATTGTTAATTCGAGGGAACGATTGTTAAATTGAGGGAACGAATTGTTATTTCGTGGGAACGAATTGTTAATTCGAGGGAACGGATTGTGATTTCGTGCGAACGAATTGTTTATTCGTGGGAACGAATTGTTATATCGAGGGAACGAATTGTGAAATTGAGGAAACGAATTGTTATTTCGTGGGAACGAATTAATAAAATAAAATCCATGTCCCCTGCGGGGCTCCGTATTACACAGATCAAACTCGATAGCATTTGTATTCGACATTATAATAAAGTTACACTTGATACACATATCTAGCTGTATCGTATCAAAATGCTTTTCATGAAATCAAATGACCCTTACAATACAGTATATAGCTGGTTGGTATTGTCTTAGTTTACCATCATGCAGCGCAATACACATCCATGTTCTTCTTTTCTCAATAACTGTTTAAACCCTTCACAGATTTTAATAATATTTTGCCACAACGTGACCCTAGGGGTGTTGCTTTGTTGTGCATATACCGCACGTGAGAACATCCACGGTCAAGGTCAGTGATGACGTATATTCACATTGTTTGTAAGGCAAAGTATATGTTAAGACAATCTCAATAACTCAAACTGCTTAACCGTTCGCCGATTGTAATGATAGTAGGCCGCATGTGTGTCTGGAGATACTGCTTTCTTTTGCATGCACACTTTGTCCGAACACGTACTCAATGTGTATGATCACGTGGTACTAACAACAACAACAAGTGCTGAAACTTCAGAATCCATCCGATTCAAAGTACGTATTAGTTTATATTGTCCTTATTACGTAACGGATTTTGATGAAATATGGCGCATTAAACGCGAAGAATCGATTTCCGTGTCTACCGAAGTCTGTGCCGAACTCCCTGGACGAAAAAATGCAGCTCATGAAGACGCGTTTGCTGCGCCATATTTCATCAAAATCCGTTACATATTAAGGAAAATATCAAATAATACTTACTTTGGTGTGGGCGACGTTGTTGTTGTTGTAACCACGTGATCATGCACCTTGGTACTTATGTTCGCCTTAGTTTATGCACATGGATCCTTGTCATGGATGGAGGGAAGTTGAAATAACTTGACACAAATGTTCACTATGATCAGTGATGAGAAGGCGTGCAGCGCATAAGACTCAAAACTGAAAGACCCGTGTTATCACTTTTACCTTTAACCTCTACGTGTGACCTTGACCTTTGAGGTCATGGTCACACGTAGAGGTTAAAGGTAAAAATGATAACATTCTTAATTTGTATAGACTGTAACTTTGCAATGGGCAGAAGGATTTCGAAATAACTTGGCATCAATGTTCTCTATGATGAGACGGCACATCAAACGCAAGATTCAGGTCCGTCACTAAAAGGTCAATGACACACTAAGAGGTCAAAAGTTAAAACAAGGCTATCTCCGGGGAGTGTCTCGCCCACTAAACGAGGCGGCCGCCACGAAGGTCAGTGTCACAATATGAGGAAGTCAAAAATTATTGATACGAAGGTCACGGTCACCATGGTCAAGGTCAAACAAATGACACTGGGTGGATAGCCATCACAGCGAGGAAGGCCACAAACGTGACGGTCAATGTCACCGGAATGACACTGGACGGATAGCTATTAATGTGAGGATGTTAGTTATGAGATTTGGTAATGATATGACTAACGGATCAGGAGATATTCAACATTTGGATGCATGTCCACAATTATTGACACCAATGTGAAGGTCACCAAGGTCAGGGTCAGCCAAATTACACTGGTAGATATCCATCCATGTGAAGAAGCTAACTCCATAAATTACGTTAACCGATATTCGTACAATTTCTGAAGCTCGTGGAAAATTTAGCACTGGTAGACATATATATTGGGGTACAATTGTTGTGGAGAAAAAACTAGTTTGCACTGTTGTATGACCTCCGCTGGCCGATTTATTTTTTTGGAGTGCGGACTTGGTCATTTTTGTAGTGGATAACCGGGGTTGAATTTACCACATTTGTGACATCTTTTGCTCTGATAACCTGAGCGCAACTCTACAAACAAGAAAACTATCTGCTGCCGAGGGTCAGTCTGTGGCAAGAATGACCGTCAATACCATGGAAGGACTAAGAACAGAGCGCGAGTTCGCGTCATTTTGGTCCCTCGTAACCAAACGTGCAACCGACAATGATGTGGATGAACCACGACTACCGCGACGACGCAAAGCGCCCCGCAGATTTGAGGATGGCAGTGCAGATGCATAACACGCAGACACCCCCGAAAATTACTATCGCCCAATATATTTTGAAGCGTTGGATTTCATCGTGTCTGCCATAACCGATCGATTCGATCAGCAGGATTATCGGATATAAGTTAGAAGTGAACAACTGCTCCTGAAGGCGTCCACTGGTGCATGACTTTAATGACCGTTGACGAGTTAGCGGAGGTGACGCAGTTTTACGGGACTGACTTTTAACCAGAAACGCTGAGAATTCAACTAACAACTGCAGTTTAACATTCAAAACGACTGCTCGACACTCTCAGATATAATTTCCTATCTGCAGTCATTGTCTTCCCATCAAAATGATATAATCGGTCAAGTTGTGAAAGCTAATTATAGTCATGCCGGCAACCAATGCGACTAGTGAACATTCATTCAGTGCACTGAGGCGTATTAAAACGTACCTGCGTTCAACCATGTCCCAAAACAGGTTGAACCACCTGATGGTGTTGTACACGCACAAATACCTATATCAGTAGATTGGATTTAGTAGAAGTCGCAAACGAGTTCTTCGGTGGCACAGGTGGAAGACTCGGACCTATGACACCAACAAAATGCCTATTCAAAAAATCCCATTACCCCACCCACTTGGTCTCGTACAGTACCATATTCTATTTATAAATATAATATGGTACTGTACGAGACCAAGTGGGTGGGGTAATGGGATTTTTTTAATAGGCATTTTTTTTGGTGTCATAGGTCCGAGTGTCGGTGGCTGCGAACAGTACCGTTCGGAAGTGTTTGGGACATTTCTATGGTCCGATGTTTCACGGGCACCTGTCTCTGTGAAGGACGAGAGAACACAAACTGATCGCTAGGCTAAGTGCTGTTGCAACACACTGTGTTCTACTACCTGCTGAGAAACGGCCCTGGTCAGACTGCGCATATGTTGGTCGCACATGTCGTAATTTGCCACCAACATCTGCGCAGTCTGACCAGTAGCCTATTTCATCAACATTGCAAAGTATACTTTAGTAGCAAAGTATACTTTAAGGGAGAAATTTTCAATTTTATGATAAATTTATTAATTTTTATTATACTGAATATATTACATTATCACAGCCATTATGGCTGTGATAATGTAATAAATTCAGTATAATAATTCTGCATACTTTTAATCATGAAATACATGCATTTGTTAGTTCTATATGAAATAATGCATTTCAGGAAAAATAAATGATTACTCCCTCAAAGTATACTTTGCTAGTAAAGTATACTTTGCAATGTTGATGAAATAGGCTACAGGGCCTACACTGCTCGCTATTCCGTGAATTTAGTGGCAATAATGACACATTCAAAATTTATCTCCAATTATTACCAATTATTGCAAATGTCGTAAGGCCTCTTTTCTGAGCCGGCGGCCTACATGTAGTCTGAACATTTACCTATATAATTATTGAAAAATATTTACTAGTTTATTGCTGTTAATTGCGCCAGAACGCTGGAAATGGAATGTAATTTAATAAAATTCCGGGGGGGGGGGGGGTGGGGATGCGGTCACACGTAACACCAAAATACTGTCTAAATACAGATAAATATAATACAAATACACCCAAGATAGTGTCAGATAGTAGTGTAAATCATATATTGACACAAAACACATTATATAATTGACATATGTAGTGAAAAATGTATTTAAATTGGCCATATTTTCAATTAATGCAAATTGTGTCGTAGTCAGATACTGTAAAAATCATCACCACATATGGGAAATATGTACAATTGTAGTTTTGAGTATATAAAAATGACACAAATACACCATCAAACATTTCAGTGTATCCATTTCATTAAGTTATCAAATGTTGTATAACTTATTTCACGTATCAGTGTAGACCCGGATCTATATTATTTACCGCCCTTTTTGGGATACTTGTAATATATATATTATACTAAAATGCCCCACAATTGAACTATGCCACAAATACACCCTCAAACGTAGACTAACAGTGTGTGCATCAGCTTACATCATCAGACGTTACATATCACTGATATACATATGTCCGTATAGAACCTGATCCATCTCCCCTCCCGCTCCTTTGGAGATGTATTATAGGAATGAATGGCCTTTTTGTGGAATTTATCGGGGTATAAACTTGGAAAAGTCGCGGGAATACTGGACGAAGGCCGGAAGGCCTCGTCCAGTATTCCCGCGACTTTTCCAAGTTTATATCCCCGATAAATTCCACAAAAAGGCCATTCATTCCTTATAATTCCAGCATTTGAAATAAATTCATCAAGAAAATGTGTTTATTTTCCGTTTTCTTAAGAATTATTTTAACTGCGCCTCACGGTTACGAAAAGTAGTTCGGCGTGGGAGTTTACTGGGATATAATTGTTGGACAGAGACTTGCTACGGGCCAATCAAATGTTAGGGAATTGTGTAAATATTTTTGTGCTGGAATTATACATATATGCTACATGTTAATGTTGTATATGTACAGGCGATAATTTAAGTACATGACTACAGTATTTTAGTCGAGTTAATTTCGGATTGATTATTGTTGCCAAAGCGACCATAACGACCGGCGTGTAGGCTCTGACCAGATTGCGCGGATATTCAAGTACCACATGGCACACACTGTATATCTTGTATGCGGTTGCAGCCATATTTAGAGATCTTTAACGCAACATGGATTTGAAAACGGAAAACATAGACGTGTGTCATTAATGATGTATGGCTCAAATACAGTGTGGGCTTTGACCAACCCGTACAGACGCTGGTTGCAGATTGAAAGGTGTACATTTTCTAGCGCCACTCTAATCCGTTATCTCAGTTCTAATTGTTGTTTTTACGAGTAAGTGTGTGTTGTGATAAGCGACAGGAAAGATCGGCACATGACAAAACAAGAAACGAGGCAAAGCCACGAAGGCCAGGTTTTTTCCAAGCATAGACACTTCGATAACATAATTATACGCACTTTTTGTAGACTAGATGGCCGTGGCCTGCATGTCGCGCCTTGGGGCGAGGCATGGACACTAAAAAAATAGATATAGTAGATGGAAAAACTTTAACCAACAAACTTTAACCGGACACACAGACGTACGGACGTACGGACGGACGTATGCAAAAATGCCGACGATATCGCGCTTTCCGCAAGCGGGTGCGACAATGATGATAAACACCCATGTGAAGTATCAAGGTATTGGGTGAAGCAGTTGCAGAGATATAGTACACGAAAAAACTTTAACAAAAGAATTCGAAATAATTTGACCTTGACATTGGGCACAGGGGCAGCACGGTTGGGGGTGGGTGGGGGGTGGGGGGTGGGGGGGGGGGGGGTAAAAAAAGATGATGATGAATGAACAAAATATGGATATGATAAACACCATGTGAAGTTTCAAGGTAATGGGCGAAGCAGTTGCAGAGATATAGTATAACGAAACAGTTTTAAGCAAAAAACTTTAACCAGACGTACGTTAAAAAGTTAACGTTGAAAATGGCTAAGTCATTTACGTAGAAATAATAGGTGAAGGTAAAAAATGGTCACATGTTGGATAGTTGTATGTGGTAGGCACCCCTTGGTTATGAAGCTGTGAAAGTTTGGTGGTCCTAGGTGGTACAGTACCAAAGAAATGGACTTAAACAATGAAAATATGGATGATGATAAACACCCATGTGAAATTTCAAGGTAATGGGCGAAGCAGTTGCAGAGATATAGTATAACGAAACAGTTTTAAGCAAAAAACTTTAACCAGACGTACGTTAAAAAGTTAACGTTGAAAATGGCTAAGTCATTTACGTAGAAAATAATAGGTGAAGGTAAAAAAAAAAAAAAATAAAAAAAGGTCACATGTTGGATAGTTGTATGTGGTAGGCACCCCTTGGTTATGAAGCTGTGAAAGTTTGGTGGTCCTAGGTGGTACAGTACCAAAGAAATGGACTTAAACACGAAAACTTAACATTGTAAAACGCGAAAACTTAACATTGAAAATGGCTAAGTCGACTGCGCGGAAAAAAACGGGTGGGGAAAAAATGGGTCAAGATAAAAAAAAAGTAACATGTTGGATAGTGATATGTGGTGGGCACCCATTGATTATGAAGCTGTGAAAGTTTGGTGGTCCGAGGTGGTACAGTACCAAAGAAATGGACTTAAACACGAAAACTTAACATTGTAAACGCGAAAACTTGACATTGAAAATGGCTAAGTCGACTGCGCGGAAAAAATGGGTCAAGTTAAAAAAAAGTAACATGTTGGATAGTGATATGTGGTGGGCACCCTTTGATTATGAAGCTGTGAAAGTTTGGTGGTCCTAGGTGGTACAGTAACAAAGAAATGGACTCAAACACGAAAACTTAACATTGAAAATAGCTAAGTCGACTGTGCGGAAAAAATGGGTCAAGTTAAAAACAAAAAGTAACATGTTGGATAGTGATATGTGGTGGGCACCCCTTGATTATGAAGCTGTGAAAGTTTGGTGGTCCTAGGTGGTACAGTAACAAAGAAATGGACTCGAACACGAAAACTTAACATTGATTGTGGACGCCGCCCGCCGCCCGCCCGCCGCCCGGCTTTCGCAAATCCAATACCCTGGATTTTTTTAAAAAAAAACCTGGCTAAAAAGGACCTTATACACTAATGTACGATGTTCATGGAATTATGTGGCTGTGATTGTAGAAATTGGGCTTATGGGTTTTGCGAACAGTGGAGATCCATATCAGCCTGTATATCCGCAATCTGATTAGGTGCTGCACTGTTCGCCATTGCATCAACGAAACACTCGTCTTGCATCTAACACACCATACATATCGTTATCAGGCTACAGCAGTCAGTGTGCTATTGTACAGAAGCTACACTGATCACGTCTATTTTTTAGATTTACAGACCGACTACTGGAAAGTGTACATCCTGGTCATATATAATTCTAATATGTACATGTATCAAGCACATAGACCCACGTTCTAAATGGCGAATAGGAATACGTGTAGTATATATCCGGATAAACTGAAATGCATAAATCATAGTTAAATTCGTGGACTAAATGGAGAACAATCATTATTATATTCAGACCTACTAATATGCTAATACCCCCATTTTCCTGCATATATTCCCGGACTAAGTAAATCGCAAACGTTGTATTTCCTGATTTACTATATATAACAATCATGTACCAAAGGAGCGGGAGGGGACATGGATCAGGGTCTACACAGATACATCCGGATATATTAAATGAGCCGCTTCGTGGGAAAAGGTACCTTATGGCAAAATTTTGACATTTCTACTTGACGTTTTCCGATGCAGATCTCATTTCTGAACATACTGATATTTGTTTTATGCAATTCCGATGTAAATCAGCTGATTTAGTTAACTTTTAGCACATACACTAAATGCGATTTGAACCTCACGTCGCTCATTATTGTGACGACGTCGCAACTTTTTTCTGACGTCACATTAATTACTTCAGGACAAAGTAGTCGTATTTCGTTTGACGCCATGTGTGATACATGTAGCATATAACATACATGCACCACGTAGAGGCGAACATGTGAAGAAATAGAGAACTGAACGTAATTAGTATAAGCCGTGTTTGAACTAATAGAAAAAGGTTCCTCAAAATGTTTAGAGATTGTGCGGGCGGGCACCTTTCCCGTCTCACATGATATATGCTCACAGTTTTGATGAGTCACGGTGGTTATCACATTGTGTGTAAACAATACAATTCCTTCGTTACTGATACATGCAAGAGCTTACCAAATACGAAATTGTATTCACTAAATGCAATCTGACACACATAAATGAAATTAAATCAGAAACAGATACGGGTATAAAGCAAGGGAGACGCTATGTAACGTGCACTGTTGTGAATGTAAAATTGTGAAAGTCATATTGCGGGCAGCATGGATGTGTGGCATTTGTTCACAGGTTTGATGTATTGAACTATTAATATAATCCATCAAGGAATATAGAAGTTATGACAGAGTTGAGAAACTCCGGCGAACTTATTTATGTGTGGAAAAGTTGTGAAGGTCAAAAGGTCAATGTCATATTAATGGCAGCATGCATGTGTGGCATTTGTCTACACGTATGCTGTGATGAAATATGCGCCTTGTCCGTCCGTCCGGTCTTACCTTCACCAACCTTGTGACTCTTGAAACGTACTAGCTACATATCGGAAACTTGGTATGAGCTTCCTCATGATGAGTAGATGCGCAATGTTTGTTTTTATTTTTGATTCGACTCCCGGGTCATGGATTATCTCCCCCTTTTCAACTTAGAATTTGGCAATTTTGTCTTGTAACTTTTAAAACTTTTAACCCTTGTCCGTCCGTCCCGTCTTTCCTTCACCAACATTGTGACTCTTGAAACGTACTAGCTACAGACCTGAAACGTGGTATGTAGCTTCCTTATGATGAGTAGATGCGCAATGTTTATTTCGATTTTTTATTCAACCCCCGGGTCATAGATGATCTCCCCCTTTTCGACTTTTCGATCCTGATGAGACGGCTCATCTGGATCTACACTTTTTGCCAATACCACTATACAGGCCTGCGGGTTAAGAGTGAAAGGGTTAAGGTGGGGGGGGGGGGGGGGGGGGGGGGGGGGGGGGGGGGCGTACGCACCCGTCGCACCCCCTGTGCGTACGGACCTGAACTCGTAAAACTTTTAAACCGTACTAGCTACGGACCTAAAACTTGGTATGTAGCTTCCTTATGTTCAGTAGATGCGCAATGTTTATTTCAAGTTTTGATTCGACCCTCTGGTCATGGATTATCTCCCCTTTTCGACTTACAATTTCACCAGTTTGCCTTGTAACTTGTAAAACTTCTAAACCGTAATAGCTGGAGGCTTAATGTTTGGTATGTAGCTTCTTTATGGTGTGTAAATGCACAAAGTGAATTTATAGTTTTGCTTTGACACCGAGCCATGGATTATCTTGGAAAATGTGCCTCGTTTACTTATCAAAGCGATATGTGGGGCATCCGTGTTCTATGAACCATTTACTAGTCATGATATGCCCCTTTAATGAAGTATATACTAGGAACAGACATAATTAGCTACTCATTAATTTATATATTCCAGGGATTCCGCTGAAGTGCGTGGAGGGACAGAGGGTGCCAGGGGAGCGACATATCACGCGGAGGCGGGACGTGGCCAAGTTTATGTTGGACTGTGCTGAGTCGGGCGAGTGGAAGAGGAAATGTGTGGCTATCTCCACGTGATTTATTATTCTACGGTTCAGGGGATAATTTAATTGTGTTTAACGACTCGTCAACAGCTATGGTCATTTTGGCCAGGTTAACAGCGTCGAATTACATACTTCACCGATATGGAAAAAGGGGGATATCTCCCTCGGAGTATACTAATGTACTTAACAACTGTAGGATCAGTGGAAGAAGGGGGCTAACTCCCTCAGGGTATAGTATTGTGCTTAGCAATTGTAGTAGTCATGGCCCGGTTGCTCAAAACTTCTGTTGGGCTTAACAGACTGTTAAATCCTTAGCATTGCTAAGGATTTAACAGTCTGTTAAGCTAACAGAAGCTTTGAGCAACAGGGCCCTGTAGAAGAACGGGGCTAATCCCCTTGGGGTATACTAGTGCACTTAGCAATTGTAATAGTCCCCGAGGGAGTTAGCCTCCTTCCACTGACCCATTTCGCAATGTAGTGAAATTGGCTTCTGATTACTGACCGATCTGCACTATTTCGAAGGAAGGAATGTAAAGGCAGCACCATTGTCTCCAATTGGAATCACTGGTGCTGCACTCTGTGCCAGCGTAACATGTTTCACGTCGAAATACGCGCTGGATTCCTGACGAACTCCCATTCACCTACATGCAGAAGATATTGCATAAACACATTTTTTGTCTAGTAACTGGCGCAAGAGATTTTCGCTGAATATACGAAAAATGTGCTTATGAGACAGCTCTAGGTAGAGTTGAATGGCATCTCATCAGGAAACCGCTGCATTTGTCGATGTGCAACATTGTAATCTCCGCTTTATTATCCCCTCGCCTATAGGCAAGAGGGGATATAGCGTTAGTCCATGTACGTACGTATGTACATTAGTAACACCTTTCATTTTTCAATAACTCGTGAACCGCTTCACCGATTTTGATAATATTTGGCCACAATGTGTGTCTTAGGATTGTGCTTTGTTTTGCATACGACCCACGTCCGACCACCCAAGGTCACCGAGGACTTATGTTCACCTTGTTTGTAAGGCAAAATGTTAAAGTTATTTTTTGTTTGTTTATTCAATAACTTATGAACCGCTTCAACGATTTTGATAATATTTGCCCACAATGTGTGTCTAGGCATACAACCTATATCCGACCGTCCACTGAGTACTTGTGTTTTTTTTATTATCAAGGCTGCCAGCGAGGGGATTAGCTTCGTTTAACGATACCAGTTCTTGTTTGTTATTCTTTGATTCGGGGGGTTGGGGGGGGGGGGGGGGGGGGGGGGGGGGGGGGGGGGAAGGGGGGGTGGGGGGGGGGGTGGGGGGGAGGCACATTTGGTTGATGGATATTTAAGTGATTTTATCCCGTTAACACAATGCGGATTTGCCGTGAAACACGGTACCGTGAAACATTTTTTATATCATGTCAATACAACCTAACGATGGGGCATTGGAGAAACTGTGGCAAAGTTAATTAACCAGTGATAAGTATTCACAAGCAGATTTGTGAAGCTCAAAAGGTCAAGGTCATATTAAGGACAGTGTGGATGTGTGGCATTTGTCCACCAGTATGACGTATTGGAATATTAAAGTACACCATCAAGGGATATAGAAGTTATGACAGAAATCAAAAACTCCAGCAAACTTCTTAATGTGTGAAAAAGTTCAAAGGTGTAAAGGTCAAAAGGTCAATGTCATATTAAGGGCAGCATGGATGTGTCACATTTTTCCACAAGACAAGTATGATGTATTGAAATATTAATTAGTGTAATCCACCAAGGGATATAGAAGTTACAACATAATTGAAACCCTCACCATTTGGTCAGGATCTACACTGGTCACAAATCCCATAAGCCCCATTCTCCAGTCACAGCTACCTTACAGTGGGGTCAGTGTGTAAGTGCACACACGAACGAACACGACAGGTTGGTTCGCTACCCACCCTAAGTGTATGTTGTTACCACTCAGTTGAACTGTCTCGCCGAGACGTTCAACTGAGTGGTAACAATACACACTTTTGATGCGAAATGAGAAAAAATGCAGAAAAATATTTACATTTTTTTAGCTCACCTGAGCAAAGCTCATGTGAGCTATTGTTATGGCAAAGTGTCCGTCGTCCGTCCGTCCGTGAACATTTTCAATCATCTTCTTCTCCCGAACTGCTGAGCCGATATTGGTCAAACTTCACAGGGATGATATATGGGTGATGCCATTTCAGATTTGTTAAAATGGAGGTCATCGACAATCCAAGATGGCCGCCATGGAAAAGTAGGTCAAATTCTTAAAAAATCTTCTTCTCACGAACCGCCAGGCCGATTTCGACGATACTTGGTATGAATTATCGATAGTTAGCGCTGTTTCAGATTTGTTCATATGGTGGCCCGTGGGTCAAAAATGGGCGTCGCCCGAGGGGTCAAATAGGGGTCAAATTTTATTTTTAACCGAATATATCAAATCGAAGGTATCGACGAGACAATCACTCTGGAACATTTTTTGTCTAAATCATATGATTACGTCATCCAAGATGGTCACCGATAGTTCAAATGGTCATTCTTTTACTAAAGATTTCAAACGTCTTCTTGTAAACTGCTTGGCCGATATTGGCCAAACTTAACTGTAATGGTCTGTGGTTGAAGCCTGTTCATTTTTGTTAAAATGGAGGTCATCACCAAGTCCAAGATGGCCGCCGTTGAGAAGTAGGTCAAATTCTTAAAAAATCCGCTTCTCACGAACCGCCAGGCCGATTTCGACGATACTGGGTAAGAATGATCGATAGTTAGCGCTGTTTCAGATTTGTTCATATGGTGGACCCTGGGTCAAAAATGGGCGTGGCCCGAGGGGTCAACTAGGGGTCAAATTATATTTTTGCCCGAATATGGTCATATAATATATCAAATCGAAGGTATCGACTAGTTGATCACTCTGGACAATTTTTTGTCTAAATCAGATGATTTTGTCATCCAAGATGGCCACCGAAAGGTAAAAAAGTTGTTCTTTTACTAAAGATTTCAAACGTATTCTTCTTGTGAACTGCTTGGCCGATATTGGCCAAACTTAACTGTAATGGTCTGTGGGTGAAGCCTGTCCATTTTTGTTAAAATGGAGGTCATCACCAAATCCAAGATGTCCGCCGTTGAAAAGTAGGTCAAATTGTCAAAAAAATCTTCTCACAAACCGCCAGGCCGATTTCGACGAAACTGTATGAATGATGGATAGTTAACGCTGATTCAGATTTGTTCATATGGTGGCCTCTGGGTCAAAAATGGTCATGGCCCGAGGGGTCAAATAGGGGTCAAATTTTATTTTTGACTGAATATGGTCATTTTATATATCAAATCGAAGGTATAGCAGTAAATCACATGCACATTCGCAATATATGTTAGATCAGAAGGTACCAACAAATTCTGTGGAACATTTGAAGTTGTAAGTGAAGAGTCTTTGTGAAATCAAGATGACCACTATGGAGGCTTTTAGGTGAGCGATACAGGCCCATTTGGGCCTCTTGTTTTATACATGAATTACAGTGGGGTCAGCGTGTAAGTGCATACATGAACGAACACGACAGATTGGTTCCAACCTGTCGTGTTCGTTCGTGTGTGCACTTACACGCTGACCCCACTGTATCTAGTAGGGCACTCCTGCAGATAGGGCTGTATATATTGTTCCTTAGAAGCATAGATGATTCATTGATTATATGTAGGCATGAGAATTGCTGTTGCTAAAATCTGAATGTTTGTTTGTTTGTTGGGGTTTAACGGCCTATCAACAGCTAAGGTCGTTTAAGGCCGGGTCAATGGGTTTAGTACTAAATCCCATATATTACCTGTACAAATGGGGGGAAATCCCAAAATCAGAATATTTACAATACAAAATCTATATATTCAGGCCCAGAATAAGCCTGATCTGATGCCAGGTCCTCGCCAAACCAGAATCACTTTGCCCCCCCCCCCCCTCCCAAAAGCAGTAGGATCAGTAATAATGTTACTACTTTTATAATGGGCAAAAACCCAATTCAACTCCCAGGTAACAAAAGAGCCAAAGATAAAAACGTACCTGAGGGCCAAACCAGGCAAATCGTGATTTCTATAACATCTGAAAATCCACTGAAACACTCACCCACTTGTAAAAGTATAAAATTTGATCATACATTGTACCTGATTGATTCTGAATCATTTTGAAAACGCAAATTATGACAAAATCATCGGAAATCAGCTGATCAGCTAATCATTCTCATGCCTGAATATGGCAAACAGTGTAGACCCTGATCAGAATGCACGGATGTACATGCTGATCTGGGTCTACACTGATACAGAATAAATGTTGATCATGTCTGAAAGCCCCTTTCTCCAGTCGATCACATGTATGAACCCATATCACTAATTATTAATATATGATTTCGGGTCACCTGATTGTGGACATAAAATATATGATATTCACCTGGAAATCAGTCTTGAGACCGATAATTATAATATCACATTTCGAATAACACTCTCGGACTCTTCTCGCGCAACAAACTCTTCTCGCGCAACGAGACGAGTCCGAGACTGATATTCAGGTATAGCAGCATGCGCAACCAAAGCACGAGACATGTCGTGCGTTGTTGTATCATATACATGTACGTTCTGTTCTATGGGTCATATAATAAAATAAGTATTGTCTTTTGAGTCGGTGTACACGAGATTTACGAACCTTCGAAAAGTCATATTCGCCGCGGCCTTGGTGAATATGACTTTCCTCAGGTCCGTAAATATCGTGTACACCTCCTCAAAAGATACTATTGTATTCAGTGATTACCATATTTTATGTCTGTGCAAACACATCCGCCAATATCAGTCGTTAGATAAAATTTCTTTGCAATATCAGTTTTGCTCTTACAAACTACTTTATTGCACAACATTTCGTGAAACGGGGGCCCTAGGTGTGTATGTGGTAAATATTTGTAGAATTTAACTCATATTTACTCATTGTTGATCGTCGCATATCATTGTATCAAACTTTAGAATACAAGAAACAAGCAAATTGTTATTACTATTTTATTTTTTGCACTCGACAGAAAATAACTACTATGGGTAATGATTTACAAACGAGTAAGGCCATGTGATTTTGTACCTATGAACATGTGCGATATCTCATGAAAAATATTTACAAAGTTTACGATATTTTCTGTAGATGACGTCGAAAGTTGACAAAAGTTTCATGGCAAATGTGGAATTTAATTCCACATTTGCTATGAAAATGTTATCAACTTTCAGTCATTTATAGAAAATATCACAATCTGTAAATATATTTCATAAACAAGAGTGCCGAAGGTCACAATATACGCCCGTCGAGGCAAGGTCAGTCAACAAGGGGAGATAACTCACTGAAAACCATTAGGGTTCTTGACGTGATAAACATGTATACCTAATTTGGTTACGATCCATCAAGTAGAACTTGAGTTATTGCGTGGAATTAAAAATCGCCATGGGGATATAAATTGGAAATTTTTCAAAAGCAATAGGCTTCTTCGTCTTTGACGTGATAAACATATATATCGAATTTGGTTACAATAGGTAAAGTAGAACTTGAGTTATTGCGTGGACAAGTATACAAAGTGTGAAAATTAAAAATGACCGCCAAGGGAAGATAAGTCATCAGAATTTTTCTTCGTCTTGCCGTGATAAACATGTATACCGAATTTGGGTACGAGCGGTGAAGTAGAACTTGAGTTAATGTGTGGACAAGGATGCAGAGTGCGAAAAATAAAAATGGCTGCCAAGGGGAGATAACTCATCGGAATTTTTAAAAAATCAATAGGCTTCTTCGTCTTGCCGTGATAAACATGTATACCAAATTTGGTTACAACCCGTCAAGTAGTACTCTTAGTTATTGCGTGGGCAAGCTGTGCCAACCCGCCGCCTACCTGGTACATTGTGAATACATGATACATCCCATTTTTTTCAAACGGGCGTATAAAAATAACACATGTTCTGAGATATAACTAGAATAAGACGGTCACAGCCTGCATATCGTGCACACAGAGACTTGGATAGTATATAACGAAAAACTTTAACCTGGATGCACATACGTACATGTACAGACGTCCGTACGTACGCTAATGTGACGAGTATATCGTGCTGTCCGCATGCGGGCGTGACAACAACACATGGCATGTCTCCAATAACAAGAGGCCTAATACTACGTGAAGAGTTCACCTCGGGAAATGAAATGAATGGGGCCTAACGTCCCTGCAACAGCTACCAGGCGCGGATCCAGGATTTCGGGTTAGGGGGAGCGTAACTATTTTGCAATACTTGTCTATATCATCGAACGCGCTAGGGGGGAAATCTACATCGCATTTCCTGCGTTCTCGCGCATTTTGGAGCAAAAAAAAACCCCAATAAACAATAAATTCACAACGCGAACGTAGAAACGTGCCTTGTAACTTGTAAAAAATCTTTACTCGGCAAATTTTAGGGGGGCGCGCGCCGGGTCCGCCCCCCCCCCCCCTGAATCCGCCCTTGGCTACAGTCATATAGGGGAGGGACCAGAGTTTAAACTCTCATCCGACAGACCAGTGGGATGGAAATACTATAAAAATATTGTTCATGCCCTATGGTAGGCCCACCCATACAACATGAAGAAACATTTAAGAATCAATAACACTGGGGTCCGTTTCACTAAACTTTGTACGACTAAAATGTTTGTAAGTGCAAATTTAGGATCCTTAGCAGCCTATGCTCAATAAATGTAAATCCAAGAATTGTTACAAAAAAACATTGTTAATGTGAAATTTACAGACTACATGTATCATAATTTTTCACTGACGAACATTTTAGTCGTACGAAGTTTAGTGAAACGGCCCCCCGATCTGCTGATGGATGTACCGCTCAAAAACTATAAAGCCCACTTCTCAGTCATTTGACTTTGACCTTCAGCACAGGGGCCATGTGGCTGGACGATAGAATGAAAAGACAGATGATGACAAATAAATATATGAAGTTTCAAGTCAATCCGACTTACGGTAACAGAGAGAGTAGCTAGCCGAAACTTTTAACGCAAATATTGGACATACAGATACATGTTTTGTTTGTTGGGGTTTAACGGCCTATCAACAGCTAAGGTCATTTAAGGCCATATATTACCTGTACAAGTCCATGTATATGTTCAAGTAGGTTCAGTAATAATCTTACTACTTTTATAATGGACAATAACCCAATTCAACTCCCAGGTAACAAAAGAGCCAAAGATAAAAACGTACCCGAGGGCCAAACTAGGCAAATAGTGATTCCTATAAGGAGGAACCGCTACCGTTAAATCACACCGTCGCGTTATCCCGACCAACCACCCACACAGATACATGTACACAGATGAACACACAGATGAAAAGTCATGCAGAGCATGATGTTATTAGCCGATCAAATCAGGGTAAAGTGCATCGAACATATGTAGGTGTCTCTGGTAACATTGTCAATGGTAAACTATTTTCGACCACAGTTCTGTACCCAGCGTTGACATTTTTCTCGATTTTGTGCAGGTTTTGGAAACCCGTTCCCAAATCCATCCAATAGCAGCAATGCCATAGCAGCAATGTTTTGTTGTCACCATTATGTTGCGAAATATTCCAGCGTAACACCTGTACTGTATGCTCTATTTATCTACAAATTACACTCCGCAATACACAAAGTTGTAGTCACTGTGTGTGTGTGTTTGTCGGAATTCTGTGGCAGCATGCGAGTGGGCGGAGCTACCAGGGCTATATATATCTAGCGGTTACAGTGTCATCTAAAAATAGACGCAAGCTCCTGCGTATTCAGGCACATGCCCAGATTGGCCTAATGTGCCCCATCCGTGATTTTTTGCGCGATGTCGGGCGCAAGACAATCAATAATAATTTGCGGCATTGACAATAATTAAGGGGGATTGCCGCAATCGCGCGTGCTGGATGCATCCCTGCCATCCCTGCATGATACGTAAAAAACAAATCAAAGTTGGCTATGAAGGGCAATTCTTCGTTTTGATTGGTGGAAAATTTTGTGAATATTAACTAGCGTCAAATGACGCGCGTACGCGATCCAATGGGATAAACCCGAGATGCTGGGATAAAAACCCGAAAATGCTGGGTTACTAGTAAGGAGATTTTGAGCAGAGGTCGATTATAAATTAGCCGAATAAACACATTTTACGCGATTATACGTGGCTGAAACTTGTTCTGTTAATAAATAAAAGCTTTAAATTAGCCCAATAATCGGCATATGTTGGCGTATATGGCCATTAGAGCCAACTATGGACTTCAACAACAATAACTTCCGGGTTAAATCTCTTCAGGCGTTCAGCTCATTAAGTATTCAAAATTGTGTTATTTGGCTATAAGTAAAGTTTTAAACGGAGATAATTGCCAAAAATGCAAACTTTATCGGTTGGTGCAATTTGGAAGTGATACAGAAAAATTCGCGTTCGTAGATTACCGAATAGCGGAGAAAAGGGTTGCTACAAACTTTTTCAGAATTCGATGGATAACCAACATATTAGCCGATCTATAAATAGATCGGCTAATAACAAGGTGGCGACTATGTGATACAAAATATTACGAGTATATAAAATCTCAGAACTCAACACTGCTGTTAAAACATTCCACTGCAAATTGTTAATATCATTTACTTTTATTGTTTACCTTATAGCCAGTGTTCCAGATAAGTTGCGTATTGGCTTAAATACCCTATTAAAATTGCCAAAAACCCAATTGAAGTCAGAAGTAGAGAGTATCAAAAAGCAATCCAAATTTTGTTGTACCTTTATCATGCTGCAGAAAACAATAAACAGACCACAAATATAGATATTTTTCTTATTTTCCATGAAAAAAACATCTTGGTATGTCATTAGAATCGTCTCCAAGGAGACGATTCTAATGAAATGCCGAGAAATGTTTTCATATCGAAGCAAACTGTTCAATAATTGCTGTCTGTTGGTGTGTAAACAGTAGTGTGATTTTATTTTACCCAATTAACATTTTGAAATACCCAATTGCTTCCGAAATGATGCAGTGACAATACTCGATTACTAATTCCTTATCTGGAGCCCTGTATAGCTATAGAGAAATGTACCAATCTGATTATCTCCCCTGTGTGTCACAGCTCGGGTACGTGAATACTGGCTAATTAACCCTTACTACGCTGAATTAAATGTTGTCTGCTGGAAATGTTTTATTTTCAATATTTCTCGACAAAAACCTGGTTTTGACAGCACATGAGAATCGTCTCCAGTGGAGACGATTCTCATGTGCTGTCAAAACCAGGTTTTTGTCAAGAATTAAAGCAAAAATGAAAAACAGCAGATGGCAATTTCCGTCAACAGCGTAGGAAGGGTTAAATAGAATTTCCTAGCTTGGCACTACTGGTATACGTAGTAGCAGTAGCCATTTGGATACTAAAATATAGGAGCAAATGTAAATACATGTAGTATGGTCTATTTTGTTGTCACTAAGTTAATAATTTTGACTACTAATTTCAAAAATTCTAGCGCCAACGTAGAATTTCACTACTGTATTTTTCACGAAATCTACCCAAATTGTACGGCCATATAAACAATGCAAAAACAATATTTTTTTTCCATAATTATTAAATTTTATCAAAATTTAAGAATGAGTATTCTTTTTATTTCCTAAAATTTGGTCAAATATTGATTTTATTACGAAAAGTGAGATCTCTATGGGACTTTAAAATGTGGAAAAAAGAGGTGGAGAACCTGGAGGAGTCGAAAAACAAATAACAAAATAATGATCTAACTAAGAAAACAAGTTACATTTTGAAAATCGGTCCACTATTTCTGAAATTAGAAAAATTTCCCCTTAAATCCATCATAGACATTTATAACATGTGGAAATTGTTTTTTCCGCAATAAAATCAATATGGATATCTGCTAATGTGTGCTACAGAATCTGGAAAATGATTCGCATATAGAATATATGGATATTTCTAATTGTTTTTGCATGTTGTTTCTGCACAGGCACAAATGTGTCCCTGACAGGAACAAGAGGCCCAAATGGGCCTGTATCGCTCTCCTGAAAGTATTATCCCCATTATAAAGTACGGGAAATTCTCATTATCTCAAAGTTGACCGGACTCGGCAAAATATATCGACATATCCGAACTTCGAGATAAAACCTTGCCAAATTTAGCGACCATTCTCGAAAAAATCCGAACTGAATCGCTTCAACAATACCGACTTTACTTACTTTCTGGTTTTCATAAATCACGCACTTTCTTTTCACGAAACGCACATGCGTTGTTACTAATATATCACATATGGACACAATTTCCGGCAACTACACAGCATTTGTTTTACAACACAATTACCCAACAAACATCAATGAATAATCGTTACATCTAAATTTCAAAGCTCGACGTCTCTTCTGACGATGTTATTATTCAATAGTAAAATGCAAGACACGCATTTCGTCCCCGAACCACGTCGGACCTAGACTAGTCGGCCCAAGTCAAA
The DNA here is from genome assembly GCA_029237695.1 of Conchocele bisecta. Lineage (NCBI taxonomy): Eukaryota > Metazoa > Mollusca > Bivalvia > Lucinida > Thyasiridae > Conchocele > Conchocele bisecta. Next base: position 27,120,003 of record CM055278.1, on the reverse strand, counting down.
TCAAATCGGCATTAAGAAATCTCAGGTTCAAATGACTTCATTGCTACATCGTTGATATCATTGTCAAAGTGATCTGTAGCCGATTTCACCAACATTGAAAAGTAAACTTTTCTAGCAAAGTATACTTTGAGGGAGAAATTTTCAATTTTAGGATAAATTTATTAATTTTTATTACCGGTATACTGAATTTATTACATTATCACAGCCATTTTGGCTGTGATAATGTAATAAATTCAGTATAATAATTCTGCATACTTTTAATCATCAAATATATGCAGTCGTTAGTTCTATATGAAGTAATGCATTTCAGGAAAAATAAATGATTACTCCCTCAAAAGTATACTTTGCTAGAAAAGTATACTTTGCAATGTTGGTGAAATCGGCTATTGATGTCACATTAATTAATTGGTTTAACAAATTTTAGCGGCGGCGTTTTTGATTTTTATAGACGTATAAAAACTTACGCGAGATAATCTCGCTGATTCAGACTTGGCGGTGCCGGGCGCTTATTTTTCACTTCGACTTATCAGAATACAAATGTGAAGGAACTCGATTTCCACCTGGACTAAACCAATCATATATTAATTGATGTTTTCGATATTGATTTATCACGAGTAAATTACATGATCTATATAGGGAATTTGGCCAGGACCTCGGATGTATATCGAGATTTATCCCGTCAACACAGTGCGTATGTGCCGTGAAACACGGTGCCGTGAAACATTTTTGATATCCAGTCAATACAATTTTTGCATTTTACAGCCATTTGAAGGTGTTGACGGGATAAATAGAATAGTAAGTTAGTGCCGTGAATGGGAAAAAATATCTGGCGCGGCACGGAAACGGGATGTGCTCGGCAGAGCCTCGCCCATCCCGTTTCCTGAGCCTTGCCAGATATTTTTTCCCATTCACGGCACTAACCTACTATTCTCTATAAGCAGGTATATCGAGGTAAGCGATGTAGGCGACTAACCCAATATTTTGAAATTATGTTCTTGCTTGTGATTTTTTATGGACCTTTCAACATTTTGGCGGCCATCTTGGATGACGTAACAATTCGACTTTGACAAAAAAGGCTCCAGAGCGATTGTCTCCTCGATACCTTCGATTTGATATACAACACGATCATATCTGGTCAATTTTGAAATTTTACTCCTACTTGACACCCCCCGGGCCCTGGCCATTTTAACAAATCCGAAAGAGCATTGACTCGATGATTCTTGCCAAGTTTCGTCGAAATTGGTCAGACGATTAGTGAACATTTTTTTTAAGAATTTGACCTACATGTATTTCTCTACGGTGGCCAACTTGGATTATGTGACGACCTACAATTTAACAAATATGAAATGCCTTCATCCACGCACCATAACTGTTAAGTTTGACCAGCAAGGGCCAAGTGCTTCAAGAGAAGAAGACGTTTGAAATCTATATTCAAAGGATGACCTGTCTGCGGCCATCTTGGATGACGTAATCATCCGATTTCAACAAATAATGCTCCAGTGTGATCGTCTCCTCGATACCTTCGATATGATATGTAACATGACCATATTTGGTCAAGTTTGAAATTTGACCCTCCGGACCCCGCCCAATCTGAAAAAGCATTGACTATCAACCATTCCTGCCAAGTTTTGTTGAAATCGTTCTGGCTGTTAGTGAGAAGATTTTTTTAAGGATTTTACAAATTTGTCTGGCCATCTTTGATTAAGTGACGACCGCCATTTTAACAAATATGAAAAAGGCTTCACCCACGGCACCATAACTAATGTGTGAACAGCATCGGCCAAGCGGTTCGCGAAAAGAAGAAATTTGCAACCTATGTTAACAGGATGACCGTTCGACCATTCTTGGATGAAAAATGCTCCGGAGTGATCCTCACCTCGAGACCTACGATTTGATATATAACACAACCATATTTGCTCAAATTTGAAATTTGACCCCAACTTTACCTCCCGGGACCCACCAATTTTATATTCCGGAGTCATCATTTTAACAAATCTGAAAGAGCATCGACTATCAATCATTCCTGCAAAGTTTCGTAGAAATCAGTCTGGCGGTTGGTGATATTTTTTTAATAATTTGACCTAATTTTTTATGGCACCCATCTTGGATTATGCGATGACCTCCATTTTAACAACTATGAAAAGGCTTCACCCACACACCATAACTGTGAAGTGTGACCAGCAATGGCCAACCGGTTCACTAGAAGACGTTTGAAATCTATATTAAAAGGATGACCTTCAGGCGGCCATCTTGGATGACGTAATCATCCGATTTCAACAATATATGCTCCAGAGGGATCTCCTCGATACCTTTGCTTTGATATATATAACACGACCATATTTGGTCAAATTTTAAAATTAACCCCTACTTTACCCCGGGGCCCCACCCATTTTGATCCCGGGGTCATCATTTTAACAAATCTGAAAGAGCATTAATATCAATCATTCCTGCTAAGTGTCGTCGAAATCGGTCTGGCGGTTCGTCAGAAGAAGATTGTTTTAAGAACGTTACCTACTTTTCTACGACGGTCATCTTGGATATGCGATGATGTCTATTTTAACAAACAAAACTGAAAAATGATTAACACATCTAGACCATCCCTATGACGTATGGTCAACATCGGCCAAGCGGTGCAGAAGAAGAAGAGCTCGGAAAAGTGTTCACGGACGACGACGGACGAAAGGCAACAGATGGCAGGGATTCCGCTGGGATTCTGCTGGCGATCGCCACTTTCGCTATTGGCGATAAAAAATTACAATTGGCTATAAAAAATTACAATTTTCGAAAAAAAGAATATATTGTTTTATTTATAAATTTGTTTTTTTTTCGAAAATGGTAATTTTTTATCGCCAATTGTTTTATTTTTTTTGAAGTGGCGATTTTTTTATTTTCCCCAGCAGAATCCCCGAGATGGTCAGAATATTGGTGTCATATGGGTGGATTTTTTTGTGGATTCTGGTGGATTTCGTTGGTTTTGGGTAATTTACATAGTTTTGTGCAACTACTAATGCTCAATCAGTAATCACGACAGAAATTGTCAATTATCTACACATTCACTTTCAGGCACGTAAACCACCAGAGATACTGAAATAACCTATAAAACACCGAAATATGAACCGTTCTTCAAGAACCTGTGAAGAAAAGCGGTAGCAATAACTCGCTTGAGCCTTCGGCTCAGGTGAGCTAAAAATGGTGCTTATGGCATTTCTGGTCAGTCTAAATCCCGATGTTTTAGCACATTCATGCAGTCTGATATGGATATATACAGTTGGTTAGAAGAATGACAGGTGGTTTACTGACTGTATGGCACAGTGTAGAGCCTAATCAGACTGTGTGGATGTGCAGGTTGATCTGTGCAGGGATTCTGCTGGAGAAAATATAAAAATCGCCACTTTAAAAAAAAAAGTTGAAAAGATTATTTTTTTCGACTTTTTTTCTCCAATTTTTTTATAGTATTTGTCAAACATGGCATAAAACAGAACAAAATATATAATTATCCCGTCAACACAGTGCGTATGTGCCGTGAAACACAGTGCCGTGAAACATTTTTGATATCCAGTCAATACAATTTTTGCATTTTAAAGCCATTTGTAGGTGTTGACGGGATAAATAGAATAGTAGGTTAGTGCCGTGAATGGGAAAAAATATCTGGCGCGGCACGGAAACGGGATGTGCTCGGCAGAGTCTCGCCCATCCCGTTTCCTGAGCCTTGCCAGATATTTTTTCCCATTCACGGCACTAACCTAGCTACTATTCTCTATAAGTTACCACAGTGTGGTTACACTAGTTGCTGCTTTTAGCATGAGCCCCATTTCTCCAGTCACAGCGACATGTTATAAACACTCATTTAAACAAGACAAAGATAAGCACAGTTCAGATAATGGTATAAAAACATACCTGTGCAAAAAAACAAATCCTGGAAACTGTGTATCCTTTTTCATCATCAAAATGGTGAATTCTAGGTATGAAATAGGTACCACTTCAGGGCTCCAGATAAGGAATTAGTAATTGAGTATTTTTACTATATAATCATATCTGAAGCAATTGGGTATTTCAATATTTTAATTGGGTAAAATAAAATCACATTACTGTTTACACATCAACAGACGGCAATTATTGAATAGTTTGCTTCGAAATGAAAACATTTCTTGGCATTTCATGAAAATTGTCTCATTGGAGAGAATTCTAATGAAATACCAAGACCAAGATGTGTTTTCATGGAAAATAAGAAAAATATCCTATATTTGTGGTCTGTTTATTGTTTTCTGCAGCATGATAAAGGTACCACAAATTTGTTATTGCTTTTTGATACTCGCTACTTCTGATTTCAATTTGGTTGTTGGCAATTTTAATTGGGTATTTAAGCAAATACGCATCTTATCTTGAGCTCTGCCACTTAGAAGCAACTATAATCCCAGTGGAAGCACAGAGAGTTCACAACTTTGATCAGCCACTACTACAAAATGGTTTCCTCCATCCGAGAACGGTTTCAACCAGTTTACTTTCGAGGTATGCTCAATCTCGCCAATTCTACATTTATCTGTAATCTCGCTGTTCCTATAATGTATCGGAGATGTATGTCCATTGGTTACCGACTGTTGGCTAGGTTGCTGGGGTTGTGATTCAGACATTTTGTACAAGTCCCACAATGCAATAGTGCAGTCATTTCCCCCGGATACCAGTTTTGTGTTGGTAAAGAAGTGTACTTGAGAAGCACCGTGACTGTGGGCCTGCAGAGATACAACCTCGGATATATTTTTCCTATTTGTGTCAAAAATGGAGATGAACCCGTTTTCTAAAGCACAAGCTAGGTATTTCCCGTCCGTGGATGCCGACAGGTGATGAATAAAGGGAGGATTCACCATGTATGCTCCCGCATCAGTCGGATGATCCTGAAGTTCTTGCATATTGAACTGGTTCATACATTTGGGTCGCGAGAAATCCCAGTGTATCAAGTTACAATCCATTCCTCCAGTGAATATCTCCCAGGGTTTTCGTACCCGGAAACACGCTGTCGAGCAGATATTTGTATGTTTTCTTCTCAGTGTCTTAAACACTTTCTTATCACCAAGGGAGATAACTTTTATTTCACCCGAGTCGTCACAGGCGGCTAAATAATTTTCGTTTTCATCGAGAACAATTTGATTCACTTCTTCCTCATTGTATTGATAAACTTCAACTGGCGACTGCAGGTTACGAAGATCCATAACATGTACATGATTGCCTAATGAAGCATACATAGTGTTCTCTCTTGTGTGAGGCAGCACGATAGATGTACAGTCGGCTTGTTGGTTCTGCAGTTTATGCTCCAGGTGACCTTGACGATTCCAGATACAAATCTCGCCATTCTCACCGCCGGACACGATCGTTGATCCATCAGGCTTGACATCCACACAGAGCACAGTCTGTGCATGACCACCAGCAAGTTTTAATGTCGCCATGACCTGAAAAAGTTAACAAAATATATAGGTTGCCTGTTTAGAAAATAGACTTTCAGACAATAGTACTGGTAGGAGAACAATAGACTTTCAGACAATAGTACTGGTAGGAGAACAATAGACTTTCAGACAATAGTACTGGCAGGAGAACAATAGACTTTCAGACAATAGTACTGGTAGGAGAACAATAGACTTTCAGACAATAGTACTCTTTCAGACAATAGTACTGGTAGGAGAACAATAGACTTTCAGACAATAGTACTGGTAGGAGAACAATAGACTTTCAGACAATAGTACTGGTAGGAGAACAATAGACTTTCAGACAATATTACTGGTAGGAGAACAATAGACTTTCAGACAATAGTACTGGTAGGAGAACAATTTTCCGTCCATACCCATTTCTGTCAAACCTAAAATATTGATGTATTCTGATATTTTCTTAGAAACTGTTGTTCCTAAATGCTCTAGTGCATGTTTATAGCTGACAGACACCAACACAATGTAACAACTTGATGTTCAATGATACAATATTTAATTCAGCGCTCCAGATAAGCTGCGTATTTGCTTAAAAACCCAATTAAAATTGCCAAAAACCCAATTGAAATCAGAAGTAGCGAGTATCAAAAAGCAATAAAAAAATTGTGGTACCTTTAACATGCTGCAGAAAACAATATAGCATATTTTTCTTATTTTCCATGAAAACACATTCTGGTATTTCATTAGAATTCAAGGAGACAATTCTAATGAAATGCCAAGACATGTTTCATTTAGAAGAAAACTATTCAACAATTGCTGTCTGTTGATGTGTAAACAGTCAGTGTGATTTTATTTTACCAAATTAAAACTTTGAAATACCCAATTGCTTCAGAAATGATGGGAGTAAAAATACTCAATAACTAATTCCTTATCTGGAGCCTGTCAATAACAAGTTATTTCATGACATTCAATAGCAGAAGAGCCAATCTATTCATTGATGTAACCCGCCAGTTGAAGAGTCCAAAGATACATTAGATACAAAACGAGTAAGTTGAACGCAGTAATGTGGCGCCATCTACTGATGGAATACCACACACTAAAAATAGCACAAGGCCCACATACCGGAAAACACCTGATATTTAAAGGGAGAATAGTAATTAATATTTTTCAAAGTTAAACATTTCCAATCAGATCTGATTCGCACTTTAACAGTTAATTGTGACATATTTTATATATTTTCCATCTGAGAAAAATATTAGTATTATAAAAGTAATACAAATAATTCTGAAACAAATGTTACCATTGTAGAAGGTTTAGAAAATTAAATTTTGCCTTTCCAGAAAATGGACACCATTTTAACTTTTGCATGTTGAATTTGGCTGCCACTGACCGAGTCACTTGTTGATTCTAGCTTAAATTTACTTTATCAACCCATATGCATAGATACATTTATGTCATAATTACTGGACTATGTTATTTTCATGATGTTGACACTCATTTCAGTTCTAAAATATAGACAAGAAACGAGGCAAAGCCACGAAGGCCAGGTTTTTTCCAAGCATAGACACTTGTATAACATAATTATACCCACTTTGTGTAGACTAGATGGCCGTGGCCGGCATGTCACGCCTTGGGGCGAGGCATGGACACTAAAAAAAGAGATATAGTAGATGGAAAAACTTTAACCAAAAAACTTTAACCGGACACACGGACGTACGGACGTATACCAAAATGCCGATTATATCGCGCTTTCCGCAAGCGGGCGCGACAATGATGATAAACACCCATGTGAAGTATCAAGGTAATTGGTGAAGCAGTTGCAGAGATATAGTACACAAAAAAAATTTAAGAAAAAAATTCAAAGTAATTTGACCTTGACATTGGGCACAGGGGCCGCGCGGTTGGGGGGTAGAATGAAAATATGGATGATGATAAACACCCATGTGAAGTTTCAAGGTAATGGGCGAAGCAGTTGCAGAGATATAGTATAACAAAAAACTTTAACCAAAAAACTTTAACCAGACGTACGTTAAAAAGTTAACGTTGAAAATGGCTAAGTCGACTGCGCTGAAAAAATGGGTGAATTTGAAAACAAGAAACGAGGCAAAGCCACGAAGGCCAGGTTTTTTCCAAGCATAGACACTTGGATAACATAATTATACCCACTTTTTGTAGACTAGATGGCCGTGGCCTGCATGTCGCGCCTTGGGGCGAGGCATGGACACTAAAAAAATAGATATAGTAGATGGAAAAACTTTAACCAAAAAACTTTAACCGGACACACGGACGAACGGACGGACGTATGCCAAAATGCCGACGATATCGCGCTTTCCGCAAGCAGGTGTGACAATGATGATAAACACCCATGTGAAGTATCAAGGTATAGGGTGAAGCAGTTGCAGAGATATACCCTAGTGAAAATGTGACTGAGATTTCATGTAGTACACAAAAAAACTTTAACAAAAAAATTCAAAGTAATTTGAACTTGACATAGGGCACAGGATCGCGCTTTCCGCAAGCAGGTGCGACAAATGATGATAACACCCATGTGAAGTATCAAGGTATTGGGTGAAGCAGTTGCAGAGATATAGTACACAAAAAAACTTTAACAAAAAAATTCAAAGTAATTTGACCTTGACATTGGGCACAGGATCGCGCTTTCCGCAAGCAGGTGCGACAATGATGATAAACACCCATGTGAAGTATCAAGGTATTGGGTGAAGCAGTTGCAGAGATATAGTACATGAAAAAACTTTAACAAAAAAATTCAAAGTAATTTGACCTTGACATTGGGCACAGGAGGTCGCGCTTTCCGCAAGCAGGTGCGACAATGATGATAAACACCCATGTGAAGTATCAAGTATTGGGTGAAGCAGTTGCAGAGATATAGTACACGAAAAAAACTTAACAAAAAAATTCAAAGTAATTTGACCTTGACATTGGGCACAGGATCACGCTTTCCGCAAGCAGGTGCGACAATGATGATAAACACCCATGTGAAGTATCAAGGTATTGGGTGAAGCAGAGTTGCAGAGATATAGTACACGAAAAAACTTTAACAAAAAAATTCAAATTAATCTTGACCTTGACATTGGGCACAGGATCGCGCTTTCCGCAAGCAGGTGCGACAATGTGATAAACACCCATGTGAAGTATCAAGGTATTGGGTGAAGCAGTTGCAGATATAGTACACAAAAAAAATTTAACAAAAAAATTCAAAGTAATTTGACCTTGACATTGGGCACAGGGGCCGCACGGTTGGGGGTTAGAATGAAAATATGGATGATGATAAACACCCATGTGAAGTTTCAGGGTAATGGGCGAAGCAGTTGCAGAGATATAGTATAACGAAAAAGTTTAACCAAAAAACTCTAACCAGACGTACGTTAAAAAGTTAACGTTGAAAATGGCTAAGTCAATTACGTAGAAATAATAGGTGAAGGTAAAAAAATATGGTCACATGTTGGATAGTTGTATGTGGTAGGCACCCCTTGGTTATGAAGCTGTGAAAGTTTGGTGGTCCTAGGTGGTACAGTACCAAAGAAATGGACTTAAACACGAAAACTTAACATTGTAAACGCGAAAACTTAACATTGAAAATGGCTAAGTCGACTACGCGGAAAAAATGGGTCAAGTTAAAAAAAAAGTAACATGTTGGATAGTGATATGTGGTGGGCACCCCTTGATTATGAAGCTGTGAAAGTTTGGTGGTCCTAGGTGGTACAGTAAGTCAGTAACAAAGAAATGGACTCAAACACTCAAACTTAACATTGATTGTGGACGCCGCCCGCCCGCCCGGCTTTCGCCAATCCAATAGCCTGGATTTTTTTTCAAAAAAACCTGGCTAAAAATCAGACTACTGTTTACACATCAACAGACAGCAACAATTGAATAGTTTTCTTTGAAATAAAAACTTGTCTTGGTATTTCATTAGAATTGTCTTGGAGACAATTCTAACTAGAAATGTGGCACACGAATGCCCCCGCTGGCAGCCAAAGAAAAGAAGGCATATTTGAATGTGGATTTGTCACAGGGTGGCAGAGGACCATTGGAGCAATGCGTGTGTGAAATGTGAAGCAGATCCGAGCAAGGAAACAGAAATCATAAGGCATTTACCCAGCGTTAAGGTTTCGAACGCACCAAGTCTGTGACCTTGACCCTGGGCTTAGCGGGGACGGCACAAATGTGGATTTGTCACAGGGTGGCAGAGGACCATTGGAGCAATGCATGTGTGAAATGTGAAGCAGATCCGAGCAAGGAAACAGAAATTATAAGGCATTTACCCAGCGTTAAGGTTTCGAACGCACCAAGTCTGTGACCTTGACCCTGGGTGACAATGCGTGTGTGAAATGTGAAGCAGATCCGAGCAAGGAAACAGAAATTATAAGGCATTTACCCGGCGTTAAGGTTTCGAATGCACCCAGTCTGTGACCTTGACCCTGGGCTTAGCGGGGGCGGGACGAATGTGGATTTGTCACAGGGCAGTAGAGGACCATTGGAGCAATGCGTGTGTGAAATGTGAAGCAGATACGAGCAAGGAAACAGAAATTATAAGCCATTTACCCAGCGTTAAGGTTTTGAAAGCACCAAGTCTGTGACCTTGACCCTGGGCTTATCGGGGGCGGGACGAATGTGGATTTGTCACAGGACGGTAGAGGACCATTGGAGCAATGCGTGTGTGAAATGTGAAGCAGATCCGAGCAAGGAACAGAAATTATAAGCATTTACCCAGCGTTAAGGTTTCGAAAGCACCAAGTCTGTGACCTTGACCCTGGGCTTAGCGGGGGCGGGACGAATGTGGATTTGTCACAGGGTGGTAGAGGACCATTGGAGCAATGCGTGTGTGAAATGGGAAGCAGATCCGAGCAAGGAAACAGAAATTATAAGCCATTTACCCAGCGTTAAGGTTTCGAAAGCACCAAGTCTGTGACCTTGACCTGGGCTTATCGGGGGGCGGGACAAATGTGATTTGTCACAGGGCGGTAGAGGACCATTCTTGGAGCAATGCGTGTGTGAAATGTGAAAGCAGATCCGAGCAATGGAAACAGAAATTATAAGCCATTTACCCAGCGTTAAGGTTTCGAACGCACCAAGTCTGTGACCATTGACCCTGGGCTTAGCGGGGGCGGGACGAAGGGTGGATTTGTCACAGGCGGTAGAGGACCATTGGAGCAATGCGTGTGTGAAATGTGAAGCAGATCCGAGCAAGGAAACAGAAATTATAAGCCATTTACCCAGCGTTAAGGTTTCGAACGCACCAAGTCTGTGACCTTGACCCTGGGCTTAGCAGGGGCGGGACGAATGTGGATTTGTCACAGGGCGGTAGAGGACCATTGGAGCAATGCGTGTGTGAAATGTGAAGCAGATCCGAGCAAGGAAACAGAAATTATAAGCGATTTACCCAGTGTTAAGGTTTCGGGACGTACGTACGTACGGACGCCGGTAACACTATATGCCCCCCTCACCATTCGGTGGCGGGGGCATAATAAGGCATTTACCCAGCGTTAAGGTTTTGAACGCACCAAGACTGTGACCTTGACCCTGGGCTTAGCGGGGGCGGCACGAATGCGGATTTGTCACAGGGTGGCAGAGGACGATTGGAGCAATGCGTGTGTGAAATGTGAAGCAGATCCGAGCAAGGAAACAGAAATTATAAGGCATTTACCCGGCGTTAAGGTTTCGAACGCACCAAGTCTGTGACCTTGACCCTGGGCTTAGCGGGGGCGGCACGAATATGGATTTGTCACAGGGTGGCAGAGGACCATTGGAGAAATTTGTGTGTGAAATGTGAAGCAGATCCGAGCAAGGAAACAGAAATTATAAGCCATTTACCCGAGCGTTAAAGTTTCGAACGCACCAAGTCTGTGACCTTGACCCTGGGCTTAGCGGGGGCGGCACGAATGTGGATTTGTCACAGGGTGGCAGAGGACCATTGGAGCAATGCGTGTGTGAAATGTGAAGCAGATCCGAGCAAGGAAACAGAAATCATAAGGCATTTACCCAGCGTTAAGGTTTCGAACGCACCAAGTCTGTGACCTTGACCCTGGGCTTAGCGGGGGTGGCACGAATGTGGATTTGTCACAGGGTGGCAGAGGACCATTGGAGCAATGCATGTGTGAAATGTGAAGCAGATCCGAGCAAGGAAACAAAAATTATAAGGCATTTACCCAGCGTTAAGGTTTCGGGACGTACGTACGTTACGTACGTACGGACGCCGGTAACACTATATGCCCCCCCTCACCATTCGGTGGCGGGGGCATAATGAAATACCAAGATGTGTTTTCATGGATAATAAGAAAAATATGCTATAATTGTGGTCTGTTTATTTTTTCTGCAGCATGATAAAGGTACCACAAATTTTTTATTGCTTTTTGATACTCGCTACCGGTACTTCTGATTTCAATTGGGTTTTTGGCAATTTTAATTGGGTATTTATGCAAATAAGCAGCTTATCTGGAGCTCTGGAAAATATTTCACAATTGCCTGTTAAAGTGTAAATCCGATCTGATTCGTTATTCTACAGAGGAAGCCTATAATTGAGTAACTCTGGCTACGGAGGGCACTGTGCAGGAGTAGATTGCAAGAATTATAGCTGCACGTTTTCCGCTTTATAGGCAACAGGTTGCACTAAATAGCATTTACATTTGGCACACTAAAATATAGAAAACTAGAAATGTGGCCTGTCGGCACACGAATGCCCCCGCTGGCAGCCAAAGAAAACGAGGCATATTTGATTATAAGCCATTTACCCGAGTGTTAAGGTTTTGAACGCACCCAGTCGAAGGCATTTACGCAGCGTTAAGGTTTCTAACGCACCAAGTCTGACCTTGACCCTGGGCTTAGCGGGGGCGGGACGAATGTGGATTTGTCACAGGGCGGTAGAGGACCATTGGAGCAATGCGTGTGTGCAATGTGAAGCAGACCCGAGCAAGGAAACAGAAATTATAAGCCATTTACCCAGCGTTAAGGTTTCGAACGCACCAAGTCTGTGACCTTGACCCTGGGCTTAGCGGGGGCGGGACGAATGTGGATTTGTCACAGGGCGGTAGAGGACCATTGGAGCAATGCGTGCGTGAAATGTCAAGCAGATCCGAGCAAGGAAACAGAAATTATAAGGCATTTACCCAGCGTTAAGGTTTCGAACGCACCAAGTCTGTGACCTTGACCCTGGGCTTAGCGGGGGCGGGACGAATGTGGATTTGTCACAGGGCGGTAGAGGACCATTGGAGCAATGCGTGTGTGAAATGTCAAGCAGATCCGAGCAAGGAAACGAAATATAAGCCATTTACCCAGCGTTAAGGAATTTCTAACGCACCAAGTCTGTGACCTTGACCCTGAGCTTAGCGGGGGCGGGACGAATGTGGATTTGTCACAGGGCGGTAGAGGACCATTGGAGCAATGCGTGTGTGCAATGTGAAGCAGACCCGAGCAAGGAAACAGAAATTATAAGGCATTTACCCAGCGTTAAGGTTTCGAACGCACCAAGTATGTGACCTTGACCCTGGGCTTAGCGGGGGCGGGACGAATGTGGATTTGTCACAGGGCGGTAGAGGAGCATTGGAGCAATGCGTGCGTGATGAAATGTCAAGCAGAAATATCACCGAGCAAGGAAACAGAAATTATAAGCCATCAACCCAGCGTTAAGGTTTCGAACGCACCAAGTCTGTGACCTTGACCCTGAGCTTAGCGGGGGCGGGACGAATGTGGATTTGTCACAGGGCGGTAGAGGACATTGGAGCAATGCGTGTGTGCAATGTGAAGCAGACCCGAGAAGGAAACAGAAAATTATAAGGCAATTTACCCAGCGTTAATTTGTTTCGAACGCACCAAGTCTGTGACCTTGACCCTGGGCTTAGCGGGGGCGGGGGCGGGACGAATGTGGATTTGTCACGGGCGGTAGAGGACCATTGGAGCAATGCGTGTGTGAAATGTGAAGCAGATCCGAGCAAGGAAACAGAAATTATAAGGCATTTACCCAGCGTTAAGGTTTCGAACGCACCAAGTCTGTGACCTTGACCCTGGGCTTAGCGGGGGCGGGACGAATGTGGATTTGTCACAGGGCGGTAGAGGACCATTGGAGCAATGCGTGTGTGAAATGTCAAGCAGATCCGAGCAAGGAAACAGAAATTATAAGCCATTTACCCAGCGTTAAGGTTTCGGGACGTACGTACGTACGTACGTACGTACGGACACCGGTAACACTATATGCCCCCCTCACCATTCGGTGGCGGGGGCATAAAAAGTGCAGGGTGTTGACGTTCATACTTCTCTTTATTGTTATTGAGATACAATTCTACAATATGACACAAAAATATTACCATCAACAAACCTAGTAAAGTGTGTATTAGCAAAATTCTAAGGTCACCCTACACAAAGTAGAAAGTAAAAAAAGAATGCTTTAAACACACATTTCGAAAGACATCTCCATCATAACGTTTATGTAATGTTGTGTACTCAGAACTACAAGAGTTACTGTTCACAACTAATTCGGATCTTCTTGAGACTTACAAAGTCGTATAGCCGGATTCATCAACAGACTACTAGTATATGCACTGCCACGGACGGTACAGGAATTTCATATCTAAGGAATTTTGCAGAGTTACTGACCGCAACTAACGCTAATCTGGGTAAATTTGGCATATATGGCAAGAGATCTGGGGCTATGGCCTATGCTGGTTCGGACTTTGTCCATTTTGCGCACCTACAGGTCATAATTATCTCCCCTGTTGAGGAGTGAATGGGGGAAATCTGACTCGTTTTCCTATATAATTTAATTTGTTGACGCTTCAAACAACTAAATTCCAATCGCTAAATCAAATTTAAATGCAGATTTATAATAACATTGTTAAATGGTCATTAAAAAATATAACTATCACCATTTAGTATTTTCGTAGTTCTAAATGTGAAATATTCTGCCATAAAAATTATGTATTTTAGAGCGAAATGTATCGATTAACACCCAAACATATCGGGTCACGTAACTAGTGATATAGTAGTGTCCCGTATAACCGCGGGTTCCGTTTATTCGCGGTAAACAAACAACTATGCCACCTATCGGTTGATTACATATGTAAATGCGTAACTATGACAACGTTTTTGCACTGAATCAAAAAATAATTAAAAATGTAACAGTTCCTGGTATAAAGTTCTGAATGATACTATTTTATTACAAAGAAGACAACGTAAATACAACTTACCAATATATACCCCACCCACATAAAGTGGTAATCTCTTTGACACTATTGATACTTTTTCATATTTTGAACTTTAAAATCAGCGTCTGCATTGCAAGATATCGTCCGACATCGTTTTTATCATGTGAACAATAAAATAAAACATAAAATCATTGCAAGTTTAAAACAAGAAACGAGGCAAAGCCACGAAGGCCAGGTTTTTTCCAAGCATAGACACTTGGATAACATAATTATACCCACTTTTTGTAGACTAGATGGCCGGGGCCTGCATGTTGCGCCTTGGGGCGAGGCATGGACACTAAAAAAATAGAAATAGTAGATGGAAAAACTTTAACCAAAAAACTTTAACCGGACACACGGACATACGGACGGACGGATGTATGCCAAAATGCCGACGATATCACGCTTTCCGCAAGCGGGCGCGACAAAGATGATAAACACCCATGTGAAGTATCAAGGTAATGGGTGAAGCAGTTGCAGAGATATAGTACACGAAAAAACTTTAACAAATAAATTCAAAGTAATTTGACCTTGGGCACAGGGGCCGCACGGTTGGGGGGTAGAATGAAAATATGGATGATGATAAACACCCATGTGAAGTTTCAAGGTAATGGGCGAAGCAGTTGCAGAGATATAGTATAACGAAAAAGATTTAACCAACAAACTTTAACCAGACGTACGTTAAAAAGTTAACGTTGAAAATGGCTAAGTCAATTACGTAGAAATAATAGGTGAAGGTAAAAAAATGGTCACATGTTGGATAGTTGTATGTGGTAGGCACCCCTTGGTTATGAAGCTGTGAAAGTTTGGTGGTCCTAGGTGGTACAGTACCAAAGAAATGGACTTAAACACGAAAACTTAACATTGTAAACGCGAAAAGTTAACATTGAAAATGGCTAAGTCGACTGCGCGGAAAAAATGGGTCAAGTTAAAAAATTAAAAAAAAAGTAACATGTTGGATAGTGATATGTGGTGGGCACCCCTTGATTATGAAGCTGTGAAAGTTTGGTGGTCCTAGGTGGTACAGTACCAAAGAAATGGACTTAAACACGAAAACTTAACATTGAAAACGCGAAAAGTTAACATTGAAAATGGCTAAGTCGATTGCGTGGAAAAAATGGGTCAAGTTAAAAAAAAAGTAACATGTTGGATAGTGATATGTGGTGGGCACCCCTTGATTATGAAGCTGTGAAAGTTTGGTGGTCCTAGGTGGTACAGTAACAAAGAAATGGACTCAAACACGAAAACTTAACATTGATTGTGGATGCCGCCCGCCCACCCGGCTTTCGCCAATCCAATAGCCTGGATTTTTTTTTTAAAAAACCTGGCTGATATATTTTTACTAACATTTGATCTATTTTCCCTTCAAGCAATGTGTCATATTGTTGTATGACGTTTTACTTCTGAATTCTCTGAAAATCAGACCTGTGGTTTCCTAGAATATCTAAAAATAGTAACATAGCTAAAGAAACCTATGGTGGGCTGCTGCTTGTTATAAAATAAGGGGTCTCACTAAAAAGCGACAAGAAAAGTCAAGAAGTGACAAGAAGCGTCAACAAGCGACAACAAGCGACAAGAAGCGTCAGGAAGCGACAACAGCATTATTTCATGTATTTAATAACAAATATTACAATAATAAAGATAATTAAATAATTGCAATTTAAATGTTGTGTTAGATAGAAAAGGCGTCGGAAACTCGATTGATGCAGAATAAGCGTCAAGAAGTTCCATGATACATGTATACAGAATAAGCGTCAAGAAGTTCCATGATACATGTATATAGAATAAGCGTCAAGACGTTCCATGATACATGTACATGTATATAGAATAAGCGTCAAGAAGTTCCATGATACATGTATACAGAATAAGCGTCAAGAAGTTCCATACAATATGTATACAGAATAAGCGTCAAGAAGTTACATGCAATATGTGTACAGAATAAGCGTCAAGAAGTTACATGCGATATGTGTACAGAATAAGCGTCACGAAGTTCAATGATACATGTATATAGAAAAAGCGTCAAGAAATTCCATGTAATATGTATACAGAATAAGCGTCAAGAAGTTCCATAGAATATGTATACAGAATACGCGTCAAGAAGAGGGTCATCTGAGGAATGTATGCGTGAAATATCAAGGCGTTCCATGAAAGGAAACAGATGTTATAAGATATTTACCCCAACGTTAAGTTTATGAATGTGCTATGTTTGTGACCTTGACCTTATGGTAAGGGTTGGGTGGTGGGTCGTGGATTTGCTACAGCATGAGGGTCATCTGAGGAATGCATGTATGAAATATCAAGGTGTTCAATGAAAGGAAACAGATGTTATAAGGCATTTACCCCAACGTTAAGTTTATGAATAATACAATGATTGGTCATATTGCCGATTACACCGGTCCAAGCCATCACTTTTTGCTGTCTTCATTGTTGATAAGATCTAAATACGGAAACACAGATACTCATTGTGTACTCAACGATTTGTGAATGGCAGGCCCGTAGCGGTGTGTAAAATAATGCCACGGCAGCCTTTTTAGCGGGAAAAATCCCCCCACCCCCCTCGAGAAAAAAAGAAAGAAAGGCGAGTTATATACGAGTTGCATGTATTATACGAAAAAAATAAAAAAAATAATGCCACGGCAGCGCCGTGCTGCCATGGTGGCCGCTACGGCCCTGAATGGTACAGACGTACATTTCTGCAAATACGGTGCCGGCACATAATCTTCATAAGTGAAGGAGTGCTCGTACAACAAAGAAGAAGAAGCAAGACGCATCAATAATTGACCTACAGTTTACATAAATCATAACGACTGAAACGAGAACTGGGTTCGTTTCAGGTAGACTGTAGGAATTATTTCTTTATTACTGTTGACCAATATTTGAATCGTGCTGACTTCGACAACACTTTTAACAATCATTAATGTGTCCAAAAAACACACACTTTATTGAAAAGTTTTGCTTGTGTTCTGAACATGTGCCGAGTCATTGGTTTTTGCGACCAATTTTGTTTCCGCAAGTGTTGTTTAAATTATGCCATCTCGAACTCTGTGTGTTTGTGGCAGCTCGATACTTGTAGATTCACTTTGAATATATGTTTTCAGTCCAACAATTCAATAAAAAAAATCTCTTTTCTGCAACGAACGTTAGCAATAATGCCATTGCGAGGGGGGAAAACAGATCGAATGGGGATACCTATCACGGTGGCTGCAGAACACATTGTCCAGGCTGATGAATAAGCTCCAGGGGTAGCGGCGTCACGACATGTCTCGTCGTAAGTAGGGCGAACGAGTGGGAAACGTTGGGTCAAAGGGTCATTTTCGTAGCAATGCCTCATAATCACAAGTTTATGTTCATTACATTACTATATTACATTATATTATATTAAATAGTGATTAATTTTACATATATCGCCTTTTTTATCTTCTTGACGCTTCTTGTTCATTCATTCGGCTCATATTTAAGGGTGGGAATTGGCTCAGACACCTTCCATTCTTGTCGCTTCTTGTCGCTTATATTGTTCTTGTCACTTTTTAGTGAGACCGTAAAATAAGTGTTCTGATGTGGTATTATAAAGCACACATTTTTGTTATGGTTACAAACAATTTAATTTATATGTTTCAGTTGAGAAAACTAATTAAAATGTACATCACTTGATTTGTTCCAGTTTTCAAGATAGTTTCCACTGTTGACATGTTTCCTTTTCAAGTTGTGTTACCCTGAACACATTTGGCACACGTAAAGCCCACCATAGTACGTCAAAAACTCTTCAATGAAATTGCCTAGCCTATATGGGAACATATGCAAGATGACGATACATGCACGTCACTTCCTATCAAGATGACGATGCATGCATGTCACTTCCTCTTGGAAGGTTCCAGCCAGTTTTGTGCTGTGCATTCAACTTTTTTTAAATTAAAATATGTGAATTGCATATGGAAGTAAGAAACAACAAGAAATGCGTCTGTCGAACGCGGATGCCACCTGCAGCATATTTGAGAAACTGTGACAAAGTGGTTAACCGAAAAGTGTGACGGACGGACGGACAGACGGACGGTCCAAACACTATATGCCACCCGTTTCTTCGAAACCCGGTGGCATAAAAAACAAATTTTCAGGATTTCTGTTTTATTTCATATGTAATTTATATTCGAAGCACAAGTACCGTGGGTATACGGACCTGCTGTCTACATCAAGTACCGGTATACCGCAATTGGGTGACGCACGAAATAAGGTTATTCAGAGACGGTACAATTCTCACAAACAAAATCCTTTAGTTTGTTCTAAAATGTACACATAATTAAACATATATTTTATTCGCTGGCAAACTCGCTATTAACTGTTTTACTTAAGCACGTACTGGGTAACGATGTTTTGAATAAATGGATATATCTATTTTACCACAGAAAATAGTTCATCTGACAGCTCGCTCGCCGTTATACATGGAACGCTTGATTGCCACTATAAGTACTCCGACCAGGGTTTGCCTTAATAGCGCAAACAAGAATAT
Organism: Conchocele bisecta; assembly: GCA_029237695.1. Classification (NCBI taxonomy): domain Eukaryota; kingdom Metazoa; phylum Mollusca; class Bivalvia; order Lucinida; family Thyasiridae; genus Conchocele; species Conchocele bisecta. Next base: position 27,100,891 of record CM055278.1, on the reverse strand, counting down.
TCAGCGCAAACAGCGCAAACGGCGCAAACAAGATTAATTTTTCAAAATATCTATTTTAAATGCCTATTAAATGAAATTAAATCAATCTAATGATGATTATATGTATTTAATCATCTCATATATTTATGTTCTACAAAAAAATTCATGAATGGTCCGAAATAAATGCCTATTTTCATTACGATGCGTCTGGCGCAAACAAGATTCGTGAACGGAAATAGCGCAAACAAGAATAAAATATCAGATTCCTCTCCTAAATGCCTATTAAATGTAATTAAATCAATCTAATGATGATGATATGTATTTAATCATTTCATATATTTATGTTTTACAAAAAAAAATCATAAATGGCCCGAAATAAATGCCTATTTGCACTACGATGCGTCTGGCGCAAACAAGATTCTTGTTCGGAAATAGCGCAAACAAGAATAAAATATCATATTTCTCTCCTAAATGCCTATTAAATGAAATTAAATCAATCTAATGATGATAAATGCATATTTGCACTAGTAGACTACGATGCGGCTGGCGCAAACAGAAAGACGAAAACTATATACCGTGGCATATTTCATACGTCATGGATATAAATGAACATATGTGTCTCGCCATGCGATAAAGGGACTTATTGAGTTTTAACCAGTGTAGCTGCTCGTCAGCTAGCCGTTAGTGGCACCAATCGAACACACAGGAAGACATGTTATAAACAAGTCATATTTAATTAGGAATGATTGCAATGTATGGTGAACAAGGTCAATGGTGGCAATGATATGTAAGACGCGCCGCCACATAACGTACCTTCGGGTATTTGGAATTTTCGCCGTAAATAGTTTTGAAAATTGAACATAATTTCTGTACGACCTTAATATGTAAATATGAACACATGGGCACACATTACCAACTTCATATAGAAGCATCCAACCAGCGGTTCTCGGCGTATGTATACCCATGTGTACATAATACGTGCACTTCAGTTGCTATAGAAATTTCTGTAAATTACGTCTGAAATTGACGCAAATTTGAGAGGAAATGCTGAATTTAATTCCGCATTTGCTGTGAAATTTTCGTCAAATTTGTACATTATTTACGAAAATTACGTTGATTTTTCAAAGCCATTTACGGCGAAAATTCCAAATACCCGAAGGTACGTTATGTCGCGGCGCGTCTCATATGTTACTAGTACATGTAACTGGAACGCTGGCCCTATAATAACAACGGTGACACTACGATGTGTCCGATCCGAGTGTAGTCCCAGATCAGCATGTGCACGGTAGTCAATTGTTTTTTTATTGCACAATGATTCTTCTTTTTGATGACGGTGTCCGCGATCGCTCCGCTCGTTTTCGTTTCACTTGGTTAGGTTTTTTTCCTGCGGATGGAGTTTTAATGATTGATGGCAGACCGTCACTAGACACAACAATATTTTGGTTGCTGCGCCCTTTGGTGGTTGAAAGACAGTGTTCAATGTCTGGAAAGCAATGTCTTTGCTTCCGCAGATATTGGGGTAGACAGATCTGATTGGAATTTTAAGTACATTCGATAATGCTATTATTAGTAGAGAAATTTGATATTTTATTCTTGTTTGCGCTGTTTCCGAACAAAAATAGGCATTTATTTCGAGCCATTTATAATTGTTCTTTATAAAGCATAAATATATGACACGATTAAATACATATAATCATCATTAGATTGGTTTCATTTAATGTAATAGGCATTTAGGAGAGAAATATGATATTTTATTCTTGTTTGCGCTGTTCGTGAATCTTGTTTTCTCCAGACGCATCGTAGTGCAAATAGGCTTTTATTTCGGGACATTTATGATTTTCTTTGTAAAACATAAATATATGAGATAATTAAATACATATATTCATCATTAGATAGATTTAATTTAATTTAATAGGCATTTCAAATATATATTTTTAAAAATTAATCTTGTTTGCGCCGTTTGCGCTGTTTGTGCTGAAATTATTGTTTGCGCTATTAAGGCAAATCGCTCAGACTCTAGACAGAGCTTGTAACATGAATTCACGAAGTTCGACGAAAAACTATGATACAACTATATAGAGGTCTGCTACGAGCACTGATATAATTATGTTTATTATAATTATACTAGTCTAAAAAAACAGTAGATCTTCTCTAAACGTGACATCAAGAAAACATGTGTATATGTTTCATGTGCACATTGATGTGACGTCCGCGGACCCATGATCTACTATATTCTTAAGTGTACCTGATCATATAAAATGAATTGACATACTATTTGCAGAGGACACTAGCTGCCATCCGCTTTACACTCGACATCATATAGGCCAAGTATCTATATTGCAAATTGACATGGAACAACAACAAAATTAGGAAAATATCTGTAGCCGATTTCATCAAAATTGCAAAGTATACTTATCTAGCAAAGTATACTTTGAAGGAGTAATCATTTATTTTTCCCAAAATGCATTATTTCATATAAAACTAACAACTGCATATAGTTGATGATTAAAAGTATGCAGAATTATTATACTGAATTTATTACATTATCACAGCCAAAATGGCTGTGATAATGTAATAAATTCAGTATAATAAAAATTAATACATTTATCCTTAAATTAAAAATGTCTCCCTCAAAGCATACTTTGCTAGATAAGTATACTTTGCTGCAATGTTGGTGAAATAGGCTACTGGGATATGGAACTTAATCCATCCAAATGCCAAGTACTTCACATCACAAAATCCATATGAATAAGTCTCTGCAAAATCCAATCACCATATATAATTATCATTACATGCAATATTATGGGTCCAATACAAGCTACACAACTCCATGCCAAAATAAGGTATTTTAAATAAATAACTTGTGGTTGAAAATTTATTCCTGATATATGACCTGGAACACTCGGAACATCAACCGAGAACTAGCGAACCATCGATTCAAGTATGTTGTCTTCTTATATGTCATTCTCAAAAATAATTCTAAAGAAAAAACCTCGATCTAACAGCTCAAGATAACTCAACGCATTGTAATGTGAGGGTGGAGCCCGCTGGTCCACCAGGGAAAACTATGACCGCACCCTAATGATACATGTCCAAAGTAGAGTGGTGGTCACTAGAACCAAGGACGTAATAATTATAATGATTGTGCATTCGTCTGTTTTAGAACTTAACATAGCATATGTGATATTAAAGATAAGAACCAACTTAATAGCCTGACAGCCGAGGCGATCGCTTTTACAATCAGATAGTTGATCATTGAACCTGATAGGAGATGCATGCTCAAAGATGCGAATATGTTCGCATGAGCGAAAATATTCTGTGGAAATGTTCGCATGGACACGCCGCACGTGCCCACAGGTGGAAGACTCGGACTCGTGACAGAAAAACATGCCAATTAAAAAAAATCCATCACTCTGCACACGCTACGTTATCTATAGAGTCTTCCACCGGCACACATGTCATCGTAGCTACAAACTAAATGCCATGATATTGTCATACACACATATATCATTAAAGGTACATGCCTATACTCAGTAGGCACACAATGTTATGTCTAGGAATTAAATAAGTGTATAATTGTGTCACTATTCCACCAGTACGAGTGCCCGCAATACAGATATAATCATTTAGTAATATTTATTTTACTGATAGTGACTCGCGGTGGTGTCATGCTATTTTCATATGCAAATGAGGCTTGCTATGTTTTAATTATTTATACTAATTGAATGGGTCACCTGAAAAAATACTTTCTACAGATTAAAATGTATGATCATTGCACATCAAAACATAAACATGATAAATACAAAGAATAAATAGTAATGTATGTTAATATTTTAAGGCACTGATATCAATGTGAAAATTTACATCTGATATAAAATATATAATAATGTCAATCAATACGTGGAGGTAAAGGTGAATTAATGTTTATTTTGTCACAAAATGTCTCAGATGATGTCTCTGATATAAAGAACAGTTTGTGCCTACTGAGTGAGCATGTACCGTTTTATTAGAGATATAAAACACAGACAAATATACTTTATTTAGTTCCGTTTTCAGATAATCTCGGGCCATACACAGGTGGAGTAATAAAGAGACAAAATCTGAAAAGGTCATATCTCAAATGGGCTGTCGATTGACAGTGAATGAAAACCACGACGCCCGCGACCATCTGCGTAGCCACAGGTCAGACTGCGCATCCACTATGTTACTTTAGCAAGCCTTCTGTCGTCAGCAAAATATATTAGACTGACGTAGCGGTGGAAAAGTGCAGGATGATCGTGACCTGTATGTGTTGCGATTGTCGTTAGGTATTTTCCCAAATAACGTCACTGTTGTTTTATAGATAAATGCATACTCTCACAAAGTGGACCATACGTCCACATTCAATGTGACTATATATACTGAAAGGATAAAGAAACGCAGGGTAAACATTTGAGGTGATTTAAAGTGATGTGTTTGCTGCTATATACAATATTTTATATGAGTATTAAAAAAACATCTTTAGTCAACACAATTGCATTAGGTTTTGACCGATAATTCATTAGTAAGTGAATCACAATTGACGGTACCCCCCAATATCGCAAAGTGAAATCCAAATCCACTGTTGTGTCAGTAGCTCGTATGTCCCCCTCGCGCATCTGTCACAGCCCTGATGATCTTGTATATGGAATTCATCAGTGCATTTATCTTTAATCTTATTGGGATATTGTTCCACTCTTCCAACAATGCAGTCCTTAGTTGGTCGAGATTAGATGGGGTATTCCGACACCCCCTTATCCTCCTGTCAAGTTCGTCCCACAGATGTTCGATTGGGGACAAATCGGGACTGTACGCTGGCCTGTCGAGTGGGTTATTGTTATGGTCAGCGAGAAAATCTTGACAAACTCTGGCTACATGGGGCCGGGCATTATCATGCTGGAAAATTAGTTGACGCTGTTGCACAAATGGAACAACAACAGGGCGGAGGATTTCATCCCTATATCTTACGGCGGTTAAATTCCCGGCTACCACAATCAACGGTGACTTTACCCCGTGAGATATCCCTCCACAGACCATAACCGAGCCACCCCCAAACCTATCCCTCTCAAGAACGCAAGCGTCGGCGAAGCGTTCCCCACGACTTCGGTATATAAAAGAGTGAAACGGGACTCATCTGTGAAAAAGACTTGTCTCCATTGCCTCATTGGAAATAGTCTGGGAGCATGTGCCGCCAACCAAGCCATACGACGCGCGCGACGTGCACGAGTGAGAGGCAGACCAACGTAGGGGCGACGTGCTCGCAGACCAACCTCGCGCAATCGATATCTTACAGTTTTGGGGTGAATGTGGCGATTATGATTGCCTACCGTGTTAATAGCGGTTTCAGTGGCAGTAACGTGGCGTTTACGTAGGTGGGCGAGACGAATAGCCCTGTCTTGACGTCGTGACGTTACGCGCGGACGTCCCGATCTCGGTCGGTCGGCAACCCTTCCGGTCTCTCTCAGACGACGGACAAGACGTTCTATGGTGGAAACATTCACACCGAACTGCATAGCAACCTACTGTTGCGTTTGACCTTGCATTAGCAATGCAATAGCCTGACCCCTCTGAACTTCCGTCAGACGTACCATGATTGTGAGAGCTATAAATTCAGTGTAAATAGCGGAAAACGATGTGTATACCTCAAGCGTATCAAGTGGTATGACAAAATGTTTTGACGAACTTATCATCATCATGCTGAACGTGTTTTTGGCTTGTTATCACTTTCTCTATGTGGTACGGTGCATTACACGGTTGAGTAACTTTAGGCACCGGTTTGGGTGCACAGTGACCAAGATAGTCGCCTGACCGGTTTTCATAATTTTAGGCCAAGCATTTAAATAATTATTGCGTATATTGTTACCCTGCGTTTCTTTATCCTTTCAGTATATATAAATGGTATGAAAATCCTAGAACCGGCATGATTCAGCAGATTCATTTTGCATCGACAAGGATAATGTGCACCATGGTGCGCTTGTCATTATTACAAGACCCTGTTGGAGACCCCATGCAGGTATATTGTCGAAATCCAAAAGCACACTAGGGCGTTAAGTCACAGTCTCGTCTTCTGTACACCTGCTAAAATAGAAGCTATAACTATATAATATACGAAAGTCTTTAGGGAGGAGCTATATGATTATTCATGTCAGTGCTGCAATAATTCCTAAGAATGTAAGGAATCTTTTTTTGCTTACCACATGCTTCATAATTTCAGTTCGTTTCTTAAAATAAGGAGGTTATCACATGGTTAATTTAACCTAGCTAGTCCATTCTCCCATCGCACTGTATCAGATTGTCAGACAGTGTTAATTAAGGGCTGAGTATGAGTGCATGTGATGTATGGAACCGTAACACTGTTATCCTAAATGAGGATGCAATTGGATGTTTGGTCAGGGCAAAGCAGATCAAGCAGGGAAGGATCCGTATGGTGTTGTGTTATGTAAGCTATGATATGTTATGGGGCCCAACTATAATATATACGCGTTCGTTTCTCGGCTTGCCGTTATATACGAAATACATTTATTTTAATTAAAATACAGCGACATGGTGTTTATCTGTTAATTGTTATTTGGTTAAATGACAATTAATTCACAACTCATACATTCTAAAGAAGAGAGAAAAAGAGAATATAATACACGGCTGTATGGTATTTGCCCATACATTAGCGAGATGCATTGAGTGATGTGTGTGTGTGTGTGTAAGTATCAGGCTGACAGTTATGTATCTGTAACTGTAGTATTACATTACAATACCTAGCATGGCATGTGCGAGAGAGATGTACGTGTTAATCCACCTATTGGAGAGCTGGGCGGAAGCTCATATGTGTACATATTTGGCACAAAACCATTTGTATTTATGAATTAAATTCAAGTTCTCATCATAGAAAGAAAATCATGTTTTCATTTGCGTTTTAAATATGTGCTTTATCATCAACGTGTGGATCGCTTAAATGATCGAAAACTTGGTAGACCAGAATATATTATATTACAGGCGCGGATCCAGGATTTCGGGTTAGGGGTCGGGGGGGGGGGCGTAACTATTTTGCAATACTCGTAAATCGCTATATCGCTAGGTGTGTGTGTGTGTGTGTGTGTGTGTGTGGAGGGGGGGCGGTGATAACATTTTTGATAAAATTCCCCCCGGACATTTTTTGAAATCTACATCGCATTTCCTGCGTTCTGGAGCATTTTGAAGCAACAATATTGACACTGTCACAGTATGTTTAGACATGATTTTTGATTGAAAACATTTAAATTTGTTGTTGTTGTGGCTGCTGTCAGATGATGCTGCTGCTGCTGCTGCCCCGCGTTTATTTTTTGGCTGCACCCCAATAAACAATAAATTCACAACGCGAACGTAGACACGTGCCTTGTAACTTGTAAACAATCTTTACTCGGCGAATTTTAAGGGGGACGCGCGCCGGGTCCACCCCCCCCCCCCCCCCTGAATCCGACCATGTATTATACGGATCCCAAACAGAATATATTATATACGGATCCCAAAGTTTGTCTTTCAGTGACGATTGATGTTCTTCTGTATCGCAGAAAAATTGAGCGCACCCGCATAGACTGGTCTGATGGCCAATTCACTCTGTGAGAATGGTTGAAAAATAATGTAAACATACAGTAACCAATCCAGTTCTCGTGCACTAAGTCGCTTGTGAGAATTCGCGAGACTTTTTTTGCAAGAATGGCTGCAAGCTGTTGTGGTGTGAAGAAACAAAAACTGAACAACTCTATGCCAGTTGTCAGCTGCAATGGGTCGGCTTGTCACTCCATGAACGGATACAAAAATGGATATACTGTAGCCACAGCTCAGATGTGTTTCTTCTGTTTTGACGTTTTACACAGCCATTTACACAATTACGAACCACCGAAAACACCAAATTTTACCAACGAGTCTTTGTAAGTGGACTCGTCCAATGAATGTTTACAAACATAGAATTTGTTATGAAACCCACATATTTCTTGCTGTGTATTAGTTCAGTTTTATTTCTTTCTGATTTTTATGTCATTATCACTTGGCCATGTACCTTTAAACTGTGGAGTTAATGTGAAGGAAAAACACAGTTTCCTTTTGTCATATATTTTTGTGTTAGTCACCAGAAAAATAAACAGGATTGGTTCATTTACGTCACTAGGGTGAACCGGTGTACACAATTCCATGGACAAAGGCCTCCATAATTAGGTCATTGGTGTTTTACACAAATAAACAGCCATAACATTATTTGAAAAATCAATGAAACACTGATATTTAGTCACTATTTTATTTCTGTCATTTGATATTGTTTAGCTTTTTGACTGTTGTTGAAACAAACAGAAAATGTAGATAATAAATAAAATATGTCAACAAATATGACACACCACATGAAAATAGCCCAAATGCTTGTTCAACCAGTCTAGATATAATTTTAACCATTTTGTCTGTGAAACAATTATGTTTCTTTTACAAGTTTCAGCAAACACTGTTTATAAGGCTGCATATGTGATGTGTGAAACAATCTCTACTACATATTGTGACCAGTCTTGGCAAAAAGTTGCATATTTGAAGTTTTGACCAGTCTAGAATTAACTTAAAAAATATGCAACTTTTTGCCAAGACTGGTTTCAGACATGCTATTGTTGACACAATGGTCGATGGACAAAATGTCACTGATGTCAGTTTAACCAGTGTAAGCCATTATGCTGGCCCCTTATCATCCTGCATGCATCTGCACAATCTGATCCATGTCTACACTGTTCTAAATTACTGAAATTAGTTAACATATTTATACCCCCCGCAACGAGTTGGGGGGGGGGGGTATACTGGAGTCAGGTTGTCCGTCTGTCACTAAACTTAACATCATAGAAATATAATATAACTTCTATTTCCTTCATCTAAAATGCTTAATATTACACACATGCATTCCTGTAAGGCTCTACTACCATGCTGCACCAAATCCATGACCGTCCAACCCCCGCTGATGTCAAGGTCAAATACTTAGTCTCTTTACAAGACTTAACATCAGAGAAATATGTTATGACTTCTACTTGTCTAATTCCCCCCGACCTATTATAGGATCAGTCGTGGCTATAATTACATGTAGGCTATAGCTATAATTATAGCGAGATCAATAGTCGATATCTATTGGCATGTTGTTAATTGGCACCGATTGTGGATTATGACACACCTGGACACATCAAGGTCGTCTTCTAGTGGTCATCCGTGACAAACATCAATTATCTCATAAGATGTTTGCATTTGTATAGACTGCGCTGGTTCCCTCACTAACCGTCGATGGTTCACAAACTGACCACCGCCGGTAACCAGCGGACGAACTGGCTCGCTGGATCGTTAGCGATTTCCACGGATCGCTCAAGACGTTGTCAAGTTTTGTAGCGCTAATTCCCTAATACTGTAGCAGGGTCACAATATGGAAAGTGTGAACATTCATTCTAATTCAATCCAAATGTAAAAATGCGATGCTTAACATTTATTAGGGTGTATATGTAATATCATAGGTCAGGTGCAAAGCAGTTTCCCCAGCTTGCACAGTTGTTACATTATCGTTATGTTTTTTAGCGCGCCTTGCGAAGCAATGAGTGCTTATTCAGCAAGTTAGCGTCTGTCCGACCGCTCGTTTGGGATGGTAGCTGTGTGGACATGAGACATACATGTACTTGTACATAGTAGACTTGGGTTGTTTTTGTATGCACTCCCTTCCCCCAACACACACACCTATATATGGCGCCATCATATTAAATGCATTAAAATATCGCCCCAAAAGAGTATGTCCGTCCATAAAAAAAATAACCCCAAACGTTTTCTAGTTTTATAAACAGGTGTGAATAATTGAATCCGTGGTGGTGTTTGGCCTGAGACGGTAATCACAGGCAAGCAGTGCGTTGCGAGCTTGTTATTCCCCTATCTCCGGCCAAACCCAGCCATTTTCTCACCTATTACCTGAAATGTACTGCAAATTTCAGTTTCTCCCAATGGACACAAAATCTCATGTCAATGTATTGCTCCAATGTTGAATAAGAATGCAGGAAATGCCATTTGAAGGGTCAAAGTTGATTTTGTTTCTGACCTCCCTCCCCCACCCCCCCCCCCAAAATAAAAAAAGTAGGCCGTGGCATTATTTTAGGCACCACTACATGCCTGAAATGAGGCATCCTATTTTTTAATTATTTTTCACCGGAAAAAATTATATTTTCAACAGATTATAAAGTATGATCATTGTACATAAAAAATAAATACAGAGAATAAATAGAAATGTCTGTTAACATTTTAAGGAAACATTGTTATCGCCCCTGATATCCGTGTGGAAATTCATGTTTGAAAATCGAAGTATAAATAATGCCAATTACGACTGTTTATTTGCCCTGAAGAATTTCATATCTAACGAATGGACAAAACAAATATGCCTCCCTGTATTATAACCTGGCACGTGGCCATGTACCTTTAAACTGTTGCAAATTACTAATTAATGTCCAATTTGCCAGCCAATGCTTTAGTGTTCAGGGCTCCAGATAAGGAATTAGTAATTGAGTATTGTTAATCCATCATTTCTGAAGCAATTGGGTATTTCAAAATTTTAATTGGGTAAGATAAAATCACACTACTGTTTACACATCAACAGATTGCAATTATTGAATAGTTTGCTTTGAAATGAAAACATGTCTTGGCATTTCTTTCGAATTGTCTCCTTGGAGACAATTCTAATGAAATACCAAGATGTTTTTTTCATGGAAAATAAGAAAACTATGCTATAATTGTGGTCTGTTTATTGTTTTCTGCAGCATGATAAAGGTACCACCAAATTTGTATTGCTTTTTGATACTCACTGCTTCTGATTTCAATTGGGTTTTTGGCAATTTCAATTGGGTATTTAAGCAAATCCGCAGCTTATCTGGAGCACTGGTGTTTATTATCAGTATAAGAAAAATAATTAATGAAATAATTTAATATCCCTGCCTAAGCCTAGTGTTGTACTCAGAGTGAGCCTAGGTTTGCCACATCAAAATGGCAATTCCCTTCTGAATGTCCCTTAAAAGTTAATAATCTCCAGATCTCCAGATAAGGAATTAGTAATTGAGTATTGTCTGAAGCAATTGGGTATTTCAAATTTTTTATTGTGTAAAATAGAATCACACAGCTATTTACACATCAGCAGACCGCACTCATTGAATAGTTTGTTTCGAAATGAAAACATATCTTGGCATTATCTTGGCATATCTTGGCATATCTCCAAGGAGACAATTCTAATGAAATACCAAGATGTGTGTTCATGTAAAAATAAGAAAATATGCTATATTTGTGGTCTGTTTATTGTTTTCTGTCGAATGAAATACCAAGATGTGTGGGTTCATGTAAAGAAATTAAGAAAATATGCTATATTTGTGGTCTGTTTATTGTTTTCTGTAGCATGATAAAGATACCACAATTTTTTCATTGCTTTTTGATACTCACTACTTCTGATTTCAATTGGGTTTTTGGCAATTTTAATTGGGTATTTACACAAATACACACCTTATCTGGAGCTCTGAATCTCTACTATTTTCAATACAAAAACAGCCTAAATCCTGAATATGTCCTCTTTGATTACTTAGTTCACTATATTGTGATCTTTGGCACTCTTGGTGATTTATATGAACTTTTCATGATTTTTTTAATTTAAGTCCAATTACAGTTAATGAAAGTGCTGCACATTGATTGAATATCAGGCTCCAGATAAGGAATTAATAATTGAGTATTGTCACTCCATCATTTCTAAAGCAATTGGGTATTTCAACATTTTAATTGGGTAAAATAAAATCACACTACTGTTTACACATCAGCAGACCGCACTTATTGAATAGTTTGCTTCTAAATGATAGATGTGTTTTCATGGAAAAATAAGAAAAATATGCTATATTTGTGGTCTGTTTATTGTTTTCTGTAGCATGATAAAGATACCACAAATCTTGTGTTGCTTTTTGATACTCACTACTGATTTCAATTGGGTTTTTGGCAATTTTAATTGGGTATTTAAGCAAATACGCACCTTATCTGGAGCTCTGGAATATGGTATTTTTAATGAAATTTCTTCATACATGTACCGGTATTAAATCATCACTCAGGTGAAATCGTCTATGTGCTTCAGCCCACTGTTTGTGACATGGAAGACGGGGCGTGACCGGCGACTGCGCGGTTGTATAGGAACCTTCTCAGCAACAACTCTCCATAGTGGCCTCAGGGAATATGCTGTTACAAGGTACACCTTCACAGGGTGGGAAAAATCACTTGTCCGGTTGCTCTGTTACAAACCATCATATACATCTAGCTATATTTTCAACAACCAGTAGCCTAATTTCACCGAAATTGCTAAGCGTACTTATTTTGCTAAGTACACTTTGAGGGAGAATTTTTAATTTATGGATAAATTTATTAATTTTTATTATACTGAATTTATTACATTATCACAGCCATTTTGGCTGTGATAATGTGATAAATTCAGTATAATAATTCTGCATATTTTTAATCATCAAATATATGCAGTTGTTATTTCTATATGAAATAATGCATTTTGGGAAAAATAAATGATTACTCCCTCAAAGTATATTAGCTAGATAAGTATGCTTAGCAATTTTGGGGAAATCGGCTACAGAACTTTGTTGAAGTATATTAATACTGAAGCAGGAACTTTTAACACATTGGCCTACCATGCATATGTTTAACAACACCTTTCTGACAGTTAAAATAACTGGTTTACCTTATTATCTATAGAATAGTACAAAGTGAAGCCCCGCCTTAAATGACCTTAGCTGTTGATAGGCCGTTAAACATCAATAAATTAAATCGGGCAAGTGAAAACTTATTGAGCTTTAAAGTTATCGTCAGGGCCTGCTACATTGTGTCCAGGGACATTTTCCCACCACAAATGAGCATTCCTTTAAACCGTAACCCTTTGAACCCGAAAGCTCGCTATAATGGGGTTTACAAACCGTGCAGATCCAGATGAGATCATGATCTCATCTGGATCCGCACTTTTTGCAAGTAATTTTCATATTTTTTTTTAGAACAAAAACAGAAATAGACTAATCAGAAAATCATTTTGTGACAATTGGATTGGTCGGAAAATTGGCATATTGAAAGGGTTAAGAATTGCCCATTCACTTATAAAGGGCCCCAAACCATGAAATTATCCTCTTGGATTGGAGACCCGGGCAAAACACTCGTCACCAGTACATGATGGAAACAAGTCATATCATTTTGTACCTTAGAAGATGTGCGATATATCATGAAAATATTTAAAAACTTGAGTAATTTTTTACAGAAAATATCTGTTTCTGTAAATATATTTCCTGAAAATTGTGCACATCTTCATAGGCTTCTTCATTTAAGCCTTTCCCTGATAGAGACGACTTTTCACGCCTCTGCAGAAGATGTCTTTTGAAAACATTGTGGGAAAAGGAGAAATTGCTTGTAACAAGCAATTTCTCCTTTTCCCACAATGTTTTCTACTCTATCAGATAATTTAACCATCATTTGACCCAGCATTTCATTCTTTTCTTCAGATGTTTTGGATTTGGATGAGTCGAAATATCGCAAAACAGGGAAAGGGTTAAGCAGTCATTTCATAATTGTTGATTTCTGTTGTAGTGCTGTCAAAGACAGCCGATTTAGTCCAATCACCAAGGAAGAATTCCCACGCTTGCATTGTTCCGTGTCCATCCTTACACATTTTGAGGAAGCCAACGACTATATGGACTGGGAGGTTTGTATATGTATGCATGTGATCATTACTGGAGAAATGGGGATTAGGCCTTTGCTACCAGTGTAAAAGGCAAAAGGGTTAAATGTCCCAGCAACATCGGAGGTCATATAATTGGGACCTCTGTTTAAAGTCTCATCCTTATCAGACTGCAGGAGTACACTATCAGATCTGGAGCTAGACTGGCCAGAATATCGATGGTCACCATTTCTCAAGGCACAGTAACACAGTTTCGCTAAACGTCATACAACTAAAATGTTTGTAAGTGCAAAATTATAATAGTCTGTGAATTTCACATTAACAGTGTTGTCAAGGCAAGAAGGGACTTATTGAGTTTATTATACCCCTGGCATACAAAGTATATCGAGGGCTATATAGTTTTTGTCATTCTGTAAGTCTGTCGCATTTACGTTAAAGTTTTCAGATACCCATTATCTCTGCAACTTTAAGTCGGATTGACCTCAAACTTCCTATACTTCCTGATCATCAGCCATATTTTCATTCCATACCACACCCATGTGGCGGCCTTCATGTCCAAGGTCAATTTACTTTGAAATTTGTAGAGTTTTTTAAATATTTGCGTAAAAGTATTTAAATGCACATCTTTATCACCATGCACATATTAATTATATAGCCCACCCATGCAGTTTTTATGCCCACGGTCGAGGACAAATTATTTTGAAGTTTGCATTCATTTTTTTTAAACTATCCATATCCGTGAGCCCCTGCTCACTTACTCTACTAATTGATCATCACACACACTGGTGCCACCTGATGCAGGGCTAAAGTTTTTGTTAGATGTAACCAAACTGTTTCACCTCATACAGTGCTGGGACTACACTGGTCTCAAGCGCTCTAAGCCCCCTATTTATTGTAGCAGGTTGTATGTTACACCTATGTCTGGTGTAGAACCAGGGACCCATTTCACTAAATATGTTCGCAAGTGCAAATTTAGGATCGTCTGGAAATTTCAATTGATGGATTTACATCTATTAAGCATAGGCTGCAGCCTATGCTCAATAAATGTAAATCCAATAATTGTTTACAAGAAAACATTGTTAATGTGAAATTTACAGACTATCATAATTTTGCACTTACAAACATTTAATCGTACGAAGTTTAGTGAAACGGCCCCGAGGTTATCGTGTACATCTGCACTGTCTGATCAGGGGACTCTTTTGTATTCTGTTCATCAATTTTATGTACCTGGAAACAATTTTCGGGTTACATATTGTCGTCACACTGTCCATCTGTCCATCTATTCGGCTGTGTGTCCGAGATTGAATCTTCTTTATCAGTTAACCGGCCCTGTATTGACCAAATACGTACATCTGATAATATACTGTTGTATCAGGCATTGACCTGATTCAAACATCTAGTTTACAACGAAGTTCCATTGGTCGGATTATGTCGTGACATTATCAATAACGTCAGTGTAATGACGCAACATAAACAAGTCTGCGTCCTATCCATACACAACATCATCTGTGATCATTTTCAAGCATAAAACGTTACCTGATAGAATACCTGGGCCCGCTTGTTCAAAACACCAGTTAGCTTAACGGACTGTTAAATCCTTAACGGACTGTTAAATCCTTAACTGAATGGTTAAAATCTCTGTTAAAACAGAGATGTTAACCATTCAGTTAAGGATTTAACAGTCCGTTAAGCTAACGGATGTTTTGAGCAACCGGGCCCAGGCTACTCTCGTTTGTCATCAAGATTATCAGGCTCCGCTCGGAAACGATATGAATTCCTTGGCAAGCCTCAGTATTCCTACGCGTTTCCTAGCCTTGACTGATAAACTTGATATCAAAAGAAACTAGCCTGGTATTCTCTATAAACCAGTCACCTCGGGTAAAAGGATTACAGTGACACAGCTCTCTACCGGGTGTCTGGGTTACGGAGGTTCTCGGTATTTTCAACCACCATTCATTCACAGCCAAATGATTCTGGTGTGGAGAGGACCTGGCTTCTGATCACGATTATTCTGATTTCAGGGCTGAATATATATTTTTTTATTGTAAATATTCAGTTCTGATTTTGGGATTCCCCCCCCCCATTTGTACAGGTAATATATGGGATTTAGTACTAAACCCATTGACCCAGCCTTAAAGACCTTGATAGGCCGTTAAACCCCAACAAACAAACAAGCATTCATTTGATTCACAGGTTGGCACTCACGGTGTGCGGATAGAGTTCATTAATGAAAAAGGCCACAAGAAGACAGCTACATATCTCCCCGAAGTTGCCGTTGAACAAGGTAAGTGTGGCCAACAGTGTAGTCCCTGCTTGGCTGCTGGAGGTTTGGAAGGAATCGCTGTCACAGCAAACACTTCATGAGCTGCATTTGGTGGTCCCGGGAGTTCGGCACAATCTTATGTAGTTTTTGCGAAGAATCGATTAGCATGATAAAGGTACCACAAATTTTTTATTGCTTTTTGATTGGGTTTTTTGGCTATTTTAATTGGGTATTTAAGCAAATACGCAGCTTATCTGGAGCTCTGAACTGGAGAAAAGCGAAATTGAATGGGTTTATGTCGGGCCCCATCAACAGCTATAAAGGCCATATATGGACGGGACCTCGGTTTCAAGTCTCATGTGAAGGACCAGAGGGATGGTACTACTATGAAAGTATTGTCACACCTAGGAATTGAACTCGATTAACATTGCCAAAAACCCCAATTGAAATCAGGAAATTTGTGGTACCATTATCATGCTGCAGAAAACAATAAACAGACCACAAATATATCATATTTTGCTTACTTTCCATGAAAAAACATCTTGGTATTTCATTAGAATTGTCTCCAAGGAGACAATTCTAATGAAATGCCAAGATATGTTTTCATTTCGAAGCAAATTATTCAATAATTGATGTCTGTTGATGTGTAAACTGTTAACAGTACTGTGATTTTATTTTACCCAATTAAAATTTGAAATACCCAATTGCTTCAGAAATGATGGGAGGGACAAAACTCAATTACTAATTCCTTATCTGGAGCCCTGCCAGTTACAGTCACATTTATTATGATTAACATCTATTTCAGGTTGGGACCGAATACAAACTATTGACTCTCTACTCAGGAAAGGTGGTTTTAAGGGACCCATAAGTAACGAGGTGCGTCGTAGTATACGACTGACTCGCTACCGTAGTGAGAAAATTACATTCAGCTATAGCGATTATCTCGGACAGAAGCAGAACGGTCACGCATGACGATAGGCAGGTACAGTCCCTTCTGGCAGTCACATGAACATCGGATAGCAGTCACATGATCAATGGATGAAAGTCACATGATCATTGGATGGCAGTCACATGACCATTGGATAAATGTCAATTGATCAAATCTCTCGACAAGCTGTGTTTTTACTGTGTTGACCGTAAGCGGAGACCCCCCGATCGGTTTGTATGGATATACAGCCTGATCTGGAGCTATGCTGGTCACAAATGCCTTAAGGTTAATTGTATTAACAGGTAGCCAATTTGAGAGAAGAAAGAACACGCTTACGAGAGCTTTGTATCTTCATTTCATGTCACATATTAAGCATTATAACCCTATATGGATAATTGTTGTCATATACACGTAAAACCAGCACGGATCTGGAAAAACAACTTTGTGTCTTTAGTTAGCATTCAATTTATGAGTGAATATCGCTGTCTACTGTTCTATATGGAAGATACTGCTGTAAAATTAAGTGATAAAGTTGTTTTTCTTACATTCAGGCACAAATGAGTTGTTTGTTAGATAAGCACATTACAGCCTCGTATAAGAGATGGCATTCTCATTATTCTATATATATATGAGGCTGCGACTGGAGAAATGGGATTTATGGGATTTGCGACCAGTGTAGATCCAGATCAGACTGTGCATCCGCAGTCTGATCAGGATCTGCATTGTTCGCCATTGCATCAATGAAACGACCGTTATGCTTCTAACACGAGCAATGCAGATCATTATCGGGCTACATGGTTGTGTTATTGGATCAGTAGCCTATTTCACCAACATTGCAAAGTATACTTATCCAGCAAAGTATACTTTGAGGGAGTAATCATTTATTTTTCCTGAAATGCATTACCGTATTTCATATAGAACTAACAACTGCATATATTTGATGATTAAAAGTATGCAGAATTATTATACTGAATTTATTACATTATCACAGACAACAAAATGGCTGTGATAATGTAATAAATTCAGTATAATAAAATTTAATAAATTTATCCTAAAATTGAAAATTTCTCCCTCAAAGTATACTTTGCTAGAAAAGTATACTTTGCAATGTTGGTGAAATCGGCTACTGGAATCATACTGGTCAAAAATCCCATAAGCCCCATTTCTCCAGTCACAGCCACGTATGATGTACACATGTAGTTAGGGTTACATGTTGTTCAATAAACATTCAACTTTCATTCATCGACGAGTGATTGGGCCCTCATTCTGCATGCATTGATGTTTATATGGACTGTTTGAGCAAATTTAGAACTTACGTGATAGTTCTTGGTCACAATGTTTTACAGTTGGCTTATTATACCCCCCAGCATACAAAGTATGTCGAGGGGTAAATAGTTTTCGCAATTCCGTCCGTCCATCCGTTCATGTTAAAGTTTTTGGGTACCCATTATCTCTGTAACGGTAAGTCGGATTGACTTCAAACTACACATCCTTCCTTATCATCATCCATATTTTCATTCCATACTACACTCATGCGGCCTTCATGTCCAATGTCAAGGTCAAATTACTTAGAAATTTGCATTAACGTTATTTAAATGCATATAATTCCAGCACAAAAATATTTACACAATTCCGTAACATTTGATTGGTCCGTAGCAAGTCTCTGTCCAAAATTTATATCCCAGTAAACTCCATGCCGAACTCCATTCCGTAACCGTGAGGCGCAGTTAAAATAATTCTTAAGAAAACGGAAAATAAACACATTTTCTTGATGAATTTATTTCATATGCTGGAATTATAAGGATGAATGGCCTTTTTGTGGAATTTATCGGGGATATAAACTTCGTCCAGTATTCCCGCGACTTTTCCAAGTTTATACCCCGATAAATTCCACAAAAAGGCCATTCATTCCTATAGTATTTGCGTTTAAAGTTTTTATTTGTCGGTCCAGGCGGCGGCCGGGGTACATGTGAGCTGTTCACTTTCTTTAGTGACAAATAAGAAGTACTATTTATTTCCTCTGTCTTTCACAATTCATTATGGACCAAGATGTGACAAATCTAGGATTCGGCTGAACGGGAAATATTGTGTTGTAGCAACCCGACCATAACTACAAATTTCTTATTGACTGGTATTTTCTATTGATAAAAAAAACAAAAACATTTCACCAATTTGTATTTGTTCACAAATCTAGTTTGTAGGTTCCCTTATTTTCTAGTTGTTTAAACCTTCACGTCGAGTGTCGATGCAAAAATATGTGTTATTGACATGTATTGGCAATTTGTAAACGGGCACTATTCACATTGAATTATACTGCTTCTATATATTGTCAAAGTTCCTGGCATTCAACTGGAAATATTATGGCAGGCCTGGGGCCCGTTTCACTAAACTTTGTATGACTAAAATGTTCGTAAGTGTAACATTATGGTAGTCTGTAAATTTCAGATTAATAATGTTTTCTTGTAAAAAATTATTGGATTTACATTTATTGAGCATAGGCTGCATATGCAGCCTATGCTCAATAAATGTAAATCCATCAATTGAAATTTTCAGACGATCCTAAATTTGCACTTAGGAACATTTTCATGGTACGAAGTTTAGTGAAACGGCCGCCTGATGCTTACAGAGACAAGTCCCTCTCAGAGACAGTCCTGGCTTTGTTAGATCATGGTCAATAAGAAGTTACAAGAAAACACAGCTTATTGAGTTGGAAAAGTATACTTCCTGATCACCTAGCATACTTGTTCAAACAGCTACGGAACTAGGGCCTGGTTCATTAAACTTTGTAGTATGACAAAAAGATTTGTACAATGATCTCTTGTAATTTGTTTCTCACATTACCGTGATCGACTGTTTCTGCTGTTTCCCACCTGCATGTACACGTCATTGAATGTCAACACGTCCACTAAATATTTACCAACATCCGCTGAATGTCGTAATGTATTTGTCAACTTCGATCTTGCATTTACAAGCTTCTTAAACAATGTTTAGTGAAATTGGCCCCAGAAGTTTCATTTGATCCATCAGGGGCCAGTTTCACTAAACTTTGTACGACTAAAATGTTTGTAAGTGCAAATTTAGGATCGTCTGGCAAATTCAATTGATGGATTTACATTTATTGAGCATAGGCTGCATGTGCAGCCTATGCTCAATAAATGTAAATCCAATAATTGTTTACAAGAAAACATTGTTAATGAGCAATTTACAGACTATCATAATTTTTGCACTTACAAACATTTTAGTCGTACAAAGTTTAGTGAAACGTGCCCCAGGACTCGGTAGCGTAAAGTGTAGGCCCAGGTCAGACTGGGCGGATACTCAGACTGGTCTTGGACTACACTGGTAGCAAACTCAATAAGCCTGTTTCTGTTGTGGCGTGTAACATGATTTTACGCTCCTATTTGAGTGGGTGGTGGTCGGGCGAACGAGACGGCGTAAATTAACGGTAAGGGTTCCTCCTTATAAGAATCACTATTTGCCTGGTTTGGCCCTCCGGTATGTTTTTATCTTTGGTTCTTTTGTTACCTGGGAGTTGAATTGGGTTATTGCCCATTATAAAAGTAGTAAGATTATTACTGATCCTACTGCTTTTGGGAGGGGTCAAGTGATTCTGGTGTGGCGAGGACCTGGCATCAGATCAGGATTATTCTGATTTCAGGGCTGAATATATAGTTTTGTTATTGTAAATATTCAGTTCTGATTTTGGGATTTTCCCCCAATTTGTACATGTACATGTACTTGAAAATGTACATGTACTTGTACAGGTAATATATGTGATTTAGTACTAATCCCATTGACCCGGCCTTAAATGACCTTAGCTGTTGATATGCTGTTAAAACCCCAACAAACAAACAAACTCTCCTATTTGAGCGATCAAACTATGAAGATGCTATTGTGAAGCAATCTTGTGAGTTGGTTCCTTATTTTTTGAAGCAGGAAAAAAAGCATAGTCACTCGTGTTTCCCATTATCTCAATAATTTGTTATTATACAATACTGTTATGTTTTATGGATTTTACTGGATTTGTGGCTACTATAAGTGAGGACGGTTTTACTTGTTTTGATTAAAAATATGAAAAATACCACATGCAGCAACTATATAACCGTTCTGATTCTGGGTAGCCAAAAATTGCTTTTTTATTCTGAAGACATTTAAAAAAAAGGTTTTACTCCATCGACTATGTATCTATAAATGTTTTTCTTTTTATTTCGATAAAGGAATACCGTTCATTTAAGTTAGCATATTCAAGTATTCAATCAAGTTAGCCTAGTTGTGGTAGATTTTACAGAGAATAGATTTCTTGCTATTAAATTGTATGTGTGTGTGTGTGTGTGTTTTATCACTGGTGTGTGCCACAGGTGGAAGACTCGGACCTACGACACAAAAAAAATGCCTATTAAAAAAATCCCATTACCCCACCCACTTGGTATTCTATTTATAAAGGTGAGTATCAATATGGCTATTATAGAAAGAGCCCTCCCTTTTCTGGCTCGCACAAACACAATGAACATCGATTAAATGTATGACTTCTGTCTCTGGCAATCGATAAAGGTATTAGGTATGTGAATATATTCACTTCAAATCGCTGTTTCCAGCATTTATTCAGTTATTCGCATTTTGTATACCCCATCCAAAGCGAAATTTGCGTGTACGAAAGTATCTCGCACAGAATCGGAGGCCGTCCGGCGTGGATTATCGGTCATATTTGACCAATAACTGATCGCCAGCTCAAACTAAAGTCGTGCACCATGACCATATACATTAGCAACTCCAACCATACAAAGTTCGTCCAATTGTGATCGTTCACCGATCTAAAAAACACTTTTTAGGTTTGAGGAATTTGATTCCTCAAACCTTTTGTTTTCGTTGGTTTTTTTTCTTTTCTTTTTATTCAGCCGTCGAGACTACAGCCCAAACCGCTGGTCAGATCGACTTCAAATTTTGTATACCGATTCGCATCAACAGTGAGACGAGAATAACGCAATTTTCAGAATTCTCATGACGTCACTTTTTACGAAACCGGAAGTGACGTCATATATCATATAATTCCCTATAACTTCCTTATTTTCCAACCGATTTCAAAAATTCTTTTTGAATTGTAAAGCTGCGAGAATTCTCTATCTTCGCTTCGCTGACAATGTTTGGCTATCTGCTCAATGAGAGCTATAGACATGTGAAATTGAGAAAAATGAAAAAAATCAACAATTTCAGATTTTTATTTTATTTTAACGGGTGGTCTTTGAAAACAGTTTCCAATTTGTACAGTAATCTCAGCAACATAATTTTTTGACAGCGTCACGCGGGACATTCATACCGCACAGAAGATGATATTTTTTTCAGAGCAATGGCTTGAATAGTTCTGATTCTATTGTCTTTCAAACTTGGACGGTTTTTTTTCAATTTTTCAAATTTGAAATGGTCATAACTTTTTTATTATCTAACCGATTTCAAATATTTTTTTTGCATTAAAAAGCCAACAAAATTCTCTATCTCTCCGTTTCGCTGGTAGTTTTTGGCTATCTGCCAAATGAGAGAGTTGTAGGCATTTGAATTTTTAAAAAAAAATTGAAATGGTCATAACTTCCTTATTATTCAACCGATTTCAAATATTTTTTTTGCATTAAAAAGCCAATAAAATTCTCTATCTCCGGTTCGCTGGTAGTTTTTAGCTATCTGCTCAAATGCGCGAGCTACATGCATTTGAAGTTTGAGAACGAGCATATAAACTTAGCCGCCTAGAACAGTGTGTACAGCTGACAAACTTCGAGGTGGGGAGGCCAGACAGGTATGGTGGGCTGTATCAGACACTGGTTTTATATACGAACTGACATGCTGTGAGTGCTTTAGAATCGTCTCAACATTCAATGTCAGACTAGGGGGTTAACGGTACACATTTCGTAGAACATTATATAATGAAAAATGCTTAGGATAGTCAAGCGATTCTGAAAATACAAAACTTTATTTTTTCAATTTCATTGGAATTGCATCAATTTTTTTTGAGTTTCATATGTTTTCGTCATTGGCAATGTCTTCTAATCACTTTGCCAGTGTACGTTTGTCAGTACATCAAGCCTCAAACCGTTGATGCAGCTTCAGCTGCTCTAGTTCTACTTTCATTCATGATTCGCATACTATCAGATTATGTCTTCCGGAATCCCGAAATAGGTTGAATGACGTCCTCACCATTTAGATTTATCCAATCAGAGATGTTCTTTACATAGACGCTTCCGGTTGTATTATGGAAGATGGTGCATTGACTCGGTTCAAGATAATGAACGAAATTAGACAAAAAAGTGTTTTTTTAGATCGGTGAACGATCAGAATTGGACGAACGTTGTATGGTTGGAGTTTCTAATGTATATGATCATGGTGCACGTCATTAGTTTGAGCTGGCGATCAGCTATCGGCCAAATATGACTGATAATCCACGCCGGACGGCCTCCGATTCTGTGTGAGATTCTTTCGTACATGCAACTTTCGCTTTTGATGGGGTAATCAAAACGCGAATAACTCAATAAATGCTGGAAACAGCGATTTGAAGTGAGTATATTCACACACCTAATACCTTTATCGATTACCAGAGACATATTTCATACATTTAATCGATGTTTATTGTGTTTGTGCAATCGGAAAAGAGAGGGCTCTTTCTATAATAGCCATATTCTTACCTACCTTTCTATAAATAGAAGATGGTAATGTACGAGACCAAGTGGGTGGGGTAATGGGATTTTTTTAACAGGCATTTATTTGGTGTCATATGTCCGAGTCTTCCACCTGTGGTGTGTGCTGGTTGTTTTACCCTGTTATTTTGTTGGTTGATACTGTATACGGTGTGTTGCTGTAAGTACGGTGTTTCTCTTCCTAAACGTGGCTGTGGCTGGAGAATGGAGACTCGTGGTGCTTGTCCATTGGATGGGAGGATATGTATCGCTTAACCCATTCCTTTCGGAATACACCTTTACGGGTATTAAATTTATTGAATATTTTATTTTTGTTATTTCTCCATGAAAGTATATGTTCTGACCACTCATTTGAACCGTCTCATCGAGACGGTTCAAATGAGTGGTCAGAACATATACTTTCATTGAGAAATAACAAAAATAAAAATTATTTTATTTTTGTTATTTCTCAATGAAAGTATATGTTCTGACCACTCATTTGAACCGTCTTGATGAGACAGTTCAAATTGGTGGTCACAACAAAGACTTCTGAGCTCATAGAAGGAAAATATTTAGGATTTTCCGCAAACATAATGGCATACATGTATCCTCAGCATGAAATGGATTAACAATGAATCTTGCTGGGCCCTACTTGCTGAGATTCCTACCTGGGCCCGATGGGTGGCAGGTGGGAGCATGCGATGGGTAATTTAATGATCGGGGTTCATCCTTACCGGAATTCCGACTGGAGACCTGGTTTGGCCCTCACATACGTCTTTGGCATTTTGTATGTGACAGTTGAATCTGGTTATACCCCTCTATGCGAGTATTACGATTATTCGTAATCCTATTTTAGGGAAGTGACTTTGGTGTGGTATGGACCTGGCACCAGGTCCGGTTATTCTAATTTCAGGGCTGAATATATTTTTTCTTGATGTAAATATTCCATTCTGATTTTGGGATTTTCCACCCAATGCGACAGGTTAAAACGGGATCGAACCCATTTGCCCGGCCTTACATGACCTTAGCTGTTGATAGGCTGTAAAACACCAATAAACAAACAAACAAATTCTACCTGGGCCCAAGTGATCCTGTGTAGTAAGTGTGCCTGGCACCAGATCAGAATACTAATAGATACTTTTATTGTAATTTAAGTGCTGAACATAGATACTGTAACCCCCCCCCCCTACAGTTCTTAACTATTTTGATAAAGACCTCGTGAAAATTTAATAAAAAGAGTGACTATTAAAATAATCTGCATTAAATGTGCTTCTTTTCGGAGGTTATTATAGGAATGAATGGCCTTTTTGTGGAATTTATCGGGGTATAAACTTGGAAAAGTCGCGGGAATACTGGACGAAGGCGGAAGGCCTCGTCCAGTATTCCCGCGACTTTTCCAAGTTTATATCCCTGATAAATTCCACAAAAAGGCCATTCATTCCTTATAATTCCAGCATTTGAAATAAATTCATCAAGAAAATGTGTTTATTTTCTGTTTTCTTAAGAATTATTTTAACTGCACCTCACGGTTACGGAAAGTAGTTCGGCATTGGAGTTTACTGGGATATAAATTTTGGACAGATTCTTGCTACGGACCAATCAAATGTTAGGGAATTGTGTAAATATGTTTCTGCTCTAATTATAGGAAATTGCTATAACAATACAGACTGTGAACAGCCTGAATCTACAGGGGTCAAGAAGGCCAGAAGCCCTATTTCATCAACATTGCAAAGTATACTTTACTATCAAAGTATACTTTGAGGGAGTAATCATTTATTTTTCCTGAAATGCATTATTTCATATAGAACTAACAAATGCATATATTTGATGATTAAAAGTATGCAGAATTATTATACTGAATTTACAGGCTGTGATAATGTAATAAATTCAGTATAATAAAAATTAATAAATTTATCATAAAATTGAAAATTTCTCCCTCAAAGTATACTTTGCTACTAAAGTATACTTTGCAATGTTGATGAAATAGGCTACAGAAGCCCCATTTCTCCAGTTACATGCTTAGTTTCTATGAAGACTTGTTTTAAGTTCTTTAGAATGGGGTAATGAATAACTTGACATGAATATAACAGCATCGTTTTTGCCATTAGGCCGAGCCATTATTTTTCTCTCTTAAGCATCCATGCAGGTGACCAAAACCTACCTACGTATCCGGTAAAATAAAAAAGGTGTTGAAAATAAAACGAATGTAAATTTATGTTAAAAACTTCCTCAACCCTTTGCAGTCTGCAGTCTGCAAAGGGTTGAGGAAGTTTTTAGCATACATTTAAATTTCCGCCATCAAACTTTAGAAAAAAAAGAAGAAAATACTCTAATTAAACTTATTAAGTGTCAATTCATGAACGGATATAAAACATGAACACATCCCAAATCAGTTTTCATATTACTTCGCCAGTAAACAATGTCAAATAGCATACAGCGTATGTTTGTTTTTTCACAGAACCACTCTCAAAACCTACCCGCACGCGGACGCTTAACAGAGAAAGAATTTTGTACGGCCTTATGCATATTCCATAGAACATGTTCATAAATAATAGAAGTACATGTTTCAGCACCTGTCCTTAATATCCACGCCCACACAAACTTTTTCATCTTTTTAACTGTTGGCAGGTGGGATCACGCGATGGCTAATTTAACGATCGGGGCTCATCCTTACCGGAATCCCGACTGGAGACCTGGTTTGGCCCTCACATTCGTCTTTGGCATTTTGTATGTGACAGTTGAATCTGGTTATACCCCTTATGCGATTATTACGATATTCATAATCCTATTTTAGGGGAAGGGGCCAAGTTACTTGGTGTGGTTTGGACCTGGCACTAGGTCCGGTTATTCTAATTTCAGGGCTGATATTTGTATAATATTTGCGTTATGATTTCGGGTTGATTTTGGGATCCCACCCACCACCCCCCCAGGCCGTTAAACACTAATAAAAAACTTCATTATATCGGCTGATGGTGATAAAATGGATCTTACGACCCTTGTTACCATAGTAGTACGAGATCACCATGTGCATCTACACAGTCTGATCAGGGTGTAATTATTTGTAATTCATTCAGGTGCATTCTGATCTGTCTATGATTACTGTTGAATGGACGTAAAGCACCAATCAATCAATCACGGAAGTTGCCGTACTGGGGCCCGTTTCAGTAAAACCTCTTATGATAAAAATGTTCATACAAAGAGTTTTATTGTCGAGCCCGCTTGCGGAAAGCGAGACATAGTGATCACAATGATGTGCGTGCGTGCGTTCCGTGCGTCCATGCGTGCGTCCGTCCGAAATCGGAGTTAAAATTTTTAAATACCTTATATCTCTGCAGTCCTAAGTCACATTGACTTGAAACTTCATATACTTATTAGTCATCATCCATATATTCATGCTGTATCCCACTCATGCGGCCCCTGTGCCCAAGGTCAGGGTCAAATGACTTGGAAGTTTGCGTTCCGAAATCTGCGTTAAAGTTTTTAAATACCTTATATCCCTGCAGTCCTAAGTCACATTGACTTGAAACTTCATATACTTATTAGTCATCATCCATATATTCATATTCTGTGTCCTAATCATGTGGCCCCTGTGCCCATGGTCAAGGTCAAATGACTTAGAAGTTTGCGTTAAAGTTTCTGTCAAAATTTGCGTTAAAGTTTTCACATACCTACTATCTCTGTAACCGGAAGCAGATTTGCTTGAAACTTTGTATGCTTATTGGGCATCAGACTTCAAATAAATACACTCTGAGACCATCAAATGCCTCGGCGGGCTCGACATGCGGGCCGCGGCCATCTGGTTAATTTTACTTCTTGCATTAACGTGGTTAACTAATATTGCCATCTTGCACCTAAATGTACACATCATTGCATGCCAGCACATGCACTACAGATTTTCCAACATCATGTTCAGAGTAAATAGGATTATAAAATTTAATTTTGCCCTTTCAAACTTCTTAGCCTTACGACGTTTAGTGAAACAAGGTCCTTGTTTTAAAATCTTACTGTGTGATTCTGATTTCAGAGCTGAATATATAGTTTTTTATTGTAAATATTTAGTTATAATTCCAGCACAAAAATATTTACACAATTCCCTAACATTTGATTGGCCCATAGCAAGTCTCCGTCCAAAATTTACATCCCAGTAAACTCCCATGCCGAACTACTTTCAGTCACCGTGAGGCGCAGTTAAAATAATTCTTAATAAAACGGAAAATAAACACATTTTCTTGATGAATTTATTTCAAATGCTGGAATTATAAGGAATGAATGGCCTTTTTGTGGAATTTATCGGGGATATTAAATTGGAAAAGTCGCGGGAATACTGGACGAGGCCTTCCGGCCTTCGTCCAGTATTCCCGCGACTTTTCCAAGTTTATACCCCGATAAATTCCACAAAAGGGCCATTCATTCCTATACTGATTTTGGGATTTTATTTTACCCCCCCCCCACATTTGTACAGGTAATATATGGGATTTAGTACTGCCTTAAATGACCTGAGCTGATGATAGGCCATTAAACCCCAACAAACAGTGTGAATGTACATGAGTATCATATTCTCATAGTGTTGTAAATGCCCGTTTTATCATACCACAGTGCATATGTTGATGTTTCAAACAATTTAAGTTCAGGGATACCATATACATGTACTCGACTGTTGGAATTGAAGGTTCAGTCTTCATCCTTTCATTAACATGGGCATCCATATCAAATTCACAGCGTAAATATGTGAATTAGACTCGTTGTTGACTTTGTGATTACAAAACACTCTGAGAGTGTACTTGAAAAATTTACTCGAAATCAAGTAGTTATATTCTCAGGAGTTTTATAATTGCTTTCCCTGACAAGATTCGGCCCATGCATGTACGACTGGCAGAAGTGGGTGGTAGGTGGGAGCATGCGATGGGTAATTTAACGATCGGGGTTCATCCTTTCCGGAATTCCGACTGGAGACCTGGTTTGGCCCTCACATACGTATTTGGCATTTTGTATGTGACAGTTGAATTTGGTTATACCCCTTATGTGAGTATTACGATTATTCGTGATCCTATTTTAGGGTAAGGGGTCAAGTGACTTTGGTGTGGTATGGACCTGGCACCTGGTCAGGTTATTCTAATTTCAGGGCTGAATATATTTTTTCTCGATGTAAATATTCCATTCTGATTTTGCCCCGTGCAGGCACCGGGGCGGGATCAACTGATCCTGAGAATAGTGCTGCAGTAGCCATTGCTTGTCGTAAAAGGCGACTAAACTGGCTTAACGATTGGGTTCATACTTTCCGGAACCCACTATACCGGATTTGGCCCTCATGTGCATGTTTGGCTTTCTTGTATGTGAGAGTTGAGTCGGGCTATGCCCCATATATAAAAGTAAGATTAGCGCTAATCCTATTACTTTTAGGGGATGGGATAAATGATGCTGGTGTGGCGAGGGCCTGGCACCAGATCAGGTTGTTCTAATTTCAGGACTGAATATATATTTTGATTGTAAATATTGAGTTCTGAAGTTGGGATTTACCCCCCTTGGACAGGTGGATACGGGACTCGACCCCGTTGACCCGTCTGCGTGTAGACTCCCTGAGGCTTGTACCTCTATGTCAGAAAAGCGGACGTTAAACCCTATTCACTCACTCACTCACTCCATTCTGATTTTGGGATTTTCCCCCAATGCAGTAGGTTAAAACGGGAACGAACCCGTTTGCCCGGCCTTACATGACCTTAGCTGTTGATAGGCCGTTAAACACCAATAAACAAACAAATAAACGACTGGCAGTACAAGTCTCAGATGTTGCATTTATTTACATCCGTCATCGTATATCTGATAGTTTATTGGGTGAGAGTTTTATATCTATAGCTCTAAGCTGCGTAGCAGATGATAACACTTGTATATGCTGTCTGTTTTGATAACTGGTTTGTCATATCAATAATTTTTATTTTCAGTGAAATATGTAGACATTTTAAATAATTGCTGTTCTTTCAAACTTTTACAATCTTTAGCCACGATGTACTGTGAATTTGTTCATGTGTAGAAACCCAATTTTGGCATTTTCTTCAAACTTATTTGTTTTGATAAGGGTTTAACTGTTTTCATGATGGGAACCAATGTTAGACGTTATATATTATATATTGCTTAACACACAAAACTGTACACATTCAAGGTTATGTATGCCACGTACATGCATGCGTAGTCTAGCTTAAACTGTATTCTTTATTACAACACAATTGTTCAGTTAGTTTGCATGAAATTGTTAATACACTCGAAGTTTGAGTGTTTAAAATTTTTGTTCATTTGAATATTTTGGTAATCTCACTTTTTGCATGCAACTTGATCCTTTAAAATTTTGAAAGTGTAGATTGGTTATTTTTTCCTTTACAAATGTAAATTTATTATTGCACGAGAGTGTAAATTTCTCTTTGTAAGCGTCATTTTCATATTTGAGTGACGTTCATTTTGAGTGATAGGTTGTTTATTTCTGTGTAATTCAATTTGAGTGTGTGTTTCACTTACGTTCTGCCATGGGGACTGTACTGGTAAAATAAATAGCTCTATATTGTACATTTAATTATATGTATATTACAAGATATATATAATGTATATTATATGGGCCTCCGGCTGAGAAAAGGGACCATACGACGTGTGCAACCAGTGTAACCCAGATCAGCCTGCGCATCCATTCTGTCACTAAAATGGTGGGTGGTTGATCGGGTGAACGCGACGGCGTAAATTAACGGCGGGGTCAAATAGTACATACATTCATGTAGCCTGGTAATGGTCTATAATGCTTGTTAGAAGCACGGCGGGTGTTTCATTGATAGAATATCGAACAGTGCAGATCCTGATCAGACTGTGCAGATGCACAGGCTGATCAGGATCTACACTGATCGCAATACCCATGTTCCCCATTTCTCCAGGTGGGTGGTGGTCGGGCTAACGAGACGGCGTAAATTAACGATTGGGGTTCCTCCTTATAGGAATCACGATTTGCCTGGTTTGGCCCTCGGGTACGTTTTATGTTTGGCTCTTTTGTTACCTGGGAGTTGAATTGGATTATTGCCCATTATAAAAGTAGCAATATTATTACTGATCCTACTGCTATTGGGAAGGGGCCAAGTGATTCTGGTGTGGCAAGGACCTGGCATCAGATCAGGATTATTCTGATATCGGGACTGAATATATATATTTTTTTGTATCGCCTGCTTTTGCAGAATTCGTGACTATAGTTGCCGCATTTTCCATCGTCGTCCGAAATGTCCAAAAAATTGTACAAGCTTCGTCATCATGGTATAACCTTAACATTACTGGACGCATTGCTTTTATATTTGGACACTTGATATATGTGAGCATTTTGAACTCAATCATGCTGCCATAAAGTGCCATTAACATGACCTTGACCGTTTTTACCTTCACATTGTTGCGGATACACTTAGCCATTTTTTTGCATCAAAAAGTTTATACAACTTTCGTCATCATGGACAGATTACTTCAACATTTGGACACTTGATATATGTGAACATTTCGCCATGACCTTCACCTTTTTTACCTTCACATTCTTGCAGAAACACTTTTTAATTAAATGTATTTTCAAAAATTTACTTTAAGAGTTGCATATTGAATATGTTTGCCCGGCAGCTTATACATGGAACAGACAGTTCTCATCTGTCTGTGTGAATTTGCTGGTCGATCAGGATCTACAATTGTCACAAGTGTTGTAAAGTCCCTATTCTCAACAAGTCAGTGGACCCATATGGGACACGCCATGTGATGTAGTACCTAAGAACATGTGCAATATCTCAAGAATAAATAGTTACACAATTTGCGATAGTTCCTGTAAATGACGCCGAACGTTGACAAGATTTTCATACCAAATGCTGAATTCTATTCCGCATTAGATATCAAATTTTGTCATCTTTCGACGTCATTTACAAAAAATATCACGGTTTCTGTAACTATTTTCATGGCAAATCGCACATGTTCTTGGGTATAAAATCACAAGACGTGTCAAAATTATGTTGTATGTCATTATAAATGTCGCTTTATGTCCAGTGTATGTCGTCTGCATCTATATTGACCGTGATCTGTGGCTTTTTAAAGTTCTGGCTGGTGTAGACTCTGACCAGCTTGCACAGTTCGGCTACAAAAAATTAATGTTTAGATTCTCATCCCCATCCGCCCCGAAGTTCTTTTTTTTTTTTTTTTTTTAAATTAAAAAAACATTTGGTAAAATTTACGAGAATGATGCGGCCCGTGTATTATACCGCTCCCACAGCTTTTTATCTGAGTGCTTTACGTATGGCAATACAGCAACCCCGGAACCCGCCCCCTCCAGATTAGCAATACTTCAATATGAACATGTTATTACAAAACACTATTGCACCAACTGCGCCTTGCCGTTCAACACCTCGTTTTAGTATTGCCTGAAAATAAAAAATAAAAGTGTCCCATCCGCCCCATTTTTCCCCAAAATTTGGATGAGAATCTAAACATTAATTTTTTGTCGCCTTAGTTATAACAATATTTATTTCAGTTGACCTTTACATGATAGATAAATGTATATACAGAGTGTACAAATGATAGAGCATTGGAAAATGAGATTCTTAAGGGCCAATCAGACTTTTGAGACACTCTTGTCATGAGTGTGTGGCATGTGGGAGCATGCGATGGGTAATTTAGCGATCGGGATTCATACTTACCGGAATCCCGACCGGAGACCTGGTTTGGCCCTCATGCACGTCGTTGGCATTCTTGTATGTGACAGTTGAATCTGGTTATGCCCTTTATGTGAGTATTACGATTATTTGTAATCCTATTTTAGGGGAAGAAGGATCCAAGTGACTTTAGTGTGGTATGGACTTGGCACCTGTTCAGGTTATTCTAATTTCAGGGCTGAATATATTTTTTATGCCTCCGGTCTAGCATACAATAGCGTTTGGACTGTGTGTCCGTCCGTCCGGCACATCAAGAAGTTCGCCTGAATTTCTCAATTATGTCATAACTTCTATATCCTTTGATAGCATACATGTGGACAATTGCCACGCACCCATGCTGCCCTTAATATGACATTGACCTTTTGACCTTCACAACTTTGAATTTTTTCACACATTACGTAAGAAGTTTGCAGGAGTTTCTATAACCCTTGAAGGATTATTAAAATATTTCAACACAGCATACTTGTGCACAAATACCACACATCCATGCTGCCCTTAATATGACCTTGACCTTTTGAACTAAACAACTTTTAACTTTTTCTCAAATTCAAATTATGTCTCCCCCATGAATGGGGAGACATATTGTTTTTGGCTTGGTTGTCCGTCTGTCCGTCCGTCTGTCCGTCCGAGCTTACAAATGGATACATATGTGGCTAGGAGAACACTAGGTTAGGTTATGTAATATTCTATTGTTCCAAGGTTAGGTTAGTCACATAAGTATCCATTTGTAGGAACGTCCGTCCGTCTGTCCCAAAATTTGTGTGTGCATATCTCCAAATGTTTTTGAGTTAGTCGTAAAACTTTACAGGAATACTTGTCGTCGTGTGAAGTTGCACACCTGGGGTTTTAGATGCGGATTCATCCTGTATTTATGGAGTTATGAAATTGGTGATTTTCAACTTGTGTCGCGCGTATCTCCAAATGTATTTCAGTCATCAAACCTTACAGGAATACTGTGTGAAGTTGCGCACCTGGGGTTTTAGATGCGGATTCATCCAGTATTCACGGAGTTATGGCCCTTGACTTAGTGAAAAGTGGGGATAATATACTAAAATGTTGATTATATTAGGTGTCAGCTCAATTATACATGTACTTTCGGCTTTTTGACAGTTGAATCTGGTTATACCCTTTATGTGAGTATTACGATTATTCGTAATCATATTTTAGGGGAAGGGGCCAAGTGACTTTGGTGTGGGTATGGACCTGGCACCAGTCAGGTTATTCTAATGTTGGGGAGGGGGGTGGGGGGGGGGGGGGGGGGGGGCTGAATAATATATTTTTTTCCAGATGTAAATATTCCGTTCTAATTTTGGGATGCCCCTCCCCTCCCCTCCCCTCCCCCCCCCCCCCCGCAATGCAGCAGGTTGCCCGGCCTTGCATGACCATGGCTGTTGATAAGCCGTTCATCACCAATAAACAAACTTAACGCTTTCAATACAACACGCCTCGATCAACATGTTTGAAAACAGTGTACACCCAGATAATTAACGCTTTCAACACTACATACCTTGATCAAAATGTTCGCAAACCATGTAGTTCCAGATCAGCAGCTGGCTCGTAACGAGCCGTCTCATCAGGATCTGCACCATTTGCGAATATTTTCTTATTTCTACCCCTTTCAAAAAAATGGAATAGACTGAATATAACATGGGCGTGTCCATTCCAGTTACTCAAGTGTGAAATGGTTAATTGATGGATACGTAGTAGACCAGGGGGCCGTTTCACTAAACTTCTTACGACTAAAATGTTCGTAAGTGCAAACTTCTGATAGTCTGTAAATTTCACGTTAACACCGTTTTCTTGTAAACAATTATTGGATTTACATTTATTGAGCATAGGCTGCATATGCAGCCTATGCTCAATAAATGTAAATCCATCAATTGAAATTTGCAGACTATTCTAAATTTGCACTTACGAACATTTTAGTCGTACGACGTTTAGTGAAACGGGCCCCTGCTGTGAATTTGTATACCTGGTGTGGAGTGTGGTACAATGTTTTATCTTCTGTTTATCAAAAATATACATATATCAATAAATGAATATATTAACATGCGTCATTGGTGTCTTATATCAACTCCTTGTACCTTTTGTGTACATTAATTCTGTACGTTTATTTTCTTTGCTAATCTTCAACAAGGCGAGCGCCTTCGAGTGTATCATCCACGAGAAGGTCGCCCGAATGACACTTGGTAGATAGAATTGAGTTTTTGTAATGATCCAGAGATATTGAAGGTTTTGAGGGCGACAGGTTGGGAACATGCGAAGGCAGGGATTCCGCTGGGGAAAATAAAAAATCGCCACTTCAAAAAAAAAAATAAACAATTGGCGATAAAAAATTACAATTTTCGAAAAAATATTAAAACAAAAACAATTTTTTTTTTAAATTGTAATTTTTATCGCCAATTGTTTATTTTTATCGCCAATTGCGAAAGTGGCGATCGCCAGCGGAATCCCTGCGAAGGGTATACATGTAAAATGTAACGATGGGGTTCTTCCTTCGTGTTAAATTTTGTCTCGCCGACGATTGTGGAAAGTGAACACAAGTGAAAGTCACAATTCCGGCGTCGTCGTCGGTGTCTAACAATTTTTGGACGTAGCCAAATTTCACGTATCTCATTGGTCGGATCATTACCAAACTTCACCTATAGCTTCCTCACATTGATACATGTAGCTATCCATCCAGTGGAATTCGGGTGACCTTCACCCTGGTGGCATTGACGTTTGTGGGACGTCCACAATTCCCATATATTTTAATCCGTGAGTCTGATCATTGCCAAACTTCATCAATAGCTTCCTCACATTGATAGCTATCCATCCAGTGTCATTCGGGTGACATTGGCCTTAACCTTTGTGGGATGTAAATTTTGGACGTAGCCACTTTTCCCATATCTTTTGATCCGTTAGTCTGATCATGACCACACTTCATCAATAACTTCCTCTCATTGATAGCTATCCATCCAGTGTCATTTGGGTGACATTGACCTTGGTGACCTTAACCTTTGTGTCAATAATTTTGTACATACGTCCAAACGTTGAATACCTCCTGGTCGGTCCGTTAGTTTGATCCTGTACCAAACTTCATCAATAGCTTCCTCACATCCTCGCTATCCATCCAGCGTAACATTCGGGTAACCGTGAACATGGTGACCTTGACATTCATGTCAATAATTTTGGACGTACATGTACATCCAAACGTGGAATATCTCTTGATCCGTTGGTCGGATCGTCTTCAATCTCCATCAATAGATTCTTCACGTTGATGGATATCTGCCGCTGTTGAACATCTCCTGATCCGTCATATTAACAAACCTTCATAAATATCTTCCTCACATTGATAACTATCTATCCAGTGTCATTCCAAGACTTTGACCGTCACCTTGGTGACCGTCACCTTTGTGCCAATAATTTTGGATGTACGTCCAAATGTTGAATATCTCGTTAGTAAGATAATTACCAAACGTCACCAATAGCTTTCTGACTTTGATGGCTATCCACCCAGTGTCATTTGTGTCGCAGGACCGAGTCATCCACCTGTGGTACCGACTGATAACATAATATCCGTATTGGCCTGATATGAATATCAAAATATACATAACACAACAATTGAGGGATATGGCGATAGTAAACTCCTTTGCAGAAATATAGCAAATGATAAAACAATACAAACGCTACCAGTCTATAGTCTAGGCATATGTTGCATAGTAACAGAAATGTAAGGGAAGTCATGCATCAATAACTGCACAAAATCATGCCCAATATGACACAAGGGTCAGCTATCAAAATTACCGTGCTCTACATGTATAGCATGTACATGCATACATTTGTACATAGTTAAAAT
The DNA here is from genome assembly GCA_029237695.1 of Conchocele bisecta. Taxonomy (NCBI): domain Eukaryota; kingdom Metazoa; phylum Mollusca; class Bivalvia; order Lucinida; family Thyasiridae; genus Conchocele; species Conchocele bisecta. The sequence goes on along the minus strand of CM055278.1, from coordinate 27,064,787 downwards.
CGTCGTTACGCACAGTTTATAACCGGATTACATTGTTTAGGGCCATTATGGAGCGACGTCGACGTCTGACGGACGAACAACGTTGGCAAATTATTTGTCAACTCAACATTGGCCACCTTCAATCTAATGTTGCTCGTCGGTTTAGTGTCTCTCAAATCAATATACATATCCCTCAATTGTTGTGTTATGTATATTACAACAAATTGAAAACTGACGTTTCATTGATCGACCGGCGTCACTTAACGTCACCGAATGACGTCAGCGGAATAACGTCACAGAACAAGTCCGCGTTCTTTTCATTGAAAACTATGTCATACTTGCTCATTCTGTAGCCCAAAACGTTACCTGATAAATACAATATCATGCTAGTGTCTTAATATCGGCGAGCCTCGGAATTCCTACGCGTTTCATAGCCTTTCCTAATAAACTTGGTATCAAAAACACTAAAGCCATGCCGTTGTTTTTCTCTGTTAAGCGTCCACCTGGATAGCCAAAACTAGAAACAAAATTGCTACCCCGCTCCATACCTCGCGTAGTAACATATCTGAGGCGAATTTTTGTAGCTAAGCCAAAACCTACTTACGTATCAGGTAAAAACAAACAAGGCTTTGAAAAAAAAAAACGAATGTCAATTTATGTTGAAAACTTCCTCAACCCTTTGCAGAGTGCAAAGGGTTGATGAAGTTTTTGACATAAATTTAAATTGCCGCTAAATAATAAGAAAACACTCTTGTTAAACTTATTAATTGTACATTCATGAACGGGTTTAACCCTTTGAACCCGAAAGCCCGCTATAGCGGTTTATGCAAACAGTGCAGATTCAGATGAGCCGGCTCGTAACGAGCCGTCTCATCAGGATCTGAACTTTTTGCAAGTAATTTTCATATTTCTTAGAACAAAAACACCCCCTTTTCATAAATGGACGAATTTGAAAATCATTTTGGGGCGATTGGATTGGTCGGAAAATTAGCATATCACAGTCTATTCCAGTTACTTATAGGCTATGGGCTACCAGGACCCCCCGTGCACCCCCCACAACATTTGTACGCAATGTTTTTTTTTGTTCCTTGGGGTATACTAAATACTTTAAAAAATGTTAACATAAAAAATCTTGGGTCCCACATCTATTTTTAGCCAACTATGCAAATTAGGTGCCGCCATTTTTTGGAAAATTAATTTTGCACATATCTTTCTTATTAAAAGTGCTAGAAGAACACTTAAAGTGTCTACATATATGTTTTAATAGTCAAGGAGTTCATTAAACACAATACCGATTTGATTGGATAATTTCCTAAGTCATGAATATGCAAATTAGGCGTAAAAAACTAAAAAAAAAAACATTTTCATTTATAAACTTCGTACTAAATATTTCTAAAAGCTTATATTAATCATTTTTTTAGAACTGAAGCAGTCTAAGTTATTACACTACATGTCTGCTTTATAATATAAACATTATATCATGTATTGTGACCTCATATTGCTATGCAAATGATATTACGGCCATTGCATAAATTTCTCATTTCCCGCCATTTTTGAAGAAAAAAATATGTTTCCACATATCTTTCTTATTAATCAAGCTAGAAGAACATTTAAGGTGCCTAGATATATGTTTTCATGGTCAAGGAGTTCATTAAACATAATACCAATTTGATTGGATACCTTCCAAAGTCATGAATATGCAAATTAGGCATACAATTTACATTGTATCTTAAAAAATAAAACATATTTCTGTATCATGTTTATTTACAAACAAATATTTGTTTACTCTATATAGTTGGCTCTATTGCCATGAGTTTTTGTTCATTAAGTCACACTGCCTAATCACTGTCGTCTGCATCCTCGTCAGGATATACAGGCCCCATCTCACCAGATTCTTCTTCATCTGATGTGTCACAATCCTGTATATTCTCGATGATGTATATGAGTCGTTGGGGTTGAATTGGATCGTTCGTCCACAATGGCTTGATATGTCCATCAGTTTGTATCCAGCCATGGCCATTAGTAGGGTTTGGAATCTCATGAGTTGCAATGTGTGCTCTCTTCCATATTGCAACTTGATAATTGACCCTCCGTACATGCTGTACCAAGCTGCCTGTACATGGGGGTAGTGACGCAATATCTACATTGTTTGATATGGTTAGCTTTTCAGATGAACCACATTTTGCTTTCAACATGAACACTCTGAGTTCAGGTCATGTTAAAGGTTTGGAACACAGATGTATTTGCTTCCAAAATTAACAACCGCAATGTCACATTAATATGCGATGGAACAGCATATCAACTGAAGTGTGAAGCTGGACATGTTAACTCAACAGAGATAGAAAGTCTGAAATCTACACAGGAAGAGACAGATACGAGGATAATACTGTATGCGATGTATGGCAATGAACATGGATATGACTACATAAGGGTAAAGAGTCCAGATAGTGATATTTTTTTCATACTATTGCATTATGCTCTGCATCTAGAGAATGTCACTCTTCTGTTCGACACAGGAACTGGAAACAAAAAAAAGATTAATCAACACGAGCGAAATAGCTCGTGGGTACACACAGGAATACTGCACCGTTTTTGACACTGCATGCGTATCAGAGGTTTCAATAAGGATGAAAGTAACAGGATGTTTTGAAATAGTAGATGGCAATTTGCTAATGACTGCTGCCAACGGCAGCAGCGCTCGGCACTTGTGCCGAGCGGGGGGTGGGTCCGGTAGGGGGGTTTGCCCCCCTTCTGGTAGACGGTGGGTACGGGGGTCCTTCCCCGGAAATTTTTTGAAATCTATTAAGCCAAATGGTGCATTCTGAAGTCAAATTATATCATTTGATAGATGAAAATTATACCTTGCAAAGGTGTTCAAAAAGAAAGAAAAGAATTCTCCTCACACTTTGGTGTGCATATGTATTTTTGTATTTGGTTTAACAAAGCATGCCATGGCATATTTTATTAAACACTAGAAAAATGCCTGCCTATGGCCGAACACTTACAGCACCTCGTTTGAGATGGGGTAACAACTAAGTCTAAGCCTAGTAAAGCAATCTAATGGGAATACCATGGGGGAATATAAAAAAACAGCACTGAATTTACAATATCCTGATATACATGTACTGTCAAATATCCTTACCTGGTAAGGGTATTTGACAGTACATGTATATCAGGATATTGTAAATACAAATACCACATCAGTAAAATGTCCAATTCCCTATACATGATCTGATTCAGCTCTCAGAGAAATAACCAACCTCCGCAATAAAATAATAAACTTGATTCCAAGCATACTGACTGGTTGATGGTGGAGGCTGATAAGTGGGACAGCTTGAGGCTGTTATTGAGGGGGTATATAGGCCGATGGGGTATGGAAGAGATTTATTGAGGAGGTGGGGTTCTGGGGGGGGGGGGGGAAATTGAGGGGGGGGTGGGGGTTTCTGGTTAAAAAATTGAGGGGGGGGGTGTACTGGATAAAAAAATTGAGGGGGGGGGGGTATCGGGATAACAAATTGAGGGGGGGGGGGGGGTCATTGGATAAAAATTGGAGGGGGGTGTTTTATCTGATAAAAAATTGAGAGGGGGGGGGGGGTATCCGGGATAACAAATTGAGGGGGTGGGGGGGGTCATACTTGGATAAAAATGAAGGGGGTTGTATCTGGGATAAAAAATGAGGGGAGGGGGGGGGGTATCCGGATAACAAATTGAGGGGGGGGGTATCCGGATACATAACATTGAGGGGGGGGGGGGGGTCATTTTCCGTAGGTAAAAGTCTCTTCCATAGGGGGATACTTACATAAATTGGAATAGCCCAATACGAGTATCACGGTTATTGGTAAACCACCGTTTAATGGGATAACAACCGCAAACATTCATTGTGCTTGGGACCTACATGTACTACGTGCATAGATTTACCTAAAGATAATATGACAAAGGCACTAGAAAGGGGGAGTTATTGTACAAAATATATAAAGCAAGCGCTACTGGAATCTGCGAACCCAAACTGTAGTAATTCAGTCTGTCGTTTCCGCTTCTTCATTTTTATTGTTGTTGTTGACGCAGACGCGGACTGTTGATGCCGACTTGATTGTATTGTCCGACGCGCAGAGAATCGCGTCAGAAATAAATAAAAATATGTAAACATTTATTTTATTTTATTGTATGTTCAGTAATATTGTAATAGTTATGACTCCGTTATGACATGCAACTCTACACCTTTATATCGGCATTCTTATTCCCGGCGTTGACAACACAATTTTACCCGAAAGCGGGTGAAATTGTTTTTCCCAGCACCCAAAATCAAGTCTGCGGAAAAATAAATGAAATCCGGCAGTCCAATATTGTACATTGCGTACTATATGCCAACCGGAAACCAACGCTCAAAGGGACCAGTAAACATCGAGTTTGCCTTCTCGGGTCACTGAAGGTACCAGTCCACCTGAAAAAGGCTTAGTTTCGTAGTATGTGCCGAACTGTGATCTGGGCCATTTAGTGAGCATATTCAGATTAAAATTGTACGCATCTTCCGCTCGAAATGTGTGTTTGTTGTTTGGGGCGCCATTTTAACAGTCTGAAACAGAGGTTTGTGGCTCGAAAACAAAACACTCAGTACCAGTACAGACTATGATCAGTGTGGGCAGGTATACATGTAGACTTGATTCACACATTATTTGTTGGTGCAAACTCCGCACGTCACATAGCTTTCTGGCGCCTTTAGTCCAGCGGCCATGACGGAATAAGTGCAGAAATTGACCACCACATGCTAACTTTGACACATTATAAATGCTCTTAGCTGTATGCCAATTTGATTTGTGTAGCTACTAAAGTTTCTTGACATATAATGTAACAGGTGTATACAGCAAACAGCCTCTGTGAATATATGAAGAGGATATCTGAGAAAAAAACTTGCGGAAGTGCTCACTCGGCCAAGAATTGCTAAAAAATTCTAAAATCTTGGTAGACTGGTACCTTAAGCAGAAAACAGGTTTATTATTACTATCTAAAGGAGTGTTTATTGTTCTTGGAAAGTGTTTGATGACCCTGTGGCGCTTCAAATGTTGTCCCATTTCATCAGAAAGTCTTGCCGCCTCTCCGTAAGCGATCGTTTTATCGGGATATAGTCGTCAGTTGGCGAAATCGACGTATTGATTTTTGCGCGCTGTAATGTCGAATTTCACTTTATTGTGGGCGTTGGTACATTTTGTTTGCGCGAGTCAATGCAGTGTTCCAAATGACACTTCTTTCTCTCTACACCGCTGCCGTGTGAATGTGCTAGGCTGGGTATTCTAAAATATACGGTCACCCCCGCAGGGGTCAGGCAGGGAGCTGTAGCTTTCGGCATAGCGTATGTCGTCCACATCTGCACTTGTTCGTCGGATACCCAACAGACATCATCTTGGGGAGCAGCCACACGTCACTGATGTTTAAGTAAACTGTGTTATTGCAATAAATATGGCCTACTTTGATTTTTAAATATAGGCCATTTCCCATAAATTGTTGACATATTTTCAAGTTTCCTGATTGTGCATAAAGCCGATTTCGAGCGCTATGCTTTCGGTCCACATGTTTGATCGTGTAAACTGTCGATGTTGCTTATAATGACCGCTAACCAATCTTTTCTTGCTAAATACCAACACGCGTATCTATTTTGTTCATTGCAGTTAACCGACAAGCGGAACCCGGTGTGAAGTTGGAGCCTAGAATTGTGCGTTTCGACCCGCGGGAAATCTTGTCGTCCGAGTCGAGCGAGTGCTGTACAGAGTAAATCACCACTCACTGTCCAGTAGAATTGCTGCTATTGGGTTGGACTGCTGCACCAGGTATAGTGTATTAGGTAGGCACAAACTAAAGTGACTCTGTACTTCACACATGTGCTGTGTGATTGATCCCTGTTTACAAGGAGTCGCAGAACGGAGAAAATGCAGTAAGGAGTCATTTCGGCCGCACAAGTGTCTCGAATGAAAATGACCGCTGTGTGTCTGATATTTCTCCAGACGGTATAGTTTTTGCATAGTTTTGCTTCAAACTGAATACACTCTCTGTGAAAAGCAGATTAGTGTATACAATTTTATGAAAAAAAAATCTTAAGCAGAAAACAGGTTTATTATTACTATCTAAAGGAGTGTTTATTGTTCTTGGAAAGTGTTTGATGACCCTGTGGCGCTTCAAATGTTGTCCCATTTCATCAGAAAGTCTTGCCGCCTCTCCGTAAGCGATCGTTTTATCGGGATATAGTCGTCAGTTGGCGAAATCGACGTATTGATTTTTGCGCGCTGTAATGTCGAATTTCACTTTATTGTGGGCGTTGGTACATTTTGTTTGCGCGAGTCAATGCAGTGTTCCAAATGACACTTCTTTCTCTCTACACCGCTGCCGTGTGAATGTGCTAGGCTGGGTATTCTAAAATATACGGTCACCCGCAGGGGTCAGGCAGGGAGCTGTAGCTTTCGGCATAGCGTATGTCGTCCACATCTGCACTTGTTCGTCGGATACCCAACAGACATCATCTTGGAGCAGCCACACGTCACTGATGTTTAAGTAAACTGTGTTATTGCAATAAATATGGCCTACTTTGATTTAAATATAGGCCATTTCCCATAAATTGTTGACATATTTTCAAGTTTCCTGTATTGTGCATAAAGCCGATTTCGAGCGCTATGCTTTCGGTCCACATGTTGATCGTGTAAACTGTCGATGTTGCTTATAATGACCGCTAACCAATCTTTTCTTGCTAAATACCAACACGCGTATCTATTTTGTTCATTGCAGTTAACCGACAAGCGGAACCCGGTGTGAAGTTGGAGCCTAGAATTGTGCGTTTCGACCCGCGGGAAATCTTGTCGTCCGAGTCGAGCGAGTGCTGTACAGAGTAAATCACCACTCACTGTCCAGTAGAATTGCTGCTATTGGGTTGGACTGCTGCACCAGGTATAGTGTATTAGGTAGGCACAAACTAAAGTGACTCTGTACTTCACACATGTGCTGTGTGATTGATCCCTGTTTACAAGGAGTCGCAGAACGGAGAAAATGCAGTAAGGAGTCATTTCGGCCGCACAAGTGTCTCGAATGAAAATGACCGCTGTGTGTCTGATATTTCTCCAGACGGTATAGTTTTTGCATAGTTTTGCTTCAAACTGAATACACTCTCTGTGAAAAGCAGATTAGTGTATACAATTTTATGAAAAAAAAATCTTAAGCAGAAAACAGGTTTATTATTACTATCTAAAGGAGTGTTTATTGTTCTTGGAAAGTGTTTGATGACCCTGTGGCGCTTCAAATGTTGTCCCATTTCATCAGAAAGTCTTGCCGCCTCTCCGTAAGCGATCGTTTTATCGGGATATAGTCGTCAGTTGGCGAAATCGACGTATTGATTTTTGCGCGCTGTAATGTCGAATTTCACTTTATTGTGTGCGTTGGTACATTTTGTTTGCGCGAGTCAATGCAGTGTTCCAAATGACACTTCTTTCTCTCTACACCGCTGCCGTGTGAATGTGCTAGGCTGGGTATTCTAAAATATACGGTCACCCGCAGGGGTCAGGCAGGGAGCTGTAGCTTTCGGCATAGCGTATGTCGTCCACATCTGCACTTGTTCGTCGGATACCTAACAGACATCATCTTGGAGCAGCCACACGTCACTGATGTTTAAGTAAACTGTGTTATTGCAATAAATATGGCCTACTTTGATTTAAATATAGGCCATTTCCCATAAATTGTTGACATATTTTCAAGTTTCCTGTATTGTGCATAAAGCCGATTTCGAGCGCTATGCTTTCGGCCCACATGTTGATCGTGTAAACTGTCGATGTTGCTTATAAGACCGCTAACCAATCTTTTCTTGCTAAATACCAACACGCGTATCTATTTTGTTCATTGCAGTTAACCGACAAGCGGAACCCGGTGTGAAGTTGGAGCCTAGAATTGTGCGTTTCGACCCGCGGGAAATCTTGTCGTCCGAGTCGAGCGAGTGCTGTACAGAGTAAATTCACCACTCACGTCCAGTAGAATTGCTGCTATTGGGTTGGACTGCTGCACCAGGTATATATATATAGTGTATTAGGTAGGCACAAACTAAAGTGACTCTGTACTTCACACATGTGCTGTGTGATTGATCCCTGTTTACAAGGAGTCGCAGAACGGAGAAAATGCAGTAAGGAGTCATTTCGGCCGCACAAGTGTCTCGAATGAAAATGACCGCTGTGTGTCTGATATTTCTCCAGACGGTATAGTTTTTGCATAGTTTTGCTTCAAACTGAATACACTCTCTGTGAAAAGCAGATTAGTGTATACAATTTTATGAAAAAAAAATCTTAAGCAGAAAACAGGTTTATTATTACTATCTAAAGGAGTGTTTATTGTTCTTGGAAAGTGTTTGATGACCCTGTGGCGCTTCAAATGTTGTCCCATTTCATCAGAAAGTCTTGCCGCCTCTCCGTAAGCGATCGTTTTATCGGGATATAGTCGTCAGTTGGCGAAATCGACGTATTGATTTTTGCGCGCTGTAATGTCGAATTTCACTTTATTGTGTGCGTTGGTACATTTTGTTTGCGCGAGTCAATGCAGTGTTCCAAATGACACTTCTTTCTCTCTACACCGCTGCCGTGTGAATGTGCTAGGCTGGGTATTCTAAAATATACGGTCGCCCGCAGGGGTCAGGCAGGGAGCTGTAGCTTTCGGCATAGCGTATGTCGTCCACATCTGCACTTGTTCGTCGGATACCTAACAGACATCATCTTGGAGCAGCCACACGTCACTGATGTTTAAGTAAACTGTGTTATTGCAATAAATATGGACTACTTTTTTTATTTAAATATAGGCCATTTCCCATAAATTAAAGTTGACATATTTTCAAGTTTCCTGTATTGTGCATAAAGCCGATTTCGAGCGCTATGCTTTCGGCCCACATGTTGATCGTGTAAACTGTCGATGTTGCTTATAATGACCGCTAACCAATCTTTTCTTGCTAAATACCAACACGCGTATCTATTTTGTTCATTGCAGTTAACCGACAAGCGGAACCCGGTGTGAAGTTGGAGCCTAGAATTGTGCGTTTCGACCCGCGGGAAATCTTGTCGTCCGAGTCGAGCGAGTGCTGTACAGAGTAAAATCACCACTCACTGTCCAGTAGAATTGCTGCTATTGGGTTGGACTGCTGCACCAGGTAAAGTGTATTAGGTAGGCACAAACTAAAGTGACTCTGTACTTCACACATGTGCTGTGTGATTGATCCCTGTTTACAAGGAGTCGCAGAACGGAGAAAATGCAGTAAGGAGTCATTTCGGCCGCACAAGTGTCTCGAATGAAAATGACCGCTGTGTGTCTGATATTTCTGCAGACGGTATAGTTTTTGCATAGTTTTGCTTCAAACTGAATACACTCTCTGTGAAAAGCAGATTAGTGTATACAATTTTATGAAAAAAAAATCTTAAGGTACCAGTCCACCTGAAAAAGGCTTTGTTTCGTAGTTTGCCTATGGGCTTTTTGGCTTTTTACTGAATATTCCAAAACTGCCTGTCTGTGGCGATTGAATGTGACTTAAAATTGAATACTCCCCATCCTATGCTATTTTCAGCTGACAAAAGCAAGTATTTGTAAAATTATGTGCCAAACTGTGATCTGGGCCATTTAGTGAGCATATTCAGATTAAAATTGTACGCATCTTCCGCTCGAAATGTGTGTTTGTTGTTTGGGGCGCCATTTTAACAGTCTGAAACAGAGGTTTGTGGCTCGAAAACAAAACACTCAGTACCAGTACAGACTATGATCAGTGTGGGCAGGTATACATGTAGACTTGATTCACACATTATTTGTTGGTGCAAACTCCGCACGTCACATAGCTTTCTGGCGCCTTTAGTCCAGCGGCCATGACGGAATAAGTGCAGAAATTGACCACCACATGCTAACTTTGACACATTATAAATGCTCTTAGCTGTATGCCAATTTGATTTGTGTAGCTACTAAAGTTTCTTGACATATAATGTAACAGGTGTATACAGCAAACAGCCTCTGTGAATATATGAAGAGGATATCTGAGAAAAAAACTTGCGGAAGTGCTCACTCGGCCAAGAATTGCTAAAAAATTCTAAAATCTTGGTGGACTGGTACCGAAAACGTAATTTAACGGGGATTTTTTTTTTTTTTTTTTGAACGAAATATAGGCGGCGATATTTTAGAGAATAAGCGGCGGTAAACCACCGGCTACCGGCTACTATTGAAAGCCCTGGCGTATACAGGATGTGACAGTACTAGTGCATTCAAGGGGCTGGGGAAGGTTAAGGCCATAAAACAATGCAGAAAATGCCAAAGTACGTCCCAGTTCTGGATGCAGACGACAGTGATTAGGCAGTGTGACTTAATGAACAAAAACTCATGGCAATAGAGCCAACTATATAGAGTAAACAAAGATTTGTTTGTAAATAAACATGATACAGAAATATGTTTTATTTTTTAAGATACAATGTAAATTGTATGCCTAATTTGCATATTCATGACTTTGGAAGATATCCAATCAAATTGGTATTATGTTTAATGAACTCATTGACCAAGGAAACATATATCTAGGCACCCTAAATGTTCTTCTAGCTTGATTAATAAGAAAGATATGTGGAAACATATTTTTTCTCAAAAATGGCGGGAAATGAGAAATTTATGCAATGGCCGTAGTCTAATTTGCATAGCAATATGAGGTCACAATACATGATATAATGTTTCTATTATAAAGCAGACATGCAGTGTAATAACTTAGACTGCTTCAGTTCTAAAAAAATGATTAATATAAGCTTTTAGAAATATTTAGTACGAAGTTTATAAATGAAAATGTATTTTTTTTTTATCTTTTTACGTCTAATTTGCATATTCATGACTTAGGAAATTATTCAATCAAATCGGTATTGTGTTTAATGAACTCATTGACCATTAAAACATATATGTAGACACCTTAAGTGTTCTTCTAGCACTTTTAATATGAAAGATATGTGCAAAATTAATTTTCCAAAAAATGGCGGCACCTAATTTGCATATTTGGCTAAAAATAGATGTGGGACCCAAGATTTTTGATGTTAACATTTTTTAAAAAAACATGGCGTACAAATGTTGTGGGGGGTGGGGGTGCACGGGGGTCCTGGTAGCCCATAGCCTATTAGGGTTGAAAGGGTTACTACTTAGACAAGTCCCAAATCAATTTTCATATCACCAGTAATATAAACAGTGTAACATAGCATACACAATTTGCTTTTACATAGAATCACTCTCAAACGCTCCAAGTGGTGAAACTCTCCGATAGCATGTACAAACTAAAATCATGGCGGAGATGGCAACTCAATGCTCTGTATAATATAATGACTAACAAGGTCAGATATACTTTATATAGATATTCAGTCACATGTATGATTCTACTACATTTGAAACAAACGGTCATATTCTATATAGTCAGTCCTTAATGTGATATGCAAATTAATAAATTTCTTCGTACATTTTTATCGTACGAAGTTTAACCCCAGTTCCTCATCTTAGTAACTATCATCTGGTTCGACTCCTGCCCGGGGAAATCATAAATGTGGCTGTGACCGGAGAACTGGGGCTTATGGGGCTTGCGACCAGTGTAGATCCAGATCAGCATGTGTATCAGCACAGTCTGATCAGGGTCTAGACTGTTAGCCATTCCATCAACGAAACACCCGTCAAACGTGTAACAAGTAACATAAATCAGTATCAGGCCACAGGAGTGTGCTATTTGGGTTGCAACCCCCCTAGTTCAGCCACGGATTTTACATAGATCACAGTTTACCACCAGTTGTAGTTTGAATTTAAATGCTTAATATGCAACGGATTTTTATGAAATATGGCCCAGCAAACGCTTCTTCATGATATGCATTTGGTGGTCCAGGGAGTTTGGCACAGACTTATGTCGTTTTTGCGAAGAATCGATTTCGAAATCGATTCTTCGCAAAAACGACATAAGTTTGGGCGAAAATATAGAGACCACCAAATACAGCTTAACAAAACACGTTTGATGCGCCATATTTCATCAAAATCCGTTACGTAATAAGGACAATATAACAGAATACGTACTTTCAATCGGATGGATTCTGGAAGTTTCAGTACTTATTGTTGTTATTAGTACCACGTGATCATACACTTTGACTCCTGTAGCTTGATAATGATTTGTATTGCTTGTAAGAAGCATGACGGATGTTTCATTGATGGAATGGCGAACATGCAGATCCTGATCAGACTGCGGATGCACAGTCTGGTCTGGAGCTACACTGGTCGCAAAACCCATACGTTCCATTTCTCTAGTCCATATTAATTTAAATATTCAGTTCTATTTTTTTTTTGATTTCCCACACCCCCACCCCCACATCGATACCGGGTAAATACGGAATTCGATCCCGTTAACCCGGCCTAAAATGACCATAGCTGTTAATAGGCCGTTAAACACTATTGGAAAGAGAGTGTATGAAGAAGGAGAAGAATAAGTTTATTGTATTGGGCCAACTGGCCCCATTGAGCAATCATACGATACTGTCATTCGAAACAAATGGTACATATGCAATGAGTGACATACATATATATTTGTGCGTCTCAATCAAGCGAACGGTGTCGCCCATATTTACGTTCCGTTTAGGCCATCGTAATATCGCTATCGGGTCGATACTACAATAACCCGATACTACGATACTACGATGACGATACTAGGATACTAAGACGACGATAGTTTGATATCACGACGGTACGATGACGATAGTACGATGCTATGAAGACGATATTAGGATATAATACCGTACGTTCGCCATCGTAACATCGTGATATCGTACTATCGTAATCGTAGCATCGTGCTACCGTCATCGTAGCATCGTGATATCGTACTATCGTTATCGTGCGATCGTGCTATCGTAGTCGGCCCGATAGCAATACTATACGATGGCATAAACGGAACATCGTAGATATTCATAGAAAGTGATTGAAGAAGTACGTGAACAATGCAGTCTTATAATTATATTTATGTTGATCAGCAGCCTATTTCACCACAATTGCAAAGTATACTTATCTTTCAAAATACACTTTGACGGAGAAATGTTCAATTTAAGGATAAATTTATTAATTTTTATTATACTGAATTTATTACATTATCACAGCCATTTTGGCTGTGGCTGTGATACTGTAATAAATTAAGTATAATAATTCTGCATACGTTTAATCATCAAATATATGCAGTCGTTAGTTCTATATGAAATAATGTATTTCAGGAAAAATAAATTATTACTCCTTTAAAGCACACTTAGATAAGTATGCTTGGCAATTTTTGTGAAATAGGCTACAGGAGAAATAGGCTACAGATTTTTATTTATTTCGTGGTTTAACCTTTCACTTCACACATCTTAGCCTATGTGAAATTGAAAGATCGTCTGATGCAATGAGGGTTTTTGTGAACGAGATTTTTCATACATCAGGTAATGCATTTTTATGTTTTTCTTATACATATCTATTTTTCGTTTATACTAAACATCCGAACAGCAATACAACATTTAAGTTTACTAAAATAAAATGCATTGTTTGTCATGATATTAACGTAAAAACATGGAGCTTAGCGTATGTACATGTACTTACTGTCTGTTTCACGAAACCTGCCCAAATTTTGCAGCCATATAAACAATTCAAAAACAATATTTTTTTTCGATAATATTAAATTAAAGGGACATTTAAGAATGAGCCTTCTTTTTATTTCGTGAAATTTTGTCAAATATTGATTTTATTGCGAAATTTATTTTTCCTGAATTTCAGTAATCCTGGAGCGATTTTCAAAATTTAACTTGTTTTCTTAGATCATTTCCAAGCTATCTAGCTAGGTTTCGGAGTCAATTTCCTATTTTTTTCGTTTTTTGACTCCTCCCACAACTCCTCTATCTCTTTTTCCCCCATGTTAAATTCCCATAGAGAAATAATTTTTTCGTAATAAAACCAATATTTGACCAAATTTCACGAAATAAAAAGAAGGCTCATTCTTAAATTTTCCTTTAATTTAATATTATCGAAACAAATATTGTTTTTGAATTGTCTATATAGCCGTAAAATTGGGGCAGGTTTCGTGAAACAGACAGTAGAATGTTAGAGGATTCGGAGCAAAAGTAAAACGGACATACATTTTTCAATGACTTGAGGATACTGAATATGAAATTTGTTTGTTTACAAGAAACTCATACAACTTATAATTCCAGCATAAAAATATTTACACAATTCCCTAACATTTGATTGGCCCGTAGCAAGTCTCTGTCCAAAGTTTATATCCCAGTAAACTCCCACGCCGAACTACTTTCTACAGGTGCGCTGTCAGTGCTGTCAATGTAAACAAATCCCTGCCGTCTGTCAAAATAAACACATTTTCTTGATGATTTTATTTTAAATGCTGGAATTATGAGGAATGAATGGCATTTTTGTTGAATTTATCGGGGATATAAACTTGGAAAAGTCGCGGGAATACTGGACGAAGGCCGTAAGGTCTTCGTCCAGTATTGCCGTACTGAACGAAGACCTTACGGCCTTCGTCCAGTATTCCCGCGACTTTTCCAAGTTTATACCCCAATAAATTCCACAAAAAGGCCATTCATTCCTATAATAATACCGCAAAGGAATGGGAATCGGAATGGGGGTCAGATGCAATATTTAATGGTAACAATAGCAATAGTGAAAAGGTAGGAATACTTTTTAATTCAAAGCTGGCAATATAAACCATACATAACATTATAGACGTTATCCCCAGTAGAATTTAAGCAATAAACATAGAAATAAACAATACAGACTTACTCATGATAAATATATATGGGCCAAACTCAGAAGGAAACACTTTTTTTAAACAACTAGATGACTTTATATCCCAGCATGAAAACGCAAGAATGGTTATTGGTGGGGATTTTAATGACACTCTAAACTGCGAATTGGATAACAAAGGAGGTTTAATTACAACAAACAAAGTTAATCGGGAAACAATCAATAATATTATAGAAAAATATGATTTGTCCGACATATGTATATATACATGTACATTCAAATTCTACACCACGTGTTCTATGCAGATTAGACTGTTTTTAGTTTCTGATAATATTGTCGATACAATTAAGACGTGCGAGATAAAAAAAAAAAACAGCATACAGACAGACTATGCACTAGTAAAACTGGATATAAATATTAATAACCAAACAAGAGGACCGAGATACTTCGAACCAGCCTACAAGTAAAACGCACCATCCGCACAATTCACAAGAGGCCGAGCATCCAGCCACACCGATTATTCAACAATCGATTTTCAGATCGTCCTCGCCATTCAACGTCCCCAAGACTCCAAATAACCCTAAGAAACAATCGGCTGGTCTTCAGAACACCAGTGGACGCGATTCACCTGTGCACGCATCTACATCAGCTGCCGTAAGGTGTATTGGGCGGCGATATGCTTCCACACGTTTAAACCGTGCACGTGACCAAAGATCATCACGAACTGATAGCAGTCTAGACAGTGACGATAGTGTGTAATCCGAGACATTATTACACAGCCGGCGGCGGACAACAATAGTGCATAGGACATTAGGGAGAAACCGAATAGGTACCCTAAATGTATGTGGACTGAAACAGAGGCTCAACTATCCCGAATTTATTGATATGATAAAGGATATGATATTTTCCGTGTCAGTGAAACAAAATTAATCGAGTTTGATATTATTTCACTACCAAATTACACTCTTTTTACAAAACATAGAGAACAGTGTTACATACGAAAATCAGGCGGTATTGGCGTTTTTGTCAAAAATGATTTAGTACAACATGTTGAGGTACTCAAATATGTTTCCGAATATATATTATGGACTAAGATAAATAAATCGTTCACACACTTGCAAAGTAACGTAATTATAGGAGCCGTGTATATTCCTCCATCACAGTCAACATATTTTAATGATGATGAATTTATAATTCCAGCACAAAAATATTTGCACAATTCCCTAACATTTGATTGGTCCGTAGCAAGTCTCTCTCCAAAATTTATATCCCAGTAAACTCCCACGCCAAACTACTTTCCATAACCGTGAGGCGCAGTTAAAATAATTCTTAAAGAAAAACACATTTTCCTGATGAATTTATTTCAAATGCTAGAATTATAAGGAATGAATGGCATTTTTGTGGAATTTATCGGGGATATACACTTGGAAAAGTCGCGGGAATACTTGACTAGGCCTTCCGGCCTTCGTCCAGTATTCCCGCGACTTTTCCAAGTTTATACCCCGATAAATTCCACAAAAAGGCCATTCATTCCTGTAATACATTGCTATACTTGTATTACTAATTGATAGTACGCTATAATGTTGATATAGTACTATAGTCACATTGTTTTTGAAATACCAAGTTTTTACATTGTTGTACTTGTTCTATAGTACTATGTTTCATAATTGAGAGTTAAATAAACTACGTCTGACTCTCGGGTCAGACCAGTACAACATACATTCATGGCATATGTCTTAATACCCCCCCCCCCTAGACACTAATAAACTCGGACACCCGGTAATAGCACACTGAGTTCCCAGCACCAGTACCGGATCAACCCGGGCTAGTGGGGGAGGGGGGGGGGGATATATACTCAAGTGAGAAAGTCTTGTCCCCTCTACTAGATTGCGGTTTGTCGGTTTATCGTGGGTGAATACAAAGAAAACACAACTTTAATATGAAATGTATTCATTAACGAAGGTAATGGTATGCAATTCATTATAATATGAAAATCGTGTGTATGCCATATCAGCTATGCAAATGAACACGTCGAAATCCCAAATTCACAAAAGTCAGTACCGTGTATGTTCCCCGTTAGCCCGAATCACTGCTTTGCACCGTCTCCTCATAGAGTAGATAAGGTCGCGAATTGTTCCTTGCGGAATGCTGGCCCACTCGTCCAAAACGGCCGATTGAAATTCGTTGACGTTTCTCGGCTGATGTGGACGTTGACGTAATTTACGTTTGACGTTGTCCGATAGATGCTCGATAGGATTTAGATCCGTACTTCTCGCTGGCCATTCACGTGATGTCTCTCCAAGAACTGTGTAGTAGCGTTAGCAGTGCGGCTTGTGGCATTGTCTTGCTGAAACATCATGTTACGGTTAACGTCAAACAACGGAACAACAACCGGCGCCAGTACAACATCTCTGTATTTGACTGCGTTCAAATTTCCTTCAATTGGCCCCAAACGCGTCTTGAAAACTTACCAAAACATCTTCGATCCACCGCCGTACATGTGTTTCTCTAACACATAACAATCGGCGTAACTTTCGTTCTTGCGTCGATATACGCTCGTCCTACCGTCGTGTGTTGACAAGTTGAATCTGCATTCGTCGGAGAACACAACATTATTCCAGTCTCTCCGAGTCCGTCGCAGATGATTTCTGGCCCAAACAAGGCGATTGTTCCGATTCCGTCGTGATATGATAGGCCCAACGTATGGTCTCCGCGCTCCGACGCCAATATCCCTCAGCCGGTTTTTGACGGTGGCTCTGCTAACGTGACGACCGGCTCTCCCTAAAATCCTTCTCGACGTCGACGCAGCATTTTCCACCCTGTTGCGCAAGTGTGAAGTTCGTATGTACTGATATTGATGTTGTGACGTCACACGCGGTCTCCCGCTGCGTGGCAAGTGTTTGACGGAGCCTGTTCGCCGGAATTTCACCCTCAATCGTTGAATTGTCTTCCGATGTACTCCAAAATGACGTGCGACATCAATTTGTCGGACCCCAGCATCCAACATGTATATTGCGCGTTCTTTTAAATTTTCCTCCTAACGTCGGCATGACGTTAATCAAGTTACGTCTGAAATGTTGCCTACAGCGCGTATTCTCCTAGAGTTTTATCGTGTTTTTCTTACTTGGCAGACTTGTATACTACGTAATGGACAATAATATCGAAGTGAATACTGCACGAGCACCTCGTACATGCCAAAACGATAAAACGTCAATTTCGTGGCGCACGTGCCGTTACAGGTGAATTAATTCAATGAAACCAGGGCATCGCAAATGGATATCCCGTGCGATCTTTTGTGTATAATTTTATAAGTATACGCCAATTCATCTCAAAATATGAAATTATAAAAGGGGACAAGACTTGTTCACTTGAGTATATTACTTAGGGTGCCTGCATCATACTGGACAGTCAATATCTGGGTTGATGCAGGTACCATATATTGGTAAAGATATTGAGCACCATCAACATTTTCACTTCTTGTTTGGACACGCAGCTGTTAATATGTCGCTAATTAGCACTCTGGACGCCGTGTTCGCCATTTTGAAGCCATTGATGCCTGAGGGGGTAAATGCCAAGTCGTTGTATCGCATTCATCATGGATACTCGACATTTACCCTTGGAGTTTGAAGCCACATGAGCCTACCACCACTGCTGAGAAAAAAACCAAGCGACCTCATCGTCGTTCGAGGAAAGTTGCTGGGATTGAGAAGGCTCCCATAGGGCAGTCACGCCCATCCGGCAATGACCCTTCTCAGAGCCCCTCGACGACATCACCCAGTACTGAGACCACCGACGAGCCAGCACCCATGCCGCTGACGCCGACCACTCCAGCACGACGAGAGGAACAAAGTCTGGAGGAGTGGCACGAAACGTAACCCGTCGTCCCACAGCCGCTAGCAAGAATACCGAAACCAGCCACTATAACAATCGCCGTCACAACGAACGGCAGATTTACATACGGCCGTGACTACAACGGCCCCGAGATCCAGAAAATTGAGATGCCGCCATCTTCTGCTAGGAAACAGCATTATATCATAGGAAACGCGCCGACGGCACCCGTACATGCCGAGAGAGAGAGAGAGAGAGAGAGAGAGAGAGAGAGAGAGAGAGAGAGAGAGAGGAGAGAGAGAGAGAGAGAGAGAGAGAGTACACGAGTATCACATCACTAACGAGAATGTCAGAGGAGTCAGAAGACAAATTCACCACACAAAGAAACACTACCGCGACGCGTCGGCGGAATTCCAGTCAGTGATGCGGAAACTGGGCAGATGAGGGGCGGCATAGATCTCGGGGCCAGAATAGCCATGGAGCGACCACGGTGTTCTATGAGGCTTATTGCAGGCAGCAATCAACAACTACGGCGGCCGTGCACCGGATTACTGCAGTAATCCAATTTGCACATTTGTCTCTGGTGCCCTAAGTCCGCGAACTGGTTCTACCCAGATTGCACAGATTCAAAATTCCCATTCGGCCCAAGTTTTTATTTCGCCTTTTGCAGACGGCGTGCAAGTCCATAGAGACAGTGGGATCAAATATACTTGAAGCATGTGCCAAACTTAATTATTCTACAAATCCAGAGAATACATTTCAAAGAAAATCATGTGGAACAATTATAAATTAAAAGGTAATGGCAATACATGTTATTACAAATATTGGAATGAACGGGGAATGAACTACATAGAACATATTTACGATCATAGAACCAACACCTTTTATGACTTTATAAATATAAAACAATTATATAATGTTAGTAACAATGATTACCTAAATATTTTAAACCTATATCCAGTATACTACAAGCTTGGTGTGCACGACTAAAGAATGAGACAATAAACATCCAACATACTAATTCACCCCTTTTAAGAAAAGTGCAATCTTCCCAACAATGTAATAAAATGTTATATACAATTTTCCTTAGTAAAATTAGATAGTATTTGTTTCCAAAGCTCGGACGAAATGGAATGCAGAGTTTTCAGAAACAACCACTTATTGGAAAATTATAAATACACAGTATTTTAGAAGCACTATATGTTCAATGCTTAGGGATTTCCAGTACAAATGCTTGATGCAAATTATTGCCACGAACGTTTATTTATATAAATGCGGAATTGTAAATTCTAATTTATGCGATTTATGAGGTATGGCACCAGAAACAAACAAGCACTTATTTTGGGAATGCCAAACAAGTCAGCAATTTTGGTGTCAGCTAAGCACGTTTTTACATGATAACGGTAGAAATTTTACACTGGATTGGCAATTAATAAGTTTAGGGCAGTATGAAACAGAAAATATATTCTTAAATGTTTGTATTATATTCGGAAAATACTTCATTTATGGATGTAAATTAAGAAACACTGAACCGACTTTCTCAGCGTTTAAGATCTATTTAAAAGAAACTAAAGCGCTTGAACATGAACTTGCAGTAAATAGAAACAAAGCTGAAATACACAATAGAAAATGAAATGGTTTACCGCTAGACTAACTTATTTCTTATAGCATTCTTTCCCTTAAAATATTTAATCCAACACAAATTAATGCAAACATATGAGCATGCTGCTTAAATTTTTTTTTTCTATGGGTGTTTTTTTTTTTACTTGTTTTTCTCTCTATTATTAATTATTGATATCCTTTTTTTTTCTTTTCTTTATAAAAATTAAAACATACATATGCAACCAAGTAATTACATGTGCAATATATATTTTTTATAAATATAGAATCGAATGTAATCATGCACATGCATGTTACTAGTAATATGTCTTGCTTAAACATGTTTTTGTGTGAAAAAAAAATATATAAAAAAGAAATAGGCTACAGGTGACTCGCTTACTGGTACCACATTGTCGTGTTTTGCATTGACACGATCCGAAGATCCTGGTTATAACAAATTGAAAAATACTGGCGTTTCATTGGTCGAACGGCGTTATGTGGCGTTACCGAATGACGTAAGTGTAATACTGTATAATGGCGCAACGTAAACAAGTCCGCGTTCTTTTCAACGAAGACCACATAACTTGTCAATTCCCTTGCATAACACGACCGCCTAAAAATAGAATACACTGCTAGTGCCTTTTGATATCAAGTTTATCAGACTCGTTGGCGAACTTCGTCGGAATTCCGTGTTTTCGTGGGAAAAACTATCTGGCAAAGCTTAGGAAACGGGATGGGCGAGGCTCTGCCGAGCACATCCCGTTTCCGTGCCGCGCCAGATATTTATTTCCATTCGCGGCACTAACCTACAATTCTATGTATCCGGTCAACACATACAAATGACTTTAAAACGCAAAACAAACATATTATCCCGTCAAGACAGTGCGTATGTGCCGTGAAACACTCACATTCTGATCTGGATCTATACTGTTTCCCATCTTGTACATAACCACGTGTTGATGCTATGGATATATTGGAATATGCAAACACAGTCTGATCAGGATCTACACTATTTCGCATACTGTACATAACCACTTGTTGATGCTATAGCTATATGGGGAAATTGCACTCACAGTCTGATCAGGATTACATAACCACCTGTTGATGCTATATGGGAAATTGCACTCACAGTCTGATCGGATGTACACTGTTTCCAATCGTGTATATAACCACTTGTTGGGGTTATAGATAGGGGAAACTGGAGGAGAAACTTGCATTCACAGTTTGATTAGCGTCTACACTGTTTCCCATTTTGCAATCTATGTATTTGTTTTATAGCCATACTGTAACTTAAAATATGTAATTTATTTGTTGCAATGTAGCCAGCATATAACTGAATTCGCAATCTGATCAAGGACTACACTGTTCGACGACGTGTTATTGTCTACATGTGCTGTATTTATTCAAATCTATAAAATACTATTATTATCGACTATAACGAGTTGTTATTAATTGTGTTGTATCCCCACTAACATACAATGTGTTAGATAATGGGCCTTTGTCAAATATATAATAGGGGGCCGTTTAGTAGGGGCCGTTTTAACCAAATTCCCAAACCTTGGGGGCCGTTTTGACCAAATCCGGGCCGTTTTGACCCGGGACGTTTTGACCAAGGGCCGTTTTGACTCGCTTCCATCACTGCGCATGAATATGTGCGGTACCATACTAGTAGATTCACCGATTTTGAGGCTGATTTATTCTTTTGCATTTTAAAGCTATTTGTAGGTTTTGACGGGATACATAGTGCCGTGAATGGTAAAAATATCTGATGCGGCACGGAAACGGGACGGGCTCGGCAGTGCCTCGCCCATCCCATTTCCTAAGCCTTGCAAGATATTTTGTCCCATTCACGGCACTAACCTACTATTCTCTATATACCACGGCCGACTATTGAGTGGGGGCTCTGGGGGCCCTCCCCCAGAATAAAATTCAACCGATACCATGTAGACCCTCAACATGGTGATTCCTGCGTTCTAGAGTCAAAATAGTGCCACGGCGCGCTTTGGCTGCCGTTGTGGTGTCAACGGCCGTACGATATCTCATGAAAAACGACCTTCAACCCGAGAAAACTTTGCTGAATACGAAGCATTGACAACTCGTTACTGAGGCTTACATTATTTTACTTGAATATCTTAAGCAATATTTATCCTTAAAAGGCGGGAACCGAAAATTGTCGTCTGCTGTTGTGTGATATTTTCAATTTTTTCTCTCAATATAAGCATGGTTTGACATAACTTTAGAATCAATTCCTATGAAAATGATTCTAAATTGCTGCCAAACCATGTTTTTCTTGTGAAAACTGGAAATTAAAAAATAAATTTAATTCCGCATTGTAAGGGATATGATACCGCTCAGGCTCAGACAATCAAATTGCTTGATTGCGAGTTGGCATTGTCAAAATATGCTCAGACACGTTGATGATCTGCACAAGATTAACACAGGCGGTTGTGTAATTTTGACGATTATTATGCCTGGTTATTCTCTATGGTGTTACTGCAGAGTCTTAACGAAGTAGGTGTCTCCCGGCCACGTCTTGATCTGACTGGGATCGAGTTTGGTCGTGCCGTTTATGTCGCTGTATGGTAGGAACCCCAGGCCAGCGAGGAACTCCACGATTAAGGGACCAGATGCGACTGCACGATGGAACGCGATTTCCAACTGTATGACCTGGACGTCAACCTGATTAAAGAAAGATCCCCCTCCACGGAGCACGTTCAGCTCGTGCTTTTCCACGTCCATCTTAATACCCAACTGCTTCCCTTTAAACAGGTTAAGTCGTCCAGTTGTACAGTTCGGGCGCTGTAGTTTGGTCCTGTAGTTTTACCTTCTTTCACGTTCTGAATTCCTGTACCTACAATATTACCGTTGTCCATCAAAAACCCCACCTCTTGGTAGTCATTAGAAACGGCGTTCCATATCAGGGTCACGTTCTCGCGTAGGTTGCCGAGAGTTAGCGACTTGGAGACGAGTTGGAGGTTTCGAATCAACGGGTCGACACACACTGCCCTCCTGCCCTCGCGGGCCACCGATAGACTGTAGACGCAATGTTACATCCCAAGTCGAGGAATTCCATAACTGACAAGGTCGTATTCCCAACCCCCGGATATCTTCAGTCTTTGGTATTAGTTATTAAAGAAACGAATTGTTTACCAAAATCGACCTTGACGCAATACCTGAAATTAGGTCAAATCCAAGATGACCGCCATTGAAATAAACAAAAATCAAATGAACATTTGAATGATATGATAAACTAATAGGCTAAGTTCGTCTTATTAGCAATGTTGGTGACCATTTTGAATGATTAAATATGCCAACACAGTAAACAGAACATGCATTTATTATATGCACACGTCATGAGCATTTCACCAACATTCTTCGAATTAATTTGTACACATGAGGTTGACATCGTTTTTATTCCTAACCTTACACAAATTATTATGTTTTCATCAATTGTCAAGAGTGTGATTTTGTTTACATATATTGGAGGCCATTTTTGATTCTAGGTTGCATAGAAAGCCCAAATATATTACTCTACGTTGGTTAGATTTATGTTATTCATCCACAAATAATACAATTATATAATTGTCTACTTACTGCCCCAGATTTCGCTGTTAGTTCCGATTTCATGACGTCTTTTTTTTGTTGCTTTATATCAATGTCGACTATCTTGGATTTTGCCTAATTTCAGGTATTTCCTCAAGGTATATTTTGGTAAACTATTTTTTCCTTCAATAACTAATATCAAATATTTGAAAACAGTTGAACAAATAAATGTTGTAATTTTGTCCTCAGTCTTTTATTTACTGGACTACACACTGAATCTGTTACCTGGTGAATATAATAAGCATGTCAGCGTATTTTGGTATCAAGTCTATCAGTTTATTCTCTATTTATTGTGCAATAACGTACTAAGAATTATGGCGTTTACGAAGTATCGGCCTTTATGAAGTATACGTCATCTGGCCAGCTCTTGATCTTGTCTGGTTGAAGCCTGGTGCCGCCATTAATGTCTCCATACGCCGTGAAGTTGTGTCCTGCAAAATAGTCCACTATCCGGGAACCAATTGGAGTCACTCTGTGAAACATTATCTCCATCTGAATGAAGCGAACGTCCACTTGATCAAAGAACGCTGTCCCGCCTTCAAGCAAGTTCAGTTCATGTCTTTCCACGTCAATCTTTATACCAAGTTGCTTCCCTTTAAACAGTGGCGTTAAATCGTCTAGGCGTATTGTTTTCACACGATAGTCTTGCCCCCAGGTCTTGCTTGTATTCACGTCCTGAATTGCTGTCCCCCCAATATTACCTTTCTCCATCAAAAATCCTACCTCCCGGTAGTCATTGGAAACGGCGTTCCATATCAAGGTGACGTTCTCGCGTAGGTTACCGAGAGTTAGCGACTTTGAGACTAGTTGGAGGTTTCGAATTAACGGGTCGATACAAATGGCCCTCCTGCCTGTGCGGGCCACCGATAGACTGTAGACGCCGATGTTACATCCTAAGTCGAGGAATTCTATATCCGGGTAGGCTAATAACTTCTTATACATCTTGTTAACAAGGTTGTATTCCCAACCCCCGGATATCTTCAGAGACTTGGAGACCCAATGGTCAGCTACCGTGTCGTGTATAAATATTGTCGTGGTACCACTTGGTGTATCCAATGTTACACACTCCCGAGACGTCACAGTGTCCGCGTGATGCGAGCCGTTGATGGTGCGCACGCACAGTCCTCTCTCAGCCTGATTTACTTCCGGGAAGGGTGGCAACCTCTCTGTACACGGAAACGCGACATAGTCGAACAATGGCGCGGGTTGGTCCGGATTTCCGGTTTGGTTCTTGATCCCAGCTACCTTCACTTGAACTGGATCTCCAAGTTTACTCGCTACTTCCGTATTTGTATTTCCTATAGAAGTTTTCCTCGTCATTAGTTTTATTTCCTTCAGTTCTAGCTCAAGTTTACTAATTCTATACGTCAGGCCACTAATGGTCTTGTTTTCCTGTGTCGACCAACCGAATGTGAGTGTTACTATGACGAGAGTAAATGCACATGTTGCAGCTAGAAGTTTCACGGCAATACGACATCCGCGCCGCAGCAGCGTCATTCTTGCTCCTGAATTCGGACGAACAGTCTCTTGAAACTCACTGTGTGTTACCTATTGCTCGCCTACCATCGGACCATCAGAGGCTCACGGATACCCCGGGCCGCCGGCTGGACCGAAACACACAAACTGTAACACCAATCTGACGTATCGACAGACGGACGGAAACTGGAAACTATATGTACATCCACATACGTCGACTGCCAGGGATATAATAACCCTAAATATCAATGTGCATGATCACGTGGTTACAACAGCAACAACACTGGCTGAAAGTGTTGAAAGCGCACCCACTCCAAAGTAAGTATTAGTTAATAGTTTCCTTTATAATGGGCAACGGATTTTGATGAAATTTTGGCGCAGCAAACGCGTCTTCATGAGCTGCATTTCGTGGTCCAGGGTGTTCGGCACATACTTATGTCTCTTTTGCAAAGAATCGATTTCCGTGTCAGTAGCTTCGTAAAAACGACAGAAGTTTGGGCCAAAGTACCGAGACCACCAGCTTAACAAGACGCGTTTGATGCGCCATATTTCACCAAAATGCGTTACAAAATGCGTTACATAATAAGGACAAAATAAACGAATACGTACTTTGAATCGGAGGGCTTCTGGAAGTTTCAGTACTTGTTGTTGTTGTTGTTGTTGTAACCACGTGATCATATGTCTTGAATATTTCGGACACAGTTCATTTATGCTTGGAAACTTCAAACACACATTAACCCTTAGACCGCTACTCACAACAATTGCTTTTATATCTTGCCTATTCCCAATAAAAACATGGTTTGACAGCACTTCAGAATCATTTCCATTCAATGGAAATGATTCTGAAGTGCTGTCAAAGCATGTTGTAAATTATTCTAAAGTGCTGTAAAATCATGTTTTTGATGATAACAATGTAAAATAGAAAATAAACAGCCGACAACAAAAACAATTAGATAGCGGTCTAAGCGGTCCGAATCTGCCTTCTTTTCCGTAAAATTTACTTAGGAATTACGCCTTTATTTATAAACACGTTTTTATTTATCAATAATGCAGCCTTACAGCTGACAATAAATTGATTGCCAATATCATAAACTCGTATTACTGTCGATGATGTAAGATACCTTTTTTCAATGGCGGTCTAATATTATACGTAGCGAAGCATTAATGCATCCAAATATCCAGGTGACCATTCATTGATTGTGCACCGGTCATAGGGATGTAACAGTTGATACCAGAAAACAGTTTTTAATCAGTTACACATCCGACAAATGTTATCACCTGAGCTTTACAGCGCCTATCTCAATACATCGTGCAATACCACTCGACAACCGCCAGTTGGTTTAAGATAAACATATGACGACTATGCACACATTCCATCTCAACTGCAAAACCTGTATGTACTCTTATCTCTACACACATGTGTCTATTTATATCATTGTATTATGTAACTTTGTGATCCCAGCATACACAAACAATCATCCAATTTATTTGTTTTGTTTACGTCGGTTAGTCGGCACTCTGATGGCATGCAGCGTAGCACGTTGGCGCACAGGGCCATTAATTCATATTACTCCAAATAACTGTATTACATGATCCGCTATAGCGGGTTTACCCTGTGCGTCATGAGGTATAAGCCATATTTTGTGACCTCTTCCGATACCTGGCTGTCTCGTCGTTGTTTTTATCGGGAGATATTCATCCAAATCCAGGCCCTCTGAGCAACTCCTTCAACATATCCGACTCGTCATTAATATCGGATCATTCCCTAGAATTATTAAATAGTGGACTAAGCATAATGCACTTAAACATACAAAGCTTACGACCCAGGCTTGATTATTAGAAATAGAATTGCAATCCTATGACATCAAAGTATTTACTGAAACGTGGCTCTCACAAGATATTGCTAACAAAGATGTACGCATACCTAACTTTGGACCTCCCTTTAGATGTGATAGACCAGATAGAACAGGCAGTGGGGTTGCAATATATTTGAGAGACACTAATCAGGACTGACCTGTCCATTCAAGTATCGAAGCCCTGTGGGTCGAAACTCATTATAAAAATCAAACTATTCTCATAGCCGGTTTTTATCTCCCACCTAATTCTAATAATAATTACTGGTCGCTCCTGGAGTTTCGACAGAGGTTATAAAACATCAATTAATAACATTATCATTACTGGAGATTTCAACATTAACACACTAAATCAACCAGCATCAAAGATAGACAACCTTATTGCCTCGTATAATTGACTCGTATAACTTCACTCAACTAATTTCAGAGCCAACTAACTTTACCGAACACTCACAGACTCTAATAGACATAATTATCGTGAATAATAGACAAACTGTTGCCACAAGTTTTGCAGCAGAACCCTTTCGTCCCATACCTAAATTAGGTACCACTCACCTATAATAGTTCTTACCTTCCCTAAACCTGAACACACCTCATTCAAACAATCCATGATAGATACAATTAATCAAGACGATATCACAGCCAAATAATGGTTCAAAATGACACAATCATTGTTATCCAATACAACTTGTAGCATCTAGATACCTATACTAAGTGACAATAACACGACAGCGTCTTCAGATATAGACAAAGAACATTTCTGTACAGGGATCCTCCAGATTATCGGACAGAAATGGCAGTTTTTTTTAACGATATTTTTATTAAAATAGCAGCTACGGGCATAAACTTTTCACAGAACAATCGTCGGTTCTTGCTTTCTCAACGCATGTAAATTATTTAGCAAACTGTGCCATCTTTCACGCTTAAAATCGAGTCAGATGATCAGTCGTAAGATTATCCCAAAATTAACATCGACAATCAGTTATCCGGACATGTCCGGATATGTATACTCGTCTTATAACTTGTATTCTCAACATGAAGTCATAATCTTATCGCTTGTAAACCAGTGTAAACAGCGTTGTGTAGTCCTGCAGAAAAAACAAACACCATTCGCTTCTTGGAAAACAACGTATTTATAGAATTTATTTTATTTATAGAACAACTCAGAAATGATGTAATGGGCGCATTCGATTACAAGCCCCCGCGAGACTTTTGACGTTGTAAACAACTTTTGAACAGAGTTGAGGAATATTTTCAGCAAATATTACTAAAATGTTCACATTGGCAATATATATTCTTCACACTGGCATGGAAACAGCAAGCACCTGTGTGACGTAGATGTATTTGATGGAAATTCTGATCAAACGAATGCTCTTAATTAACAGGTATTTTCATTTGTCCGATAAACTGATTGTCCGGATAATTGGTATGACCCCTGTAGACAATCAAACGTAGATGACAAAAACTAAAACCTACCATAAAGTCATACAAACTACAACAATACGCTCTCAAATATAGTTATATCACAACACGACGTAGAAGATGCAATCAATCAAATTGACCCTTCCAAAGCATCAGGCCCCGACACAATAAGCCCTCGCCTGTTAAATGAATGAGTGAACAAACTCTCAGCCAACCTATTTAATACATCTATATCTCGTTCCATATTTCCTTTGGCATGGAAAATGGCCAATGTTACCCCGATCTATAAGGAATCAAATTCTTCAAACTCCACTAACTACCGACTAATATCATTACTTAGTTGTCTGGGCAAACTTATGGAAAGATGTATCCACACATACTTGTATAATTACTTAACTGCCAATAACATACTAACCCAGTACCAATCCGGCTTTAGACGTGGTAATTCTACAACTATGTTTACATATGCAATGACATTTGTAAAGCATTCGATGAAGGTAAAGAAATTCGGGTCGTTTTCTGCGACATCTCAAAGGCTTTTGACAGAGTTTGGCACCGGGGATTACTAGCGAAATCCTCTACAGTAGGCAATAGTGGCACCCTTCATAAATGGTCCTCATCCTATATATTTCTTCGCGAAAACAGCGCGTAGTTATTCATAGCACACACTCAGATTGGGCAAACATTAATGCTGGTGTGCCGCAGGGTTCAATCTTAGGTCCACTCTTATTTCTTATCTATATCAACGACATAAGCAATGAAATTCAGTCCAACATTAGACTATTCGCTGACGACACAAGTTTATATTTCATAATCGACGACCCAAGCACTGCTTCACGTATTCTAAACTCTGATCTTGATAAAATACACAACCCAGATAAAACAGAAACTATGTTGATATCCAGAAAACAAAATAAACAACCACATCCTCTCCTTCTTATGAATAATATCGTAATTAAACAAGTTGAGTTTCATAAACACCTATGCGTTGTATTCTCAGACACTGGTAAATGGCAGCCACACATTTCATCAATCACCAGTCGTGCGTCGCAGCGTATTATGATGCTTCGCTCTCTAAATTTTCACTAAATAGAACATCCTTAGAAAAAGCGGACATTTCTTTAATTCGCCCATTGCTCGAATATAGCGATAGTACTTGGGATAATTGTTCAATATAATTAAAGAATGAGCTAGCATCAATCCAACTTGAGGCCGCGCGAATTGTTACTGGAGCCACAAAGCTCTGCAGTTCAGAATATATATATACAAAAACCAAATGGGAAAACCTCGAAAAACGAAGAAAAAAACATAAACTAATTATATTCTACAAAATGAAGAACAACATGACACCACCTAATCTAACCATCTTAATCCCGGAGCAAATACAAACTCGTTACAGGTTAAGAAACGATGGAGATATTCCAACAATTCAATCCCGTACTAAACTGTATCAATATTTATTTCTCCCATCTTCCATAACAGAATGGAACTCCTTACCTTTGAATACAAGGAATAATCCGTAATTGAATTCATTCAAACATACACTAAGTGCTAACATTATTAAACCATCATCCTATTACGCAGCTGGCGACCGACAAGGCCAGATTATATTAACTCGGATCAGGCTATTGTGTAGTGCTCTGAACTTCGACTTATTCCGAAAATCAATAGTCAAGAGTGCAACATACGCCTGTGGGTCAATCAAGGATGCAAACCACTACATTCTCTCATGTTCGCTTTACACCAATCAAAGAAAACGATAGTTATCATCGCTGCCTGGTCCCCCCTTTCTCAATAATCTAATATATGGTAGCGATTTCCTAAGCGATAATGAAAACAGTTTTGTATTCCGAAGGGTTCAACAATTCATCATTGCCTGTAATCGCTTCACATAATGATGACAGACGACTATTCGGTCAACGACTATCTACATAAGATAACACCAATGGTTTGAGATGCATGCCTGGAATCGCAACTTCTTTCTTTCTTATTCAATAATTAACCAAACTTGCCTATGTATACATTGTATGTATTCCTGTCACATTACTATTTACTGATGTCTTACTTAAGGACAATAATTCACATAAGCTCACATTGAGCTTGTTTTCTAATCATTATTCACAATATCTGTCCATGAATGTTGACGTATACATGTATTCAATCTGAAATAAATTATTGTTTAAACAAACAAAAAAATGACTAATGTATGTATCAGTTTCAATATTTGCTGTGTTTATGTTGTTTACTTCTGTCACTTAACACATTTCTCATCAAACAACTCCACACGATGTATATGACAATTGTGATATGTATACACATTCCCACCGATCGCATGCATTACACGTGAGTGTCGTCCTCGTTTCACTATCCGAGTCGGTCTCATCACCCTTTTTGTGAGGATTGCTGTAACTCTCCAATGACATGCACTTACACAATAAAGTACAAGACACCGCTGATCCGTGGCATCAGCAGGTACTTCTTGAGCAAGCATTCTGTGCACTACATCCACAGGCAACAACTTTCATAAGTTCTGGCGGAGCAACCTCAGACACTCATGTGGATGGAATATGCACTCGGTTGGTAACAACCCAGCCATACAGTGATATGTCGACACTGGGCGGTTCCAGTTGATCTGCTGCTTTCCAGATCATGGTTTGCAAGTGAGCCTGTTTGAAGTGCTCATTCAGTGCATATTCTGTCGGTAGTAATGATTTCATTTCTGGAGTTTCCCTCTTACTCATGAATATGGTGTGTCGTAATTGGTTCATGGACGTATGAGTCTGTTTTTCCTTATACATCCTGCGGACAAACCTATGACCAGCTGGGATAATTAAGGCCGAATAGGTAGCTAACAGTGTCATATCCCGTCAGTGCAGGTGTAGCAAGCAGCTGGGCTGACTTGGGACCAAGCTGTGTAGCGCTGGCGTTGATTTCAATTAGTCTTCCATTAGACTTTTTCATCGACAGGTGTGCAGTGCACTGTCACTTCCAACAGAAAAACACAAGCAAAGCAAACACGTCTGTGTCATCCGATACTACTTGTATGTGCTGGTATTTCTGGTGAACAACAGACATGACATAGCTGATGATGATGCAGTCTGCTTCTTTGTATTTGTACACAGAGTCTTCCCCAACCATAGTCAGCTTTTCGGAAGTCTCTGTGCAGAACACTTTCATCAGCGACCTCTTGTTGTATGTACTTTTCATGATTGTATCCCTGGCAGGTACTGTTGTCTCGAGAGTGAGATTGACAGTGGGACAGACACTTGATCCTGTTCGCCTGAGTCGCTCGTGTGTCTTTATATACACCTCTATGTATCTGACAAACACCACTGTGACACGATGATCCTTTTCGACGGCCCTTATGAAATTATGATGTATATGTTTGACTGTACCTGTCTTCGGCCAATAATTTATTTTCCGTCTATAACCAGCACACCTGGTGCACTTGTTTCGTATGTACAAGCTGCAAGTTTATGCAGAATCTGTGATTTTGTGCCTTTGCGCATGCTTCCATAATCGTCAAATATAGCGGGTGGAAGCAGTGCAATCTCGAAGCAGAGCAAGCTCTCTAGTGAAACATCACGCTTCTGTGACAATACAAGTAAAATTACATAGAGCTTTTCCATGACATACACTGTTCTAGCCCATACACGTACCCCTTTTTCCATTGCTTCCATTGTCACGACTTTGGAGTGGATAGTATTGTAAAAGCCAGTGGGCAATGTTTTCTTAAATTCTGCTACCATACACTCTCCAATTGCCAGTGGATCTTGTACGTTCACGGTTTAATCAGCGACTCGACCATTTACCACTCAACAACATGTCTGATTCTGGTTATTGTAGTGGTTGGGGATTGTTTCAGCTCATTGTTAATTTTCGTTCTGTCTGCTTTATGTTTCTTTCGTTTATGTCCCTCTTCCTTGTGCTTGTTTGTCTTTTTGTCATATTCTTCGTCATTGCGATCTTGAAACATATCGTCCATAGCTTGAGACACGGTATTGCAGACATAGTATGATAAAACCTAACGTGCCATCTTGTCAGGTGACAATGTTAAGGCAACTAATCCCCCCATTGCCATACCGAAGAATGCATGTCTGTTCACCGAACTGATCAGAGAAGACACCATTCCAGCACCCATCAATGTGTCCACATACATGATGCCCCATATAAAATTGTGCCAGTGCCTCGTCATCAACCTGGGTGAGAAACTCTGTCAGATGGTATGTGATATACCTAGCATAATTCCAGTGGCCTGTCGCGAAGAAATAAGGCAGCATCTTTGTCATGCAATGCATGTGCATGATGTAGTTGCATTCTCGCTGTGCTACATTATTTCATGTACAGAATGTACATAAAAACTGGGTGACCAGCGTAGGCAATATATCGCCAAGACATAAGCCCGGTTTTAAAAGATCGTTGTCCACATGGAAACGTATCTGTATGTGTCTGTATTATATAAATGGGCCCTCGGCTAGCCTCAATCCTCGAGTATGGAAGGTGTTCGAGCCAATTCCCACCCTTAAATATGTGCCGAATCGAAAAAAACAACTCAATCCTTCGATAGTTGGACCGCCGGCTGAGAAAAGAGACATTTGTGACCAATGTATATCCTGATCATACTTGTGTTATTACACTCAACACTTTGATCAGAAACTGTTACACAGGAACGTGAACAATGTTGGATCGACTGAATGGCGACCAATGTGGGTCCTGGTTAGACTGCGCATCCAGGCTGATCTGGGGCTATGCTGGCCGCACATGTCTTATGGCACTTTTTCTCATCCGGTGGCCCAAAATGCGACCAGCATATACCCAGATAAGTCCGCACACCCGCGTAGTCTGACTGCTCTTGACATACAATGTTTGCCTTTCAGTCATAGATGTAACTCATAAGTGTACTATTTTCCATCCGGCACATGACATGCATTTTTTTCAAATGGTGCAAGGTCCGGCGGTCCTTGTATACACATATTTGTTTTGTAGGCTTGTGTTTTAATGATTCACATGATTTTTATTTGACAAAGTGAGAATAAAAATCCGACAGAAATAACATTTTGAAATTATTCAAGAATCAACAAACTTTAGTTTTAAATACATATATCTAACCATTGGCGGCCATCTTGTATTCCATTTTAAATTTCACAAAAAGTAGCAGGTATATTCACCTTATACATTTGTATTTAATAAATGTTATTTACGACTTGATACCAATCAGTTACTAAACAATCAGCTCAGTTGGGCCATTTTTAGTTTTATCCTATTCTGGCCGCCATCTTGGACACCATCTTGAATTCTGGAAATTGCTCAATGACGAAAGCGTGTCATCATTCGGTTTCCAGTTACTGACACACTAAACTACCAAAATAAATAAAAAAACGTTAATAGTACCATACTGCAAGGCTGACACAACTTTTTGGTCCCCCACGACTCGACTAATGCTTCCAGACTACTTTTTATCACAATACATCTTTTCACAAATGGTATCAGAAGCAATTGATTAAATGGAGTTCTACATCCGTTCTAGTGTTAACCAAGTAATACACGTAGGGGAGGGAGTGGGCGACGCCACTAGTTTGCACCAAGCTTACAATATCCATTCACCATTTAAAATAGAATATCCTGACATGGTTCCCTTACCAGTGGGATGGCAATACTATGAAAGTATTTGTGATGCCCGAGGCGAGGTTTGAACCCACAACCTCCGGATTGGAAAGCAGGTGTTCTAAGCCCTAGGTCACAACCCTTCCTTACAGGCAGTCAAAAAATAAAGGGAGATAAATAATATGTTAGTAAGGTGAGCGTTGTCGTTCTTGCACAAGACACCGTGAGTCATGGTTTATATAAGTGTGAAATATAATGAAATGTTTCAAAGAGTAATCAAGTTTTGAAGTGCCTATCAACAGCTAAGGTCATTTAAGGTCGGGTCATGTTAAATTAACGAATTCAATGAACGTAAGTTATATAGTCTCAACCATGATACCGGCCGGGCATGAACATTATAAGATCGGCAAACACAGCATGAGCATCTGACCATTCTAACGGTTTGCACAGCACATATAGTACATGTAGTGATTGTATGGACCCCCAAGTGACCATTACCACTGGCATCTAGCGGGAGAGCCACCTGTATGTTATGTTTGAAGGGAGTCCGTGATATCACGGATAGTTTCATTATTATCAGATGATCAGCATGACCATCATTATTACTCTGCATGATATTTACGTAATCACATTATGGCCGTGTTATCTGTCTAATTCAACACCTTTATATTTTTTTCACATTGGATCAATCCTATTTATGCTGAATATTCTGTTCGGACTGAAAATACTAACTAGTTTTCTTTTTTTCTGCACATAAGTATATGTTGTTATCACTCATTTAAACCGCCTCGCCAAATGGTTCAAATGGGTGGTAACAACATACATTTTCACACTGTTCGCCATTCAGGCACAAACGTGTGTGTATTGCGATGGCGCCACATCGACTTTTCTCTAGTTATTGCTTGCTTAAGGTATGTGTCATGATGCTGAAATTATGGTTGCGTTGTATTACGTTTACATTTAATTATTAATTATTTTTCTAGAAGAATTATAAAACTAATACGTATAGATTTGATTTTGCATGCGACTTTCGCGTTACAAAGTTATATATATGTTCATAGGTTAAGTTCATATTGTATTTCGTGAACATACATACACATATTGAAATGTGGGATTTATTGGCATATCGACGTTTTTCCCGCCAAGTGAGCGGGATGGGATGAGCGGGGACATATCGAGGATCAACACATGGGGAATTAAACAGCACCATAATCCGAGCAACGGGAATTTGGACAGCAAAACAAAATCCTAGGATGGATTGGCTAGCAGGCTGGCTCGTACAACATTCGGAGCTCATGCGGAATTCATGTATTTTGTATATTCTATAATCATGATAATGTAGAACAATCTGCTCCATGGAACTGACCTAATGTTAATTTAATGAGTTCAATATATTCCCACGCATGAACGGCAAAATGCTAATCATGCTAACGGTCTGCACAACAGGGAACCATGATTGTATGGGCCCCAAGTGACTGGCAACTGTATCTCCACTTGTGAGAGAGAGGGACACCTGAACTGAACGTCTGAGAGGGGTCAGTGGTTTTATCAGATTATCAGAATGATAATGATTATTATAGTTAAAGGATAGCATGATGTTTACAATAATCAATTATTATGTCAAAATATTATGTGAATATGTGAAGTGAAAATAATCACAATAAGTTTCGGCAGCGGTCGCAGGCCCGAAAACTCCATAAATTGCCTAAAATGTGTGAGGACTGCCACCTTAAATTAAGTAGAAAATGGTGATTCAGAAAATGTTCACAATGGACTGAATTTCTGTGTCAGTTGTGAGTGTGTCGTGTTGCGATTAATAATATTGCAATTTCATCCCAGTTTGTTTTGCTGTCTTCACATAAAGTGTGTGTTTACCAAGGGAGATACTCATTTAGAATCAACATTTTGAAAATAGATGAAATCTGAATTGTTCACCGTGGTCATTCATTATTCACTCAGGTATGCAAGTTGACACGGTTTAAGTCATTTTATCATGGTAATGTTCCCCTTGAGCGTGTAGTCTGCATATTTTACCTGTTTCTATAATTTTACGGACGGTATACATAATTTACCGTTATTGAACGTTCCAGCACCCTCCGACAACCTCTGATACCCACAAACATGGCGGTATCATTTTACCAGTCTAAAATATCGGCCGCTGGTACATAAAAAATAAATTTAAGCTTTCTAAGAACATTGGAATCTCTGGGCAGTGTCATATCTGATGTGGATGATAGAATGTGCACGGCAACTGCCTGTCAAGGCAAACTAAGATGCAGCTGTTAGTCTATAGACCATCGTTTTATCCATCCAACCCAGGTGTGACATTGCCTCCACGTATGCATTGTTCCCACGTATGTCACACCAACAAACTGTGCACAAATCCTGTCCATACATCATACGAATAAGCCCATACCATTGAGAGTAGATGGATCTTTATTCGATACTGAGATTGCTCCAGTCATAGGGGTTACCAAATAATTATATTTACACAGAGTGAAATGGCAACTAAAATGTATTCATTCAGGTTTCTGTATAGATTTCGCACTTGTAGTTACTAAATTATGAGCTAGTAGATGCAAATAGCTTCAACTAGTTGTTTACAACCAGTGTAGACCCAGATGAGACTGCATATGAACATGTGAAAGCTTATGTGAGTATTGCACATGTGTCGTAAAACAACTAGTCACCGCTACTTGCATATACCGGCTGATATTGTTATATTTTGACTGTTCTTTAATTCAATTTGTCCATTTTTCTCTCATCTATTCCCCCATTATTGTAGGGCAGAATGGACTGTATGTAAACACATTGCAAATACTCAATTCAGCTACAATGGTCCTATCCATAAGCATCTCTTTCATTCTGCTCATTTCCTTTCAATTATGTCTGTTTCAGAACCTGTACGGAATTGCCTTCGATACTTTCAGTTACCGCACTTACACGTGTTCACGATCCAACAGTTCTTGCCGGCTCAGCTTAGTTGTGACTGCCATATTGGGAACATCACCGGTTGTTTCACCGCTAGTGGACGGGACAGCAATAGAATTGGAACTCGCTTCGGACATGTCTGAGGTGTGTCCACTATGCAGCCAACACTGACAGTCTTGCATGCAGCTTTATTTCCCGGCATGAAGCCACCTTGCCATCTGCCATAATTTTATTTATAACCACTTATCTATAACCAAATGGAATATCTTACATCCTAAACATTCTAGCCCACCTCTGTCAGACAATTTAAGACATTGACCAAACTAAGACATTGCGTTTCGTTCCGTACAGGAACTTCATATTTTAGCCCACCATTTGAACCGTCTCGATGAGACGGTTCCAATGAGGGGTAATTGCACGAATACCAATGTCTTAATTTCCGTCACAGAAATTACGTGTAGCGAATTCTGACTTACAGGTGCTAAGAGCTGCTGTTTGTATGGCAGGGGTACATTTATTTGTTTATGCCAGTTACCGTACTTCCCTTAATCTGAGAGCCACTGCAATGTGAATGGCACACTGGTCTAGATACTTTAATACCAGAAGAACCAGTTGTTAACTCATCTGATAGTGATTACCAGTTCATCAATGTGACATGACAGTTCACTGGTAAGCTTTCAACACACTTTGTGATGATGTATAACGAAACAGATGTATTGAGCAATTTTAAGGCTGCAGACCCTATTGATCAGTGTTTGCTTGCACGGTGAACTTGCCACATGTGAAAGTGCGCTTTAAATGCTGAATTTGTCCGCAAGAGGGTCTTGAGCAAAAATTCTGACTGCGGGCTTAATAGGTCACTTGGGCTACA
Source organism: Conchocele bisecta (assembly GCA_029237695.1). Lineage (NCBI taxonomy): Eukaryota > Metazoa > Mollusca > Bivalvia > Lucinida > Thyasiridae > Conchocele > Conchocele bisecta. The sequence goes on along the minus strand of CM055278.1, from coordinate 27,026,855 downwards.
ATAATTTGCATGGTTTTGCTTGAAATTGATGTATTTCCATGTGGCAGTGACATGAGCGGGTACAATTTTAAAAAAAAAGTTCTTAAGGTGGCTGTCCTCGGGAAAGTTGGTTAGTTTAGAATTTTTCCTATTAGCCTTCTAGTAAATATATAAAACACACATGTCTGTGGCTTGTGAAAATGTTCTACAATTAATTAGCCAACATCATATGATGTTTTCCACTGCATAAAACATTTTTCTGCAAACATATGTGATTTTGCTTGCATCTGTGTCATGCTGGCATGAAATGTGTGGCCGCGGCGAAATAAATGCAGATTAGGGCACATTTTGTGTAAACACAGCAGAGTGCAGACAGCCTGTGCATTATGTCTGAATTGGCTTTTGTTATTAATATAGCTCTTGTACCTATCAGGTAGCAAGTGCATGCAGCAAACAGATTATGTGAATATGTGAAGTGAAAATAATCACAAATAAGTTTCAGCTGCGGTCGCAGGCCCGAATACTCCATAAATTGCCTAAAATGTGTGAAGACTGCCACCTAACTGCCTGTATGGTCAACGTCAGACAGTGTGCCAGCAGCACGACTTTGATTTTGGACGGTAATATCAATTAAAATACGTGTCTGGTATGCACATAACAAAGTGAATGAAACAAAACCATGGTTTAATATACCAGCAAGAGAAATATGTCGCCTAGAAGCTTGATACAGTGGCTGTGAAAATTCAGTATATACTAATTATAAACAGCTAAAGGTTAGTATGCACATCCACAGCATACATGTATGTGCAGTCTGATCTGGAATTCACATGACTACACATGAATTCACGTTTGCTAGCAGCCTTACTTCCTGTATTCTAACACATACCAGTATGACTATTTCAACAGCACCTCATCACTGTTCTACAGCAGACGACAAACATTTTCTGCTGTTTATGTATTCTATTTATAACGCCAGTGTATAACTGACAGACTAGGGACGCTAAAGTAATTGAATATGCCCCGCCTTCTAAATTCGGTACCAGGGCACCGATTGTCGGGCCTTTAAAGTTACTCGAGTAAGGTTCAAAGGACAAACTTATTTAACTGGAGTTGTAACTCCGCTTGTTCTAGTGGTTGGTCCTCGTTGGAAAAACGAACATTAATAATACCGCACTTCCTAGTTAGGCAGAGATGACTGGTCGTGACAAAAAAAGATTTGCTCTACTGAATTTCCGATCAGTGCAACATAAAATCGGCCTGCATATTCAGTTCAGGACGTGAAATGTTCATCCACGACAGCTATTCAGGATGCATAATATAGTAGTAAACCCATATCAAGTTTCAGGTGTCTGTAAGTTGATCAGCGTTTATACTGGTCACAAACGAAGTAGCATAAAGCACCTTTTGTTGCGTCGCAATATTTTACGATTCATGACTGATTTCCGATTTTTTATGGGCGCCGTAAACAACATCGTTTGAGCTAGGGCCATACCCCACTGTTTCGAGTGACGTCACAACCACCTGCGAAATTACTCATGTGCGCCACTATTTATAGTAAATACTGTATCTTTTGATACTAATTGAAATAAAGATAGTTTTGTACATTACGCAAACACGTCTTATTTGGAATTAAGAAATCACTGAACTACTTTCGGCAAGGGAGATAATCAATATCACGCGAACTATTTTCATACGAGCCAAGCGGATTGTTCTGTTTATGATTAGTATATATAGTTTTAAGCTATCTCCTGTGATATATAATGATACATTACTTTGTTATGTTATGGGTACTAATACATGTTGTTTCAATAGCGTATCTCTGTAACGGTACGTTGTAGATGGAGTTGCAAATAATTTAATAATTATTACATTCAAATGGTTGCGTAATACTGATAGCACTTCTGTATAACTGTCATTGTCGTAAATGGCACAATAGTCGTGAGGTTAAGGTCGCCGACTTCAATGATTTAATTACCGATTCCCGAAAGGGTCGGGTGTTCAAACCTCGACGTGGTATTTATTTTTTCTCCATATATATTATTTTTGTGATTTTAATATTTTCACAATTTTATGATTTTAATAACAATACCTATAAATTGATAGAAACTTACCAACAATGAAAGTGTCTGTCTTTAAGTAATATATACACAGACAGTTTGTTACTGTTTTTTTAAGTTTAAGTAATATATACACAGACAGTTTGTTACTGTTTTTTTTAAGTTTGAGGTACTGTCTATACCATATAATGTTTTACTGTCCCAAAATCTATTTTTTTGGCTGTCACAATTAATTAATTTTCGGACAGCAAACATTTTTTTATTAATTTGAAATAATTATTGTCCTCCATCTGATCACAACACTGTTCGAACTGCGCATGTGGCTACCACGACCAGAATTCACTGGACGCAAACACAGTAGCCATCGGCGTCTATTTATTAAATTATTATTTTTTATTTTATTTGAATTCCGCGTGAACGCTGCATTTTGTGTCAACACCATTTACAGAAAATATTGGTGATTTTCTAAACGAATATCGGAGAAATGCGGCTATATATTTTGTCAATTTTCAACACCATTTACGGAAAAAATTACTGATTTTTTAAAACAATATCGGCACAACTAAATACGGTGATAGAATTTTTGTCAACTTTTCAACACCATTTACGGAAAATATTACTGATTTTCTAAAAACAATATCGGCGAAGGTGTACTGAACTACTCTTTATTTTAAATAACCAGCCGTCTAATAGATCTGTGTATAATCGAGAGTATATCGTTAATTGTCATGTTGTCTCCGACAGTGAGGTGTTGCGGCACACATGAAAACGACACGTCAATTTCAAAACATTGCCTAAGGGTCACAGCTGTGTGGTGTCATCAAATCAACACCTCGTCACACATAACTACGCATTATCGATTTTTTCCCCACACAAAGCGACGTGTATTTAAAACTAGATCTGTGTAATGTGTCGGGTGTAGCCAAAGACCGAGTGTAGGACATAATCCCCCCCGGACAAAATCCCCCCCGTGCTTTTTGACACAGGCGGACAAAATCCCCCCCGGACAAAATACCCCCCGCTCAGATGCAGGGTAGGACAAAATCCTCCCAGCTCAGATGCAGGGTAGGACAAAATCCCCCCCCCCCGCTCAGATGCAGGGTAGGACAAAATAAAATCCCCCCCCCCCGCTCAGATGCAGGGTAGGACAAAATCCCCCCCGGTCATATTACAATATTCCTAGCTATAATATTGTCATTTTATATAACTTGATTGAGCTCTCAAGTATCCGTAGCGAAGATGTACGAGAGAGCCAAACCATGTAGTTATTGGTAAGGAATTATGTAATTGAAAAACAAATCTTGTTTCAGGTACCTTTATTGGCACAACAAGTTCATATTAAGCAGATGAGAATAACATTTAAGCACATGAGTCTATTAAACATTTAAGTCTATGAGCACACTAAGTACACAACCACATGAGTCTATTATGCAAGTCTATGAAGCAACACAAGTACACAATCACATGAGTATCATTTTAAGTCTATGAGCACATGACTACACTATGTATGTAAGATAGCAAATGTTCAGACAAGTCGTATACATTCCCCGATGGCATACATGAAACTCGCCAGTGTCTTCTCCCCATCGCGGTATTGGCTGCACTGCTTCTTCAGTCGGTCTTGGTGAGCGATAGTCGCCTTCCGCCTTCGCTTGGATGATGGCTGTCCCGTTCTCCGTCGTTCCAACTCCGTGTTCACCGCCGTCTGATCCCTCTGTAGACATCCTATGACCGTCCATAGACTCGGGTTGCTATGTCCGATCAGATGTTTTGAACGCGTTGTTCCAGCTCTCGCAGAGATTGTTCGTTCGGTCACCGCCGCCAAGTGTAGCCTCGTTCACGTTCCAGGTTACCGGGGGAAATCGTGGCTGTGTTCGACGTATTCGGATGACGCCATTCTCTTCGGGGGGGGGGGAGGGGGGGGGGGGGATTTTGTCCTACCCTACATTTGAGTGGGGGGGGGGGGGGGATTTTGTCCACCCTGATCTGAGCGGGGGGATTTTGTCCTACCCTGCATCTGAGCGGGGGGGGGGGATTTTGTCCGCCTGTGTCAAAAAGCACGGGGGGGGGGGGGGGATTTTGTCCGGGGGGGATTATGTCCGGCTCCCCAAAGACCATACGTAAATTCGTAATTAATCACAGATGTAGTAGCCTTAAAATATAATCGATTTCCTTAAATTGCGTCCGCAAGTTGACAGATATTTCAGAGCAGACGTCATCGTAATTTGCCTTTATTTATTTCCAAAATTAGCCATATATTCTGTAAATGGCGTTGAAAGTTGACAATAAATTAAGACCAGATCAGTACGTTAAATCGCTATCGACGACAACTTGACGATCCGATGAGAGAGTCATACCGTTTACGCGTATCCAATGTTAAATATACATCGTTATTTTGTATGACTTTCGTAGTTTTTACCGAGAAATTAAAACCGTTTCCAATTATTGGGGAAAATAATATCATGATTAGCACACCGTTTCACTAAGCAGCGGCTACTCAGGGAATGGGATCACACGGTCTATTTTTTACACTGGATTAATGGCGTCCCCCATGAGGTCTCGGGTAAATCTTATTTTTAAATAATACGACTGTGGTTTCTTCCTTTTAGTGATGACCAGTTCCAGCCGTTAACACTTATTTAGCAGCATTATTTATGTAGTTAGTATGAACATTCTGGAGAGAAATTTGAACAGGACGGAATCGAGTGTTGTTTAAACTTAGTCCTGTTCATATGCAAAGGTCAAAATATGAACTGAAAATGGCGCTTTGTGTGATAGAAATCCGTACGCGGACGAATAAAAAAAATATTTTGTTATAAATATCACATATAGCGAAACAGCGGTAGCATCTACTGTTTTAATAATATGCATATATATTGTAATTAATGTTTAATAGTGATATACTTATGAATAATATACGATACTATGGTTTATACTCCAGCACTATGTTTTAAGGTTGTGTGATTTGCCTCAATATAAGTTGGAATAATTAATACTTATATTCATGCGCTTCATGTGAACATCAATACATTTAAAATATACAAATATTACTTAAAGGGGTATCGATATGATACATTTTAATAATATAAATATTGAAAATACACATTACAATCGCTTACAACATAAGTTATTGATCGAAAATAGTCACTGCATCGTGACCTATTTGACCGCATTACCTATTGCACGGGTACCTCATCATAACCCTGTTTACATAGGTAACTGGGGGTGTAGTGAGGTATGCTCGCTAATACAATGTTTGCGCAATTAATACATTTAAATATAATTTATTTAATTTCACATCATAACTTTAATCTGCGAATAAATACTATTATCATCTAAAACATGGATACACTATATTATGCTTCGTTATTTCCTAAATTCGACGGGTACAGTAGTCGACAAATATAGCAAAATATGCAGGACTGTGGCATTTCGAGCCATCGCGATTTCACTGTATATGATATTAGTCAATAATTATAACTTGTGTACATTCAGAAATGTCAGATGTTTAATACACAATGTGTTAATCGAGTTGATCTGTAGGACACATCTACTGTTTGTGTTGGTAATATATATCTGCACAAAACATGGTTGCTACCTACGTATTATAGGATTTAATATTTAAAATCTGTGTAAAACCGATGAGTTTTCACAAGTACGTTATGCACGTACATGTCTGTATATTATGGTGTATATATGGAGACCGACCCACAAATTCGGACATTAATATTTTGCAGAAATAATATTTAATACAAATTTCATGAAATCAGTATCTGCTATATCTGCATACACAATGGTCCGGTTATTTAACGTGTTTATGCAATATTGTTCATACGCTTCATTTCTTATTGGTAATTAAATTAAGTACTAATTTGTATACTCCTATCACAAGTACATCTGGTTTAACGGAAATTGCTCGTTGAGCCAATACATGTATTACTAGGATGCGGTCGCAATAGCAATGCAACAGGCAACAACTTGGTGTATATGGTATGGCATGTACTTTAGACTTATCGCAAACTTAATTTGACTTTCACCGTTGACCTTGGGGCAGCTATGGAAAGAAAGTATGTATCGCAAATATGCAAACATTATGTAATGGGTAACCGAAAATACAACACATAATTCAATGTATGATGTTTATGTTATAGACGGAAGTACGGAAATAAACGAAGGAACGAAAAGGAGATTATTGTACCCCTTGGCATGCTGCACATGCTGAGCGGATATTATATTATAAAATAATAGTTTTCTTTTGGTTTATGATGTACAATAACACTACCATAACTCCGTATCCATATAATTAGTAGTATTAATGCGCACTGAAAGCAACGGGTGCATACTCGTTGGGGCATCGAACATAAAGCTGAACATATTATACTTCTACTTTCTTTCTGTCCAAAGCCAGCTGCTGTACTGCTAGTTTTATTCAGAATATTGATAGTATACCGAAATGAGACCACATACGATACAATAGATCACCGTACAGTGATAATACTAGAAATGTGGCCTGTCGGCACACGAATGCCCCCGCTGGCAGCCAAAGAAAACGAGGCATATTTGATTACAAGCCATTTACCCGAGTACGGACGGACGCCGGTAACACTATATGCCCCACTCACCATTCGGTTGCGGGGGCATAAAAAGGTGAAGGTGAAGGTCGAAGTACTGGGTGGTGGAGTGTGTAGGGCATGTTCATATGTATCATGTGTATAAATATTTAAGGGATTGGCAAACGTATTGAGAAGTTATTGTAGGATTGAGAAACGTGCACGTAGATTTGTCCCAAAGTGCTAAGTAAACATTTAAAGTAGAAAAGGTGAAGGTCAAACGTGAAGGTCGAAGTACTGGGTGGTGAAGTGTGTAGGGCATGTTCATATGTATCATGTGTATAAATAAGTAAACATTTAAAGTAGAAAAGGTCAAAGGTGAAGGTCGAAGTACTGGGTGGTGGAGTGTGTAGGGAATGTTCATATGTATCATGTGTATAAATAAGTAAACATTTAAAGTAGAAAAGGTCAAAGGAGAAGATCGAAGTACTGGGTGGTGGAGTGTGTAGGGCATGTTCATATGTATCATGTGTATAAATATTTAAGGGATTGGCAAAAGTATTGAGAAGTTATTGTAGGATTGAGAAACGTGCACGTAGATTTGTGCCAAAGTGCTAAGTAAACATTTAAAGTAGAAAAGGTGAAGGTCAAAGGTGAAGGTCGAAGTACTGGGTGGTGGAGCGTGTATGGCATGTTCATATGTATCATGTGTATAAATATTTAAGCGATTGGGAAAAGTATTGAGAAGTTATTGTAGTATTGAGAAACGTGCACGTAGATTTGTGCCAAAGTGCTAAGTAAACATTTAAAGTAGAAAAGGTGAAAGTCGAAGTACTGGGTGGTGGAGTGTGTAGGGCATGTTCATATGTATCATGTGTATAAATATTTAAGGGATTGGCAAAAGTATTGAGAAGTTATTGTAGGATTGAGAAACGTGCACGTAGATTTGTGCCAAAGTGCTAAGTAAACATTTAAAGTAGAAAATGTGAAGGTCAAAGGTGAAGGTCGAAGTACTGGGTGGTGGAGTGTGTAGGGCATGTTCATATGTATCATGTGTATAAATAGTTAAGCGATTGGCAAAAGTATTGAGAAGTTATTGTAGGATTGAGAAACGTGTACGTAGATTTGTCCCAAAGTGCTAAGTAAACATTTAAAGTAGAAAAGGTGAAGGTCAAACGTGAAGGTCGAAGTACTGGGTGGTGGAGTGTGTAGGGCATGTTCATATGTATCATGTGTATAAATAAGTAAACATTTAAAGTAGAAAATGTGAAAGGTGAAGGTCGAAGTACTGGGTGGTGGAGTGTGTAGGGCATGTTCATATGTATCATGTGTATAAATATTTAAGGGATTGGCAAAACGTATTGAGAAGTTATTGTAGGATTGAGAAACGTGCACGTAGATTTGTGCCAAAGTGCTAAGTAAACATTTAAAGTAGAAAAGGTGAAGGTCAAACGTGAAGGTCGAAGTACTGGGTGGTGGAGTGTGTAGGGCATGTTCATATGTATCGTGTGTATAAATAAGTAAACATTTAAAGTAGAAAAGGTCAAAGGTGAAGGTCGAAGTACTGGGTGGTGGAGTGTGTAGGGCATGTTCATATGCATCATGTGTCTAAATAAAATATTTAAAGCGATTGGCAAAAGTATTTGAGAAAGTTTTTATTGTAGGATTGAGAAACGGTCAACGTAGGATGTGCAAGTTGGGCTTAAAGTAAACATAAAGTTTAAAAGAAAATGAAGGTCAAAGTGAAGGTCGAAGAAACTGGGTGGTGGAGTGTGTAGTCATTTTCAATAACTGGGCACGTAGATTTGGGTTGGCAGAAAGCTAAAGTAATAAAACATTTAAAAAGTAGAAAATGAAGGCAAAGTGAAGGGTCGAAGTACTGGGTGAGGAGTGTAAGCAAAATGGTCAAATAAGTAATCATGTGTTTATTTAAATAGTTTAAGCGATTGGCAGTATGAAAAGTATGTAAGAAAATAGAAACGGTGTACGTAGAGTTTGAGTCCCCACAAACGTGTTCGTAGATTTGTCCCAAAGTCAAGTAGACATTTAATGTAGAAAAGGTGAAGGTCAAAGGTGAAGGTCGAAGTACTGGGTGGTGGAGTGTGTAGGGCATGTTGCATATGTATCATGTGTATACATATTTAAGGGATTGGCAAAAAAAGTATTGAGAAGTTATTGTAGGATTGAGAAACGTGCACGTAGATTTGTGCCAAAGTGCTAAGTAAACATTTAAAGTAGAAAAGGTGAAGGTCAAAGGTGAAAGTCGAGAGTATGGGTGGTGGAGTGTGTAGGGCATGTTCATATGTATCATGTGTATATATTTAAGCGATTGGCAAACGTATTGAGAAGTTATTGTAGGATTGAGAAACGTGCACGTAGATTTGTCCCAAAGTGCTAAGTAGACATTTAAAGTAGAAAAGTGAAGGTCAAAGGTGAAGGTCGAAGGTCGAAGTACTGCGTGGTGGAGTGTGTAGGGCATGTTCATATGTATCATGTGTATAAATAGTTAAGCGATTGGCAAAAGTATTGAGAAGTTATTGTAGGATTGAGAAACGTGTACGTAGATTTGTCCCAAAGTGCTAAGTAAACATTTAAAGTAGAAAAGGTGAAGGTCAAACGTGAAAATCGAAGTACTGGGTGGTGGAGTGTGTAGGGCATGTTCATATGTATCATGTGTATAAATAAGTAAACATTTAAAGTAGAAAATGTCAAAGGTGAAGGTCGAAGTAATGGGTGGTGGAGTGTGTAGGGCATGTTCATATGTATCATGTGTATAAATATTTAAGGGATTGGCAAACGTATTGAGAAGTTATTGTAGGATTGAGAAACGTGCACGTAGATTTGTCCCAAAGTGCTAAGTAAACATTTAAAGTAGAAAAGGTGAAGGTCAAACGTGAAGGTCGAAGTACTGGGTGGTGGAGTGTGTAGGGCATGTTCATATGTATCATGTGTATAAATATTTAAGCGATTGGCAAACGTATTGAGAAGTTATTGTAGGATTGAGAAACGTGCACGTAGATTTGTCCCAAAGTGCTAAGTAGACATTTAATGTAGAAAAGGTGAAGGTCAAAGGTGAAGGTCGAAGTACTGGGTGGTGGAGTGTGTAGGGCATGTTCATATGTATCATGTGTATAAATAGTTAAGCGATTGGCAAAAGTATTGAGAAGTTATTGTAGGATTGAGAAACGTGTACGTAGATTTGTCCCAAAGTGCTAAGTAAACATTTAAAGTAGAAAAGGTGAAGGTCAAACGTGAAGGTCGAAGTACTGGGTGGTGGAGTGTGTAGGGCATGTTCATATGTATCATGTGTATAAATAAGTAAACATTTAAAGTAGAAAATGTGAAAGGTGAAGGTCGAAGTACTGGGTGGTGGAGTGTGTAGGGCATGTTCATATGTATCATGTGTATAAATATTTAAGGGATTGGCAAATGTATTGAGAAGTTATTGTAGGATTGAGAAACGTGCACGTAGATTTGTCCCAAAGTGTTAAGTAAACATTTAAAGTAGAAAAGGTGAAGGTCACGTGAAGGTCGAAGTACTGGGTGTTGGAGTGTGTAGGGCATGTTCATATGTATCATGTGTATAAATAAGTAAACATTTAAAGTAGAAAAGGTCAAAGGTGAAGGTCGAAGTACTGGGTGGTGGAGTGTGTAGGGCATGTTCATATGGATCATGTGTATACATATTTAAGCGATTGGCAAAAGTATTGAGAAGTTATTGTAGGATTGAGAAACGTGCACGTAGATTTGTCCCAAAGTGCTAAGTAAACATTTAAAGTAGAAAAGGTGAAGGTCAAACGTGAAGGTCGAAGTACTGGGTGGTGGAGTATGTAGGGCATGTTCATATGTATCATGTGTATAAATACTTAAGCGATTGGGAAAAGTATTGAGAAGTTATTGTAGGATTGAGAAACGTGCACGTAGATTTGTGCCAAAGTGCCAAGCAAACATTTAAAGTAGAAAAGGTCAAGACCAAAGGTCAAGGTCGAAGTACTGGGGGTGGAGTGTGTAAGGGATGTTCATATGTATCACGTGTATAAATATTGACATAATATGTGAAGCCATGTAAAAGTTACTAAATAATATAATATCGGGACGTACGGACGGGTCGGACGTACGGGACGTACGGACGGACGCTGGTAACACTATATGCCCCCGTACCTTTCGGTAGCGGGGTCATAAAAATAATTGTCAACAGATACCAAGGTGCAAGTATTACAAGATGTGTGTGGAAAACCAAAGCATGGTGATACTGGATATACATTTCATAAGGTCGGCCATATTGCATATGCAATATAACACGTTTATACCACAAATTATATGTTTTTTGTTGCGTATTATTATCAATACCAATATGCTAAGCACCTTGGGACTATGTTAGTTTCATATATGTGTGTTGTTTCAATACTTAATTGCTCGTACGTGCCTGGTCTTTAAATAATTCATAAAATTCATGTAAAATGGCAACCATGTTGGACTTTTGTACATCATATTCTTGATAAAATGGATTAATAAACATGTAGCCGTCTATAAAGTATGAAATGCCTGACGCTTATCGGTATTTGTGCTTTTAAAACTGCTATCACAATACGATATGCCCCTACATGTAGTACAGTATTATTTCAATAGCGGACATCTTGTTTATGCAAATTACTAGGCTTAAGCTTCTACTTCTAAAAGTCTATCATGCGGAAATATATATAGTATATATGTTTAGTCACATTGGTAACAAAAATCTTTGGTGCGCAGAGATGGTACTAAAATTAATATTTTAGCCGGTACGCCTAGGGCCTAATGGGGAATACTAGGAACTTTCATATAACTTACAAAATAATTTTACTACAAAAGCAATTTTAAAATCCTAGAACTGGCAGGCCAACTAACCGCTACGACGATCATGATGATTGCCAGATTACCATGATTACATCATTTACAGTCCAAAAGAGTTACCATGTTGTTGGTGCAAACCAGTAGTGTTGACATTTCCGATCCAAATGATATGTTTTGAACTTTTGACTACCATATGAATTTTCTCAACGTGACTGATCAAATGTTGTCACGACAGAGATACACATTACTGGCATAGGTTATTTTTATCCAAAATGTTTTGAATATCGACATAACTTAAGGAAGTTATTTAAGTTAGCTTGTACGGTTATCCTAGCCATGTAAATATATAGTGTATATGTATATATGGTATATGGAAAGTGCATGTATCACGTCATGAACATAGCGATGTTCTACGCGTATGTGAAACACAGACATCGTGTATGTGGTCAGCATTTACATGATTATACACATCATGACAATGACGACTTGTCTTGTACACCCCTATGACACCTACTCCACGTGCAGTGAGCAAGGTTTTCATTGTCTTCTTACAACATGCACGTGGTGTGTAGTATATATGATCGTGATGATACCTCTTCGATTTGTGTTACTCATGCTAGTCACCATGGTCGTATGGTTGCTTTTCTGATTATAACTTGCGGAAGTGATTACACATAACTGGCATAGATTATTTTTGTCCCAAACAAACAAAAAATATGTTGAATGTCGACATAACTTGAGGAAGTTACTCAAAATAAGTGACACACGTTATCCTAGCCCTGAAAGTATAATATGTCCAAAATCAAACTCTGAATGGTATATGGAAATTGTGTGTACAACATCATGAAGATAACGCGACCTGTATATCATGTGTATATCTACATGTGATGCACATATTGATAAGGTCATTACCAAGGTCAGGAATGATCGAGTCAAATTGTGTCCCCTATTATCATATGAACCAAGCATACTTCAATTGTTATGACGTTATGGCCAATATAGCTTGATCTGACGAACGAAAAGTGGTAACAATGCAATTGAAGTGTAAGGAATAGGCTAGAGTAGATAAGCACACGTAGTCACTTAATCACTTATAATGTACACTATATTACATGGAGAACACACAGGAATACGTGATACATTGATATGCGAACATCACTGTACGGTGCATGATACTATTCAATTACAAGGTTGTAAGCCAATCGACTGTTATACTTTAACGCAACTTAAAAGCTATAGACGAATAAACTCAGTATGTGGTACCTCAATGGTCCCGTAGTGGACAATAGTATGAATGTACAAGTACTTTGATGATCGCAGTATGAGGTCTAGTCAACAATATGGCTATAATTCAACTTCAAGTGGATTAATCAATAAACAATAAATGTAGTCTTACTACAATCCCTTAGCCATGATATGCCATGATAGGAGTATTACCATACACTATCAAAGTATACATAAAAAATATTATATATTTCCTATGCAATGTATTTTCAAAGTCGGAATGTCAAAGTCAAAGCCGGATGTGGTTACATCACATGGTAGTCAATAACGATAATGTTCCGGAAGCTGATACCGGAAGTAAAGTTCCAAAAGGTAGACTGTCGCGAAGTATTATTTCCGGAAGTGGTGGACCAGATGTAAAGTTCCTATGGTATCACTCGACTGTAGCAACCCGGATGTGGTGTACCGGATGTAAAGTATCCATGGTGAATCAATTGGTTGTAATACCGGAAGTGGTAGACCGGATGTAAAGTTCCGATATAATACAAATGGCGATTATCACGTTGGCTAAGACGCCGGGAAAAAAATCACTTAGGTGACATTCAACTCGGTGGTAGTATAATAATATGATATATGTGTATGGTGTTTCACTTCACTAATCTATGGCTGTGACTGTCTGCTGAACGCGATGTAGCAATCACACACTGCTCTATACAGGCCTGTACCCGGAGCTGCTACACACACTGCGCCAGACGTACGGACACTCGGGCGACCTGGTACTCTGCACTGACTGGGGTCTGCCCTCAACGAGTGGACCAAAACGTCCAATGTGGCTCGCTGGAGCGATCTCGAGAGGCTACAAAATGAAATGAGCCTCCAATTACTGAACGAATACGAACAGACAGACAGACAGGATGCACAACGGACTAAAACGGGAATCGAACAACGGCAAATCACAGCTGAAATAAAATGTTGTAGGTACATACCAAAATCCTCCGTGTCACTGGTGAATACAGTACTATCCTTCTGCTACCAGAAAATATGTGTCCCAACAACACATTGCGAGAAATCCCTTATATACGCACCAGTGAAACCACGCACGGAATAATGAATATGCCTACCCCTCGTTCGACATCTCACATAAATATTACAAAATCATGGCTTTTGCCATTTCATCCGTAGGTTATATTTGGCATACATATATGTTCCCACGCCATAAATTCAACCAAACTAGTGTACAGCCCTCGTGGAATAAATACCATCCAACATGGTATATCCCACACTACCATAAATCTGCACAATATAGACCCAGATCTCATAATGCGAAATGGACTCGACTGGTCTCGACATACGAGGGTCGCTTCTTGGCCCCGCCAAACCCGTCCATATCGGTACTACGGGCTGTACACTCAAATGAGAGTGTAGCACATACTAAACTCAAATATCGTGGTCATTTACGGAAATATCACGACACAAAGCATCACCAGTATGGGGTCTGATATATCCGTGTTGGCCAGTACCAGGCTATGCTGAAACACTAACTCGTAGCATACATAACAGGGCAGACCATAGTATGGTCTGCGCTATATACTGGCTTCACCTACAGAAGGTCCCTTATCTGGTGAACAGCTGACACGCGGACAAACTCGGCCGGCACGGATAGTGGAAATCCGTAATACTAAAAGGGGTCTTTTCCCTAGCGAAACCAGCACACGCAGTCAACGAGTTCTCTACCACACACATGTATAGTCTGTGGCAAATATGGCGTGACATCAGTAAAACATTGCTCATAAAATGGACGTGTATTTAAATCCGCAAAAAGGACACGCATAAACGTATTTCCACCAATACAACATAAGCCCCCTTATTACACGCACATTGTACATGGCAAATGTACATGCTAAATCACAGGTATGTAAAACTCACAGGTGTGTGAAATCACAGGTATGTGGAATCACAGGTATGTGAAATCAATAGTACGCACAACAATACAAGACAGTACCACACATCACAAATATACAATTATACGGAAATCCGGAATATCCAAGAATGCACGTGTCACGCGACACATATGTGAAACCCAGCTATGGGGTATTTTTTCAAGATAACGTGAGACAATTATTACACATAACTGGTATAGGTTATGCTTGTCAAAACAAATACGAACTTTGTTGAATGTCAACATAACTTGAGGAAGTTATTCAAAATAAATGTCACGGGTTATTCTAATATAGTGCTTGCCTGCCAAATTATATATGGTAATTGGGAATTACATGCACAGCATCAGAAACATGACGAAAGTCTAAATGTGTTAGCATATGTGTATGGTCAATATGATCATGAATGTGTGTCTGAATCAACTCAGTATAGAGTTGTACCAACCCCATGTGCTGTGAGCAATGTATTCATGATTTTCTGAAAACATGTACATGATGTAAAATACCTGTTCTGTTTGGGTTATTTGACTCATGGTAGTCATCGTTATGTGGTATTTGGGTAAATGTAGCTTGAAGAGGTCACTAAACACTCATGTAGCCTGATAATGATCTGGTTTGCTTGTTATAAGCATGAAGCATGGTGGGTGTTTCAATTGCGGAATGGCGAACAGTGCAGATCATGATCAGACTGTGTGGATGCACAGGCTGAACTGGATCTACACTTATCGCAAAACCAATTAGCCCCATTTCTCCAGTCACAGCCAGATATATAGACAGATACAGTGTCCGCATGCCAAACTATGCTTCATGGTCGTCACGAGTATGATGTTGGACCACACTCCATGTGCTGTGAGCATGGTTGGCAAATCGTTCTAGAACTGATTAGGTAATGGTCTAGTGCTGGACACCAAATGGTTATGTGGTTGTTTTGTCAAGCTAACAATGATGTTATAAACAATAACTGACATGTTATGTCGACGAAAGCAAACATGACACTTGTTGAATGTCATCATAACTTGAGGAAGTTATTAAATAGAACTTACACAGGTTATCATAGACCTGTATACTGTCTGAATGCAGGTAAATAACATGTATATGGTATACAAAGATATAAAGAAATTACATGTACAACACAATAATGTATTTGTGTACATGTACCATTACGAATAAATAGCATCTTTTTCAATTGTTTGTGGAGCATGGGTGGGGAACTGTGCATTGGATGCATCCAACATTTACATGGTGTAAATCATCATCATCATCATCATCATCATTATCATCACATGTAAATACGACTGCAAATATTAGGATGGGGGAATTGGGAGTATATCTTAAACATTGTGAGACCACTGCTCTGTGCCTCAATTACAAATGTAAGTGGTTAACATGGCAAACACGTTCAGTCATATGTACAATGCGCATGGTAATCATGCTAATACGACAATGCCACCATTTCCAAACACCATCATTGACCATAGATCGAAACATGCTACCTCACCTAGATGTGTATCGTTTATATTTTTTCTAAATACCCATTATCTGATGTATGTATTCACGGAAATTATCATGACATGGTATTAGTCGAAAGATATAATACAATTGAGGAACATGCTAGATATTTAAAGTGAAACATCAATGAACATTTCGTAGAGTTGAGAATACTTGTTTTCTTTGTAGATGCTGTAGCATTGAGTTAAACCAATTAAATGAACATCACAACATTTCAACATGTTGAACATGTCGTCGAATTATATGGATGAAACAGCATACAATTCACCATCGCTATCATGATTATCACGGTTATGGCCAAAGTGTTATCAAAATGAGCAAGGGAATTAACACCACGCTGTAAATTATAGTTAAGTCAAGTTGCTTTTGTGTTACCTCCCTTTTAAATTGTATATAAAATGAAAATAACTGACAAATCTCACACAACTAGAAGAAATAACTGTATCAGGTTATTTCGAACGTAACTGAAATCAGTTACACCCCTGACTGGTGAATATAGAAAATAGTAGGTTAGTACCGTGAATGGGGAAAACTATCTGGCAAAGCTTAGGAAACGGGATGGGCGAGGCTCTGCCGAGCACATCCCGTTTCCGTGCCGCGCCAGATATTGTTTTCCATTCGCGGCACTAACCTACAATTCTATTTATCCGTCAACACATACAAATGACTTTAAAGCGCAAAACAAACATATTATCCCGTCAACACAGTGCGTATGTGCCGTGAAACACGGTGCCGTGAAACATTTTTGATATCCTGGAAATTAAAAAATAAATTTAATTCCGCATTGTAAGGGTTATGATACAGCTCAGGCTCAGACAATCACATTGTTTAATTGCGAGTTGGCATTGTCAAAAGGTGCTCAGACACGTTGATGATCTGCGCAAGATTAACGCAGGCGGTTGTGTAATTTTGACGATTGTTATGCCTGGTTATTCTCTGTCTATGGTGTTACTGCAGAGTCTTAACGAAGTAGGTGTCTCCCGGCCACGTATTGATCTGACTGGGGTCGAGTTTGATCGTGCCGTTTATGTCGCTGTATGGTAGGAACCCCCGGCCAGCGAGGAACTCCACGATTAAGGGACCAGATGCGACTGCACGATGAAACGCGATTTCCAACTGTATGACCCGGACGTCAACCTGATTAAAGAAAGATTCCCCTCCACGGAGCACGTTCAGCTCGTGCTTTTCCACGTCCATCTTAATACCCAACTGCTTCCCTTTAAACAGAGGCGTTAAGTCGTCCAATTGTACAGTTCGGGCGCTGTAGTTTGGTCCTGTAGTTTTACCTTCTTTCACGTTCTGAATTCGTGTACCTCCAATATTACCGTTCTCCATCAAAAACCCCACCTCTTGGTAGTCATTAGAAACGGCGTTCCATATCAAGGTCACGTTCTCACGTAGGTTGCCGAGAGTTAGCGACTTGGAGACGAGTTGGAGGTTTCGAATCAACGGGTCGACACACACTGCCCTTCTGCCTGCGCGGGCCACCGATAGACTGTAGACGCCAATGTTACATCCTAAGTCGAGGAATTCCATAGCCGGGTTGGCCAATAACTTCGTACACATGCTACTGACAAGGTCGTATTCCCAACCGCCAGATATCTTCAGAGACTTGGAGACCCAACGGTCAGCTACCGTGTCGTGTATGCATATTGGCGTGGTACCACTTGTTGTGTTCAACGTTACACACTCCTTAGACGCCACAGTGTCCGCGTGATGCGAGCCGTTGATGGTGCGCACACACTTTCCTCTCTCAGCCTGATTTACTTCCGGGAAGGGTGGTAACCTTTCTGTACACGGAAACGCTACATAGTCGAACAATGGCGCGGATTGGTCTGGATTTCCGGCTTGGTTATTGATCCCAGCTACCTTCACTTGAACTAGATCTCCAAGTGTCCTTGCTGATTCCGTATTTGCATTTCCTATAGCAGTTTGCCTTATCATTAATTTCATTTCCTTCAATTCTAGCTCAAGTTTACTAAATTTATACTTCAGGTCACTAATGGACGTGTTTGCCTGTTTTGACCTACCAAATGTGAGTGTTACTATGACGAGAATAAAGGCACACGCTGCAGCTAGAAGTTTCACGGCAGTACGACATCGGCGCCGCAGCAGCGTCATTCTTGCTCCTTGATTCGGACGAAAAAGATCTTGAAACTCACTGTGTGTTACCTATTGCTCGCCAACCATCGGACCTCGTGTACCCGGCCACCTGATAAAAGAAGAAAAGTGAAAGTGTCTAATCGCCCTATCTATGTACCATGTGTGTGAAGTTTGACCATTTTACATTAGATTTTCCAACACCAACTAGAAAATGTTGTCTAGCAGCCCGTCAATTAATATTAAAGTTATATAATCATGAGAGAAACTTGTACAAACATAACTTTCACACAATTTTGTTTACTTTCTACTTCGTGGAGAGTGACCTAATTATGTTCCTAATACACACTTTATTAGTTGAGTTTATGATAATAGTTTTGTCTCATATTTCAGAATTCTCTCTCAATACAAATATAGCAAATAATGAACATCAACGACTGCGGATTATTGTTATATTTTAGTGCGCGAAATGTAAACGTTATTCCGCACATTTATACCGTTGACTGGTTTAGCGATTTGTCCCGTCAACAAAATAAGTAAATGTACATTAAGGCATTTGCACCGTGTTTTATCCCGTCAACACAGTGCGTATGTGCCGTGAAACACGGTGCCGTGAAACATTTTTGATATAATGTCAATACGACCTAATCACTGCGTATGAATGTGTGCGGTTGTCATAGTCGATTCTCCGAATAGAATAGTAGGTTAGTGCCGTGAATGGGAAACAATTGGCAGAGCATCGCCCATCCCGTTTCCTAAGCCTAGCCAGATATATAGTGAAAAAATAAAGTTTAGCCCGACTATCTAAAAGTATGTCAAACAAACCAATAACGTATTTATGTATACTAATTATGTAAACCACTGGGGCGTGAGTGCATACACACGGTAACACCTCTCTATGTCCGGTAAAGTCGTGCCTTTACTTCCAAGCGTCAATAATCAATAATGACACCTTGCACGTGCAGGGCGAGTTGGGAACGGTCATTTGAGTACAAACCTACAGGAGTCAATTCGATTGTGACCACAACTAAATAAACCGCTGCAAAAACGTAGAAAACTAGATATGGGACACGGTGCTGGGATGCCGTTAGAGTGACGTCAAATGGCTATTGGAATGCTCACTACCAGAATGAAGGTTCGAGACGTCGCCCGGCACTTCCAAGTGAATGAGAGTACTATTTGAAGTCTGAAGAAACGATTCCATGAAACGGGAAGGGTAGCTGACCGTCCGCGTTCAGACAGGCCACGTGAAGACCGGTTTATCGTGACGTCATCCAGACGTAACCGGTTCATGTCCAGCAGAAATTTACTCCATCGTGTGAGGACTACAACGGGAACACGGATATCGGATACTACGGTCTGTAACCGGTTACGCTCGGCACGTTTACGAGGACGTCGACCGTATGTTGGATTGCCATTGACGTTACGCCACCGCGCTGAGCGACTAGCTTGGGCACGGAATCATCGCAGATGAATTATACAACGCTGGAACGAAGTCTTATTCACGGATGAGTCGCGTTTGAACCTCCAGTTTACTGACGGAATGAATAGGGTGAAAGGCGGAATGATCCAGCTAACGTCATTCAACGTGACCGGTATGGAGGCGGCAATGTCATGATCTGGGGCGGAATTTGTCATCGAGCCAAGACTGATATTGTTGCTGTTGCCTGGACCATAACAGCTGTATATATTTTCCCCATTCACGGCACTAACCTACTATTCTCTATATCAGGGGTGGATCCAGCATTTGGGGAAAAAGGGGGGGGGGGAGTTTCTAGTACGGACGGTACGGGAGTAATTGCAAGAGTTACCTTTCGCAAATAGCGGGTTGTCTTATTTTTGAGCTCTTCGAAATGCACTTTCCTGTGTTTTACGGCGTGCGCGCGTGCGTGTGAACATGTCTATGTCGTAGTGTCTTTTCTCAGCTACGTGTCCACTTACTTATGTACATATCAATAGCTGCTGTTGATTACCTCATAGAACATGCGTCCTACTCTCTCATCTCGAATTTCGAAAACAGGTTATATGCTAACTTTCTTGTTTTATTGTATTTATTTCATGTTTTACACGCGATATGTCCGCGAACATTCGTCATTCGATAATAGCCCACATCATACCGTCAGCCTCACCCCGCCCGTCTTTCTACGTTCTACACGTGAAGCACAGCGCTGGCGCATGGAAGTGTCATATTACGTAATTACATATGAGTCGGTTACATAGAGATTAACTATGAGCTATCCGTGGGCCAGGAGGCAGTAAGGAATATTCATGTTCTTACATTCCACATTCTTATTAGTTATGGGCCGTTGCTGTACAATATTCAAGGTCTTGTAATAGTACAATCTGGTGATGTACATCCCAACCCAGGTTCAAGCTCCAATTCTGACTTCCTCTCGATATCAACCGATTCGTATACTGAGCTACTCAACTGAGGGCTTAGTGTAATGCACCTGAATATACAAAGTCTGAAACCAAAACTGGACATTTTGCAAATCGAATGACAACAATATGACATAAGTATATTTACGGAGACATGGCTCACGCAAACATAGACCGACGACGAACTACATATCTCTAACTTTAACACCCCTTTTCGTTCTGATAGACCTGATAGACATGGGGGTGGGGTAGCAATATACGTGAAAGAAGGTATCCAGGCATCATGGCGTCTAGATTTGGAAGTTAATAGTATTGAATCTAGGATTGAATTACATACACAACGAAAAAAGTTATTAATTGGCGGCATATATAGACCACCAGACTCAAATAACAATCACTGGGCATTACTGGAGGAAAGCATTCACCGAGAATTTAATCAAGTATGTGACAATATTATTGTTGCTGGTGTCTTATTACTTCCTATAACGCAGAACAATTAATTGCTACACCCACTCATTTCACAGAAAATTCGTGTTCACTCATTGATCTTATATTCGTTAAAGAAACGAGGCACATTATCCCAAGTTTTGTGGCAGATCCATTTATTCCTGATCTGATTAGATTCTATTGCCCGGTTGTAGCTATGCTCAAATTTAAAAAAAATCGATAACAACTGCATATCAACGAAAAATATGGCTTTACGATCGTGGTAATTATGATGATTTTAGAGAAAAGTTAAACGCTGTAAACTGGCAAGATCTTCTTCATAAAGACGAGCTAGATAATGTGGCTGAATCAATAGCGAACTCCATCATGAATGCAGCCTTCGAAGCAATACGAAACAAATTAGTTACAATGAGACCAAATTATATTCCCTGGTTCAATAGCAATATTAGAAGATTAATAAGGAAACGAACTAGGGCTCACAAAAAAGCGAAACTTCACAATACGGAGCCCGCATGATCCAACTTTCGAAAACTGAGAAACGAAGTAACTAAGCTAATCCAAAAATGTAAACAAGAATACGAACATAAACTTATCGAGAGAGTCAATGATTCAAATACCTCCATAAAAGCCTGGTTCAAACTTGCCAAACAGTTAAAGTCTAAAAATATCTCGACACCAATCCCTACACTGATTGATAATGGCGTTGATGCATCAACAGGTGATAGCAAAGCAGACTTATAGAATACATGTTTCTATAAGCAATCGACTATTGATGAAAGTGACCACATATTACCTCCCACTCCAGCACCAACACATGACAACTTATCGACAATTACAATTTCTCCAAAGGATGTGACTGACGCTATAGCACTAATAAATCCATCCAAGGCAAACGGCCCAGATCTGATCAGCCCACGACTATTATGCGAAAGTGCTCGAGAGCTTTCTATCCCACTATCTGATTACTTCAATATGCTAATAAATAGATCTTTCTTTCCAGCACCATGGAAACTTGCCAACGTCACCCCAATCTTCAAAAAGTTAGACCCATCTAGCCCACATAATTACAGACCGATATATCTCTTCAGCTGTATAGGCAAGCTTATGGAACGATGCGTTCATAAATACGTAATCAATTTTGTAACTACTAATAAGAAACTGACATCGTTCCAGTCTGGGTTTATTAAGGGAGACTCTACAGTAAATCAACTGGCATATATATATATGATATAATGTATGTAAAGCATTGGACGAAGGAAATGAGGTTCGTACGATATGTTGTGACATATATAAGGCTTTCGATAGAGTGTGGCATAAAGGGCTTTATTTAAACTCTCATCTGTTGGTATCAATGGTCCCCTGTTCGAGTGGGTTTCTTCCTACTTGTCTCTGAGACACCAACGAGTAGTATACGGCAACACATCATCTCAATGGACATCTATCAATGCAGGCGTCCCCCAAGGTTCAATCCTTAGTCCGCTTCTATTCTTAATATATATAAATGACATAGTGAATGATATGCACTCTAATATTATATTATTTGCCGAAGAAACTAGTCTGTACATAATTGTTGAAGACCCAGTATCCTCGTCACTCAAATTAAACCCCGATTTAGAAAAAAATCACCAATGGTCGGTAAGGTGGCTAGTAAAATTCAATCCTTCAAAGACGGAGACCATGGTTTTCCTAGGAAACAAAATAAACCACATCACCCCAATCTCATAATGAACGGTCAAACTTAACGAACACAAACACCTGGGACTAAATATATCAGACGACGGTAAGTGGAGTTAACACAAACAAAGCTTGGCAGCGCATTGGCATGCTACGGTCATCTAAATTCTTACTAAACAGATCGGCTCTAGAACGTATGCATATTTCACTTATTCGCCCATTGCTTGAATACGCATATGTTGTTTGGAGTAACTGTACGCTTGATCTAAAGAACCAGCTCGAGGCTGTCAAAATTGAATCTACTCTCATCGTATGCGGAGCCACAAAACTATGTAATATTGAAAAGCTCTATCAGGACCTTAAATGGGAAACACTTGATAGCAGGAGGAATAAACACAAATTATTAATATTATACAAAATGAAAAACCACATTTCGCCACAATATCTCAATGATCTAATCCCACAGCAAACCCAAGATCGCTACATTCTCAGAAATGCTTCAGACATACCACTAATACCATGCCGTACTCAACTTTTCAGAAATTCCTTTCTTCCATCAACGATTAGAGACTGGAACAAACTAGCAGAAAATGTTAGAAATGCCCCAACAACAATGTCCTTTAAGGTAGATTTGAACAAACATACCTCAAAGCCATCACCAATATTTAACGTTGGTTCAAGAAAGAGCTAAATACTTCATGCACGCCTTCGTCTTTCATGCAGCTCTTTGAATTGTGATCTTCATCGTAGATCCATAGTCGATACACCTAACTGCACATGTGGTACCACAGAAATAACCAGTCATTTCCTCCTTTACAGCACCAAGTACCAGCACATATCTCAACTATACCTTGCCAACCTTCCGTGTCCTCCGATTGTCAATAGCCTCTTATACGACAACGAACGATTAACATTCGAAGAGAACAAACACGTGTTTACACAGGTCCATAAATACTTGCTCGCATCAGGAAGATTCTAATCGCTCAAATATTTGAAAATATATCATACTTTAGAGTTACGTCACCTAGATAGTCTAGTGCCAAGTTCTAAATCTGCCTACGAGCGGTGCTTCATGTATACGACGGATGGGTGCGGTCCGGGGGGCGAGGCTGACGTGAATACATTCACAAATAAACATGACAAGGTCGCGATCTACCGTAATGTAAACAAAAAGTATTTATATCAAAGAAAAATGTAGTTTTTGGACCATGGTCAGTCTCATCCACGCAAGTTTCCGCACTAATTTGTTTACATCTTTGAACAGTGTGCTTTTTCTTCATACAACAGTACTGTACTTAGATAAATAGAACTAAAATTCGTCAACAGTAGCAACAGTGTGCGGCTTGCCATGATCCCCAATTCACATTTATAATGTCGTGCACCATGAAACAAACGGCTCATACGCTCTAACTCGGCGGATCCTCAGACCTGCAAATATAATATTTTAAACTAATCAGTACCCCGCATAATTCATTTTGAACAACGAGTCATCAGGAAAGCTCAATATAGCCGCTCGTGTCATGGTGTACCGCTGATATTTCTTAGAAGCATTATTTTGTTAGTCAAAATTTAAACAATGTTACTTTATTTCACCAATATGTTCCTTAGCCAGTTTCCTTGAAAGTGTCCTGGAGAAGAATTCACATAAGCGTAAAAGCATGTTTTCTAATCCTGTTTCAAACTGTATGTATTACATGTATTTATATCAAATTTATCTCATGAAATAAATACTGTTTATAAAAAATACCTGTGTGGATGTCGACTTCGAAATTGTGATAATGTATGAAAATCGCACACATCTGTGACGTAATGTGACTGGAGAAATGGGACGTATGGCCTTTGCGCCCACTGTATCTAGATCAGCATGTGCATCCGCATTTTTAGGATATGCACTGTTCGCTATTCCATCAATGAAACACATGTCATGCTTCTAACAATCAATGTAGATCATTATCAGGCTACATGAGTGTGCTATTTGATCAGGAGACACATGTACACTGGTCACAAATGTCATACGCCCCATTTACCCAGTCAGAGCCACATGTTACACTCCCCGTTACTGTTCTGTCATATGTACACACCCGTATAGAACACTTAACTCAGTGTAATGTTACAATCAGTGTATACATAGTTTATTGCATATAAGTACAATGGGTTTGGGCTACAAGTTCTCACAACATTAGTTACAACCCTTACCCAAGTATTACAAAAATACAGCAATATAACAGCAGTGGGATACGTATAGTAGCTGATTTCATCAAAATTGCAAAGTATACTTATCCAGCAAAAGTATACTTTAAGGGAGTAATCATTTATTTTTCCCAAAATGCATTATTTCATATAGAACCAACCACTGCATATATTTAGTGATTCAAAGTATGCAGAAGTATTATACTGAATTAATTTTATTACATTATAATGTTATAAATTCAGTATAATAAAAACCAATAAATTTATCCTTAAATTGAAAATTTCTCCCTCAAAGTATACTTTGCTAGATAATTATACTTTGTAATTTGGTGAAATCGGCTACTGGGATTGTACATTTAATACATATATCAAATTCATAAGACTTAGTGCAAATTTTGTTTTGTTTACGTTTAGGCGATTAGTATTAGACATAAAATCGCCAATATCAGAAAAAAAAGCCAAAGCTGAATTCTTCTGTGTAGGTCCAGGACATCATTAGGAGAAACATATCAAAACTCCCCACGTATCCCACTGGCGCTTAATCCAGAATTCAAGATGGCGTCCAAGATGGCTGCCATAAAATGATTAAACACATAAAGGTGGCTATAATGAACATATTCAAACATAGTGTGGAAGCATATCTCATTCAGTGAAAAATGCTTAATATATAATTATGATTAACCTTAAGTTTCCAATAAGTATGAGTCACCTAACCGTTCAAGATGGCTTCGAAGATTGCCAACAAAGTTAGTAAAAATTACATTTTCTTCACAACATATATGAATTGATTTTTAATTGTCTTGGAGTTACATTTATATTATTAAAGCTTCAGTAAGTAAGTTTATATTTGAAATAATATGGCGTCAAAGATAGCCGCTAAAACTTAAACACGTTGTCCAATATGCATAACTGATGGCCGCAGCCCACATGTTGACCCTGCCTAGGCTGTTGCTAGTCCGTGTGAGTATTGATACCCCACTATTTAGTGTTCGTATCAGGGTGTATATATGTGGTTATATATATATATGGTACTTACAATTCAAAATTCCTTAACGTTAATGTAGGAATGAATGGCCTTTTTGTGGCATTTATCGGGGTATAAACTTGGAAAAGTCGCGGGAATATTGGACGAAGGCCGGAAGGCCTCGTCCAGTATTCCCGCGACTTTTCCAAGTTTATATCCCCGATAAATTCAACAAAAAGGCCATTAATTCCTTATAATTCTAGCATTTGAAATAAATTCATAAAAAAAATGTGTTTATTTTGACAGACGGCAGCCATTTGTTTACATTGACAGCACTGACAGCGCACCTGTAGAAAGTAGTTCGGCGTGGGAGTTTACTGGGATATACATTTTGGACAGAGACTTGCTACGGGCCAATCAAATGTTAGGGAATTGTGTAAATATTTTTGTGCTTGAATTATTGTAATTTGACATTGACCTTGTGTAGGAAGGCCAAATGGATGGTCTACAGACTGAAAGTTTGAAAGGTAACAAAAACAAGCAGAGATTGTGTGAACAACGTATTAACCCTTTCAACCCTAAGGAACTGAATGGACTCGATATGTTAAGTTTGCAACCAATCTAATCATCGCAAGATGATTAGACTATTCCATTTATAACGAGGGGGTATTTGTTGTTCTCAAAAATATGAAAATTACTTTCAAACAGTGCAAATCCTGATGAGACGGCTCGTTACGAGCCGGCTCATCTGGATCCGCACTGTTTGCATAAACCGCTATAGCGGGATTTCGGGTCCAAAGGGTTAACGATCTATGATTATTTTGGAGAGATATACGTGATGTATGACTGACGATTGTGTGAAAAACAAAACGTATTAACGATCTCTGATTATGTTGGAGAGATATAAATGATGTATATTTCGGACGGACTCTCCCTAGGACGGACGTACATAATAATGGCATCATGATTGTTTGACTGTTTGCTGACGACAGCTTTTCCTCAACAAATATTGACGAGCTAGAAGGCATATTTACCCGTGGGGGACATGGATTTTTTTTGTTAATTCGTTCGCTCAATTTAACAATTCGTTCCTTCAAATTAATAATTCGTTCCCACGATATAACAATTTGTTCCCTCGATTTAACAATTAGTTCCCACGAAATGACAATTCGTTCTCTCAATTTAACAATACGTTCCATCGAATTAACAATTCGTTCCATCGAATTAACAATTCGTTCCCACGGGAACGAATTGTTATTTCGTGGGAACGAAGTTTTAAATTGAGGGAACTATTGTTAATTCGTGGGAACAAATTGTTAAATTGAGGGAACGAATTGTTATTTCGTGGGAACGAATTAATACAAAAAAGATTCTACGTCCCCTGTGGGGCTAATGACCTGCTAATTATTTCTGATTGGGCTAAACAATTGTCGGTTAGTTTCCATCCGAACAAGACTGAAACGATGCTTTTAACATTAAGACAACTTGGGGGCCGTTTTACTAAACTTCGTACGATTAAAATGTTTGTAAGTGCAACAATATAATAGTCTGTCAATTTCGCATTAGCAATGTTTTCTTGTAAACAATTATTGGATTTACATGTATTGAGCATAGGCTGCATATGCAGCCTATGCTCAATAAATGTAAATCCATTAATTGAATTTCCAGACATACATTTGCACTTATGAACATTTTAGTTGAACGAAGTTTTGTGATAATGGCTGTGATAATGTAATACATTCAGTATAATAATTCTGCATACTTTTAATTATCAAATATATGCAGTGATTAGGTCTATATGAAATAATGCATTTTGGGAAAAATAAATGATTACTCCCTCAAAGTATACTTTGCTAGATAAGTATACTTTGTAATTTTGATGAAATCGTCTACAGATCTAAGGGATCACGTGGTTTTCGAATGTTATGTTCCGACGTGAAGCAATATTTGCCTTAATCTTTACAAAATATTTTGTTTTAAATCTTCCCAATAAATGGAGTTTGCTGGTATCACACAATACAACGATTGTACGTGTTTTATGGTCACACTAAAATATCTTTCTGAATTTATTTTTTTTTTGGAATAATCGAGTATCACTTATATTGATGATTCACGTGCACGGGAATTTTGCCTTAATCGACGGTACTGGATTATGTGGCAAAACTATGGATAATATTATGTTTTACCAAATATATGCTAAAACAATTGTTACTCCCTCTTATAACACATTACTAATGTGTTATAAGATGCAGTAAAAAAATGTTAGCTTATTCTTTTCTCACTTATTGGTGCTTTTATGTATATTTAATGTATGTATAGACCTTGGTCCGCTACTTCAACCTGTGGTTAAAATGGCTTCAAACATTACGTCGCTCATTTCTGATATGACGCGATCGCATACTATCACAATGTGATACCCTTGATGCAACAGAACACGCAACAGTTTCCTGTTTCACGCCCCCCTTTCCGAGTCCTTTTCCTCCCTTACATCTCTACATTTTCCCGATATTGCATGTTTATGAAAATATTTTTTTTCAAATGGTAAACTCATTATCAAAAATTAAAACCCTCACAAATATAAAAATACATCGTAATGGATAATTTTGCTCTGAATGTTCTGTTGGCCACTTTCGATTTTAACAACTATGCGTTCCATTTTTTAAATAAATACGTATGCGGTCGCGCGGACATCAGTCACGAAAATAACAAATATATGAAGGAATCTGCATAGTACGGTTGATAAATGCGAACATAAATTTGAAGGAAACTTACAAAAAGAAATCAGTACCGGCATTAAATTCATAGACAGGGTAGTGACGGGTATCCCGCACAATAACTGTTTAAGAGGACACGCCTAACAAGATCGTCCCTCGGTGTGGAGGAGTTGGAGGGGGGGGGGGGGGGGGGAAGTGGCGGTGGTGGGCAGCCGAGGGAATGGGGATCAGGGTAGCATTTTCCCATAGACCTGCTACCTGCTAGTCCGGGGTACATGTACATTAGCACGTCCGTCAGTCATATTGGCTACACAGGAAAACGTTCCTCCCGCTTTATGACATGTAAATATAATTCCGAGAGTCGGGAATGGACAGTCGAGTTTTAATTTGTTTAAAAATCCCCCCCCCCCCTCCGAAAGGATGTTCCTCTCTCGGAGAAGGACCTGCTGTCAGCGCATGATGATCTACCTTCAAGCTCTGGTCGATCAGTGCATTGCAGGCATTTCTGTCTGTACGCAAAAAAGTCTGTCGCCGGAGACCAGGACACATTGGCTGCGACGTTCAGTATTTTTTTTTGCACCAATCATGAGAATCGCTTTGAAATTTAAGCCATACACACCAGATTATACGTTTGTGTGGAGAACCGAGGCAAAAACTATCTCCGTCTGACAGCTGTGAAAGCATGGAAATATCGGAAATTGCGGTTTGTTTACCTGTACAGTGTAACCCGGATGAAAGAGGACAGCGGAACTATAACTTGGTGTATTGTCAAATAGGGCATGTTTCGATTTTTCTAGACATTTGATATGTTCTTTATATTGCTTTATTACACTCTTGCAAATTATTTGTATGGGTTTCGCTGTGAGTGAAAACCCGTAATCAACTCCTTACAAGTAATACACCGTGAGGAGAACACCCGTAATTGCGCGCCTGTTTTCTTGGAAACCACGAGCTACCATGCAAAATGTTTAATTTGTATTACAGTCAAAATAAAGTTATTTGAAAATGTGCAAAGGGTCTCAACTAATCTAGATTGTTAACGTGATTGATCACATTCCAAAAATGTACTAAAATATATCCGGCTCATAGAAACAGCTGCGTAATTTGGATTTCAAAAAGCTTACATGACGTCACATTTGACGTCACACAACGTAACCGCGGGAAAACAAGTCATTGTATAACTATTCATGCGCACATCACAACTCATTGATTATAATCTAAATAATAGACCAAATGTGCATATATATCCGCCGTGGAAGTGTAATAAATAGGATATTCCGTCGTACATGTTTTAATAGCGGAAATAATACACTCGTGTCCGTCGGCGTCCGTGCAAGCAACTCGTTCGCTACGCTCACTCGTTGCTTACGCGGAAGCCGACGCACACTCGTGTATTATTTCCCGCTATTCAAAATGTACGATGGAATATCCTCTATATATTTAACACATGTTGAAAGAAATAATGTCTGTTACAATTATGTTGAGGTGATCATACAGGCTGACTGTACTATTAGTAGATCTATGTATACTATCAAACATTGAACAGAATAAAACTATGATATGAACCGCATCACGAGAAAACCTGTCTTCGGGAATCTGACGACGTCACAAGATATGACGTCTTGGACTTAGCTGACGTAGCTTCCGCTGAGATTTACATGTTACATACTCGCTCACTGCAAGGCGAGTTGACTCCAACAAACAAAATGTTACCGTAACACTCCCAAAACAAATACAAGGCGGTGTACCAAGCTGATATTGCGGTAACAAATGTCTGCAAAAATGTTAGAGCGGGGTCGGGTCTGACCAGCCGTCGGCACTAGCCAGCCCCCCATCAGTAAACACGTTTAAACCTAAGTTGATATCTTATATTGCGCATGTGTCGAAAGTTCATTTCCCCGCGAGTTTTAAATTTGCGACAAACAGTGTGTCTACATATTGGAATACCGATATTGTAAGTTAAGGCTTGTGACATTCAAATGAAGGTTAGCGTGACATAGACAACAAACATACAGGTAGTCGAGTACAGCCGACATGAAAAATACCTAGTCGTTCCGTATTCGACTGACAAACCCAACCCATATTTTCTTTTAATTTGAATAAGCGTGATGTCAGATCAACTGTTTTCCTGAGAAAAACAATGTTTGCCAATTCGTCTTAGAAAGATTACATTCAATTACATGCTCTGTACATTCTATGTGGAGGAATTTAGTTTTATTTTGTCTGTCCGTCCGTTTCGTCCGTCCGTATGTGTATGCATTTGATGTCTCATCCACTTTAAATAGTGGAAAGGGAAACATAGCGGTTTCCCTCGGTATCTGCACTTCAGTGATTCGAAATTGCTATAGTAGTTGATGAGATAGTTAGGAAAATGTAATAGAAAATGGGCCTAATTGGCAAGTGCCCTAGACGTATATTACCAAGCCCTGACCGTGCTTTACTCATGCACCTCCGATGAATCAAATGGACTACAATCTGACAAAACATACTTGAAAAAACATGTCACACGCGTCTGGATAAAGGTGTGAACCACAAGTGTTGACTTGTGGACAAGATATATAGAAATGGAAAAGTTTGATTTTATCAACATTCGTATTACGAGGTCGATTGTGTTAGTTTATTAATCTGATTATATATTAATTAAAACTTGGGGGTTAGGGTTAGGGTCAAATAGGTGCCGTTTGTACCTAGGATTGTTTTGACCCAGGGCCGTTTTTACCAGCTTCCATTTTACCGATTAGGTGATATGCTTGTATACGGCCCCGCACTGTGACGTCACGGCTATCTAAGATGACGACTTACAGGCGTTTTGAAGCCAGTTACAAAACATGAATAATAATGGCATCGATCGTTTTTTTCGCGACGTTCATGTTATTTCGATATGATTTATTGATTTAATATGAATCCAGCGAGTTCGTTCCTATCTTTTAAATAATTCCCGATAGGAAAATCTCTACTCAGACTGTACTGTACATTCATTACATGCGGAATACTCCATATCGTTCCTTGTAGTGGTGCTAGTAGTTTTGCCGACCGGATGCATACCGAATATTGGTCAGACTTCTGGCAGATCTGGCCATTCTGGGTCTTCACTGACAACAAATACATAACTATTTTATAAGATTAGTATATTAACATAGATCCTACGATCTAATGTATGTAAATTTTGTTCACACAAACAATGTTTCATTAATTGTTAAATATGGCGAGGTGGCCGCGATAACCCGACAAAACGGCCGAGCACAGTCTACAACGGCCGAATTGACACGACTCCACCCAAGCCCGATAACGTTGAATGGTTGCCAAACATACGTGCAGAATATGCAAATGACTCAACAAAATGCGTAATGCAGTCTAATCTATAAAGAAATATTGGAAAATGCCAAAATCGGAACTGGGTTTGTACAGCGCGTATGTTTCCGTCTTAGACGGCCGAAAACACCCGACCCCGCTCCAAGCGCTACCCTTGAAGGTTGTCTCCCACTAGGCGAGTGAGATGGATTACAAATTACATGTAAGCGATGTAGGCTTTTGCTCTCACGCTAGTAGAGTGACGACTGTGAACTGTATGTACATAGTGAGTAACACTTGGAAGTAACGGTGCCTGTCATCAGACATGGACACTGCCTTTCAGTACTACACATTTTTATACCCATTTGTTGAAGAAAAAAATGGGCATATTGTTTTTGTTTCGGGTGTCCGTCCGTCCGTACGTACGTACGTACGTCCTTCCGTCACGTTTCTTGTAAGTAGTCAAACTTTTTAACAGTAATAAGGTAGGGACTTGAAACTTGGTGTGTGCCTTCCTTATGTGTGTAGATGCGCAAAGTGAATTTCGATTTTTGATTCGACCTCCCGGTTATGGAGTATCTCACCATTTTAGACTTAGCATTTGGGAAAAGTGTGTAAATTGCGATGGTGCGCCATCGACTGTGCACTAGTTTTAATGTAATTTAAAGGTACATGCCCACTCAGTAGACGCAAACTATTCTTTATAGGAATTAACTAAGTGTATAATTGTGTCAGCATTCCACCAGTTCTAAACAAATAGGAGTGCCCGCTATAATCATTTAGTAATATTTATTTTACTCATAGTGACTCGCGGTTGTATGAGGCTATTTTCATATGCAAATAAGGCATGTTATATTTTAATTATTTACACTAATAAAATGCATCACTTGAAAAAATAATATTTCAACAGATTATAAAGAATGATCCTTACACATCAACAATTAAATACAGAGAATAAATAGTAATGTCCGTTAACATTCAGCAAACACTTATCACCCCTGATATCAGTGTGGAAATTTACGTCTGATATGAACTGCATAGTAATGTCAATCAGTACGTGGGGTTTTATGGTGAATGAATGTTCATTTTGCCTGAAAATGTCATATCTATAGATTAGACAAAACTATCTATAAAGAACAGTGTGTGCCTAATGAGTGGGCATGTACCTTTAATGTTGAACGTATTGACCTCCCCATGTACAGGTGAATTCCCATCTGTATTTGCTGAACTGTCGTATAGCCCAATGAACCAACCAGTTAATCAATACAGAAATGATATACATGGACAGTAAATATTACCGTCTGTTTCATATACTTCAGTGGTTTTCTACAATTATAAACTATTTCAACGCTCAGTAAACAGGACGTCAAAAAGAAGAAATCAGCATATGGGTCATTTTCAAAAAATGTCAGATTTATGGATGATAAAAGTCAACAAAAAAAAGTAATTGTAAACTATGATTTTATTGTTTAGTTGAACAAATGTGATATTAAAGAATAGGAAAACATACGAATGCACTAGTTATATAATGGCTCAAATTGATGATAACCTGACACCATATGGAGTCAAATGTCACTGTTGTTAAGGTTACTAAAAGTTTTGCCAGAGAATATATATTAAGCCTGAATACAATATTTGTCATTATAATGCAAGATTTAGACCAGTAGCGTAACATTTTGGAAGAATTTTTAATCAAGAGTGACATATAAGTATGTCAATGAAACCTGAATGTCAGTATTCGCCAACACTTACCAGTGCTTTGTATAATAACACTCCAACATCGAATTTAAGCATTGCACATATGTTGTTAAACATAGATAACCAGAACTGTGGAAATATGTTACTTATGTAATTGGTTTTAGAAAATAATAGGCAATTAGGAAAATATTGATTTTCACCTGTGACAGCAGTGACAAATGCTTTTCCTTTTTGTCACACACAGGATTAAGTACCTATTATTAAACACATATCATATAGTCAATATTATTCATTATATTTAGCATCAATTACTTTCGTTAAAATGCATTGGAAAGTCCTATTGGAATAATTTGGTAATATCATTGACACTATGGTAACATCACTGACATTTGAGTCATAGATAAAGTAATAAACGTCTTCAAACACAAACATTGGTTATAACTAGTTATAACACTATTGCAGGCACATGTTACAGATAATTAAAGGCAATGTCTCACATATTGATCTGGAATCTGTTTTCTATCAAAATAATTATCAAACAGTAGCTGTCCACACTTCAGTGTTGTTATACAAATACCACATGCATAATCCTTTTAACACATTTAAAATATTCACAATTGAGTGCATCTTGAATATCTATACATTTAAACCAGACGCACGCACGTGTAAGAGGTGGAAAAACAATATAGTGACTTACACCATAAGGGCACTTTACTAGCACTAGTTTATATTAGAATAATTAATATAATCTTTATCTAATTGCATTGGAATACATTCGTACCATTTCTCTATGAACATATGCCTTCATGGAGAAATTAGAAATGGTCAATCCTTAAATGGATACTTATGTAAACAATTAAAGAGGCGGTATCTGGGAGGAAAAGCAAATGGTGTAAAGTCAGAGTGTGTTTTTTTTTGTTACAATATATCGATTTACAAGTATATCTTGATTTTGCTTGTAGCAATATGACATTATAATTTATTTGTAAGAAAAATATGAACTATTTTGACTATGTAAATACTATTGAAATATCATATGTATGACTAACATTCACCAATCTCGCCATTTGCTTCACCACCACATAGCCTCTTTAATGTTTAAAACATTCAAAGGCCAATGTGTGTGACAATATGTTTAATTATCTTATAAATAACTATGGATGTATGCAAATTCAATTAGACATCACTATACTTGACTATAATTATCATTTCACTAGAAACCTTCAGTTGTTTTACACAACCTAAATTTGATTATAATTCTGATACGACTTGACTAGAATTGTCATTAAACTGTGCCATATCAATTACACATGATGCATGTACAAACAATGTTTATAACCTGACTAGGCTTAAAAGGGCATTATATGATTTTTTGAAAAATCTTTGAAAAAAAACAACAACATGTTTTTAATATGGCCCTGTGTACAGTGGTTTAATTGAAAATATATTATGATAGTGGTGCATGTACATGAATATCATATTTTCTATCTTATTAAATGTAACCAGATTGGAAATCTGATAGTTATGTACCAATATAGGTAAAAGTAGAAACAACCCAACAGTACTAGTATCGTCATATATCTTCAATTAAATCACTTCACACGGGGCCATGATGAAAACAAGTTATCATATTTTCCCAAATAATCCTATAAGCATTAACACAAGTGTTCTATCTGACTAGAGAAAAAAATTCCATCAGACAGTAGCAGACATACAGATATACATCAGACGCTGGGACGATTGCTATAACCACCGACTGTACTTTTAATCAAGTTTCCTTAATGCTAGAGACCAGGCATCTGGTTCAATCTGATAGTGACTAGATTTTTCAATCAGTTGCGGCTTTGGGATTAAAGCTAGAATTTGACTATGTTTATACCAGCACTTATCTTTCACTGTTAATGGCCAAGAGAAACAATTCCGTTTATAATCTCTACCAACTCTCTTCATACATTCGACAAAAATATATTCATTGTCACATTTCTCTACATACCCAGGATACGGTGTACCGTCGTAGTTAACTATCACATACCTGCCTTAAAATGCAACTTCAGGTACAGACTCATTGCTCATCACTATCTGATCAGCACAACCT
Organism: Conchocele bisecta; assembly: GCA_029237695.1. Taxonomy (NCBI): domain Eukaryota; kingdom Metazoa; phylum Mollusca; class Bivalvia; order Lucinida; family Thyasiridae; genus Conchocele; species Conchocele bisecta. The sequence goes on along the minus strand of CM055278.1, from coordinate 26,991,217 downwards.
ACACCAATATGCACATTCCCATCTTCCGAGCTCATCTCTACATCATTGGCACAACCTACATCCACCTCCGTACTAACAGCCACAGTCTCAACTTCCCCACCAATCCCTCCAACATCGTCAGCTCCACCAACATCCACTTCCTTACTAACAGCCACAGTCTTAAGTTCCCCGCCAATCTCTCCTACATCGTCAGTTCCACTTACATCCACTTTCTTACTAACAACCACAGTCTCAACGTCCTCACCAATCCATCCTACATCGTCATGCCGACCTACATCCACATCCGTACTAACAGCCACAGTCACTACTTTCCCACATATTCCAATATCGTTAGTTCCTACACCCACCTCAGTGCTAGCAGCCACAGTCTCAACTTCACCACTATCCCTCCAACATCGTCAGCTCCACCAACATCCACTTCCTTACTAACAGCCACAGTCTGAAGTTCCACTTACATCCACTTCCTAACTAACAACCACAGTCTCAACGTCCTCACCAATCCATCCTACATCATCATGTCGACCTACATCCACATCCTTACTAACAGCCACAGTCTCAAGTTGTTCCCCGCCAATCTCTTCTACATCGTCAGTTCCACTTACATCCACTTCCTTACTAACAACCACAGTATCAACGTCCTCACCAATCCATCCTACATCGTCATGTCGACCTATATCCACATCCGTACTAACAGCCACAGTCACAACCTGCCCATATATTCCAATATCGTCAGTTCCTACACCCACCTCAGTGCTAGCAGCCACAGTCCAACTTATGCAACAGCATTCACTGTAACATATTATGTTATTTTATCCCGTCAACTATGTCGCTACTAGACGTGAAAAGCAGGTACGTGTATTTTTTCTCGTTCACGTCTAGTAGATACGTCATTATGTATGACGTTACGTCATTATGTGAATGACGTAACACGATAATCTTGTCGCTTCAGAAGACAAACTTATGAGGCCACAAATGCATTTTTAGAGACATTTGAACAACTTTGATGTGGTTAACGGGATAAATAGAATATTATTATAGTGTCATGAACGTGAATAAATATCTGACTCGGCTCGAAATCAGGATCTGCTCGGCAAGCCTCGCCCATCCTGATTTCTCAGCCTCGACAGATATTTATTCACGTTCATGACACTATACTAATATTCTCTATTTATCCCGTCAACTATGTCGCTACTAGACGTGAAAAGCAGGTACGTGTATTTTTTCTCGTTCACGTCTAGTAGATACGTCACTATGTATGACGTTACGTCATTATGTGAATGACGTAACACGATAATCTTGTCGCTTCAGAAGACAAACTTATGAGACATTTGAACAACTTTGATGTGGTTAACGGGATAAATAGAATATTATTATAGTGTCATGAACGTGAATAAATATCTGACTCGGCTCGAAATCAGGATGTGCTCGGCAAGCCTCGCCCATCCTGATTTCTCAGCCTCGACAGATATTTATTCACGTTCATGACACTATACTAATATTCTCTATATTTATACAGTTATCGTCACTCGTGTTACCATTTATGTCACTGGAGTTACCACCGTTGCAAAAAAATATAGTTCCCGCAACCAGTAGTGCATTGTAGTAGATATATATTTACTCGGTGGTGACATTATTTGATGCAGCATTACATCATCAAAATGATATACATCAAAGGTATTCACATTGGCTTTAATGTCTGGAGTTTTCCACATGTGTCACTGGTGTTACTATGCTCGTCACTGGTGTTACTATGCTCGTCACTGGTGTTACCGATGTGACAAAACAACTGCAATTTTGATGAAATATGTGTCACTCGTGTTCTATATGTTACTAAAACCTAGAAATCTAATAATATATAACTATCAACCATAATAATTAGATGTTAGCATGTTTTTTTCCACAGTTTTGTCATTGGTGTTACCAATATTATCACTTAAGTTACCATGTGTGTCAACATTGTTACTATTGCTGTCACTGGTGTTACGTTTTGCACGATAACACCAGTGACGGTAACACCAATAACAACAAGAGTGCCGCAAGTCACAAAATACGCCCGTCGAATATGGGCCAGACAGCGAAGATGCAGAAATGTTAAGCTGTCACAAAGGCAAGAAACGTTAATGAGAATATGAAAGTCTATAGCATTATTTCCTCATCTCGTTGTGCTAAACATGTATACTAATTTAGGCAGAGATAGAAAAGTATAGAGTGTAAAGTAGAAATGATAGGGAATTGGATACAATAATGTAGAAAAAATGGCTAAGTTAAAAAGGTGATATTTTTGTTAAAAAATATGTTTTCGGCATTAAAATACCAAGGTGCACATCTTCAATATGTGTAGAAGACGTGTGCATAGTTTCAGAACGATCGACTGAACGATTTCGGAGGAGTTGTGTACACAAACGCTGTAACGTATATAGAATAGTATTGACAAATGTAGAACAAATGACTAAGTTAAAAAGGTGATATTTTTGTTAAAAAATATGTTTTCGGCATAAAAACACCAAGGTACACATCTTCAATATGTGTAGAAGACGTGTGTATAGTTTCGGAACGATCGACAGAACTGTTTCGGAGGAGTTGTGTACACAAACTATGTACCATATATAGAATTGCATAGACAAATGTAGAAGAAATGGCTAAGTTAAAAAGGTGATATTTTTGTTAACAAATATTTTTTCGGCATAAAGACACCAAGGTGCACATCTTCAATATGTGTAGAAGACGTGTGTATAGTTTCAGATCGGTCGACTGAACGGTTTCGGAAGAGTTGTGTACACGAACTATGTGCACTTTTTCTTCAGCCGCCGCCCGCCCGCCCGCCATGCGATAAAACATAATACGTACAGTTTTTTAAAAACGGTCGTATAAAAACCAACATTATCAGACGATAGTTTGCAAACTTGTCAGCGCTTGGTAAATTTTAATGTGTGCCACTTCAGTTGGTCTCTTGCTGGAAATTACCACACTGTTTGTTATTTCCAGGATGCGAATGGGTAATGTAAATTATGGGTAACGTCAGTGACAGGATATTTGTATACGGGACTACATGAACATGTTCTAACGTTAAAACAATTGTCAACAATAATGATACCTTGTAACACATGGCTCCATTCTGTAAACATGAAGTAGAGTTACTGACACGCTCTTTGCAGACGTCCTGTCTGCAAAGGGAAGTAACTAATTCCTCCAATGTATGTCTTGGTAACACCAGTGACAGAAAATTGAGGGACAGCTGTATTTACCCGAATATATTTTAATTCTGTAGAAATAAAGAAGAATAAATACTTACGTTTCGATGAGTGACTGCTGTTCTTGAAATACAGACATTGACAGGCAAATATAATTGTGTGTAAATAAGAAAACAAATATCATAATAGGTCCGAACATCAGCTGGGGACAGGCATTTTTAAGCACCCTCACACTACATCATTGAGGATTTTTTTCAAACCGTCACATCTAAGGCTATACTTGGACTCTAGATATGAAGCACATGTGTTGTTCTATATTTTAAGCAACAAAAGAAATGTAAGTTTAAAATATTTAAGAGCCACCATTACCTTAGACTGCTGGGACGGAAAAAATGACTTTTTTGGAAAATCACCCATATACCGAATCCGCCGTACCCGCGCATGTTTATACCTGCTGGTACATGAACTTGCCGGTTTGTCTTTTTCGCTTTTCATTTTTCATGTATTACTAAAGGACTCCAGCTCATCCGTCTCTACATTCATTATTCAATGCCAAACATGCTTCTAATTTGTCAACTTGCAAACTGTTGTAAATGTTGGCGTATACTCTATGTGAACCGGTAGGTACGGAGTGATCGCCCTTGGTAATGGACGTGTTTTTGTGTTCGTCAGATCTGCAAGTGTATTTTCGAGTATTATATGGACTTTAATGAATTTCAATATATACATAAGGTATGACATGAAGCGGCAACACATTGTTGAACATTGTGATGTGCATATAGTTGGTTAAACTTTGTAAAACAGTCTGTATTTGTGAATTTGTTTTCGCTGCACGGGAAATCTAATTATCTACTCATGTATACACCATCGTGTAGCGTGGCCATTATCTACAGCGATACGGATGACTGGGCAGTACCGGACAGTGTATTGTGTTGTGTTGAAGGTGTACGTATATTGACCCCGAGTATAGTAAACAATAATCAGCTGATTGTCTGTATTAGCAACGTGACAACATGGGCGTTGATCTAGCGATGATATATCGTTGGAGGATCGGATGCTTCAGCCAACCCGTGAAATGTAAATCACGTATGAGGACTTTGTCAATAAACCACTCCAGTGTGTCGCTATGTATTCGGTGCGTTTTGTTCTTCTTACTTGCGGCCCAATGTGTTGAACTAAACCCCGGCCCGATGAACAGCGCAACTAGAGGGTCGTCAAGCACAAATGTTAGGGGATCTGGAAATCGCGGTACAGGGCGCAGGGCGAGACGAGTTGGTGTTCCCGAAACACGGCCTATTGAACACGAATCCTACGCTGCAGCGGCGAGGTCGCCACCGGTAACGCGGAATTCCCAGAGACAGGCCCGTAATCAGCCAGATATAGCCACGTGGCTAAATGCCGGCGCAGGTGACCAGAGTTCGCGGTCCTCATTACCACATACCCCAGTCGACGACAGCGTTGTATCTGAAACGGCCTCTACAATTTTCGACATGAATCTGAGCAATGCAGGTGTGAATTCCAGTATGCCCCAGCCTGACACTATGTCCCTGTTGATGGAGATTCGGAGCGATGTCAAGGCTATGAACAACAAATTTGACACTCTCGAGAGTTCTGTTAACCAGCTGAAATCCGAAAATAAGATATTGCATCAACAGAACACCACGTTAGCCGAGAAGGTCGACATAATATCGCGGAAGTTGAATGACGTTACGTTGGCGTCGAATGAGAATGAGCGCAAGAATGAAAACCTTGAAGCCCAATCGCGCCGCCAGAACCTCAAGTTCTATGGAATAGAAGACTCCAGGAGTGAATCATGGGAGGAATGCGAGAATAAAGTCCGCGAATATTTGACGAATATTGGTGTTGAGGAAAGTGCCGTGAAGATCGACCGCGCCCACAGGCTCCCGAGTAGGACGTCTCCGCGACCGGTGATTGTGAAGTTCCCCTTGCATAAGGACCGTGAGAAATGCATAAAAGCTTTTCGACAGCACCGCGCGACCCATGATACACCGGGAGATGGTCAGGATGTACGACGTCGAATCCGCGTCACGGAAGACTTCACAGATCGCGTGACGAAACAACGTACCGGCTTGTGTTTCCATTTATGAAACAAAAAATGGATGAGAACTGTTTGGCATACCTGCGCTATGATAAACTTGTTGTAGACGGCGTTGTGTATCGGTATGATACAGACACACAGCAACCAGTCCGGGTTGACAGATAGGGGTCAGGCCGAGGCCTTAATAATTCATTTATTGATGGAACAACTCAATATCGTGCTGATACTCCAAACTCAATTATTCATCATGTTTTACGTACATGTACTGTAAATATTGAGGGGTTTGCTAAATATAAATATGACAATGAATTTATAGAATTTGCCAAAAAAATTGATATTCTCGGTTTGTGCGAGACGTGGTGTAGTGATCACAATGACTTCGATAATACTTTGTCTGATTATGAACATTTTGATTATACTAGAAAAAGATCGAGGCACGCTCGTCGTAATTCTGGTGGAGTCACTGTATTTGTTAAAAACTGTTTTGTAAACTCCGGCTGTGTTAAACGTATTTTTGATAATATGAGTAACTGTGTTGTTTTGTTTTGCTACTTAACGGGGTTATGTTGAATAAATCATATGATATTATTATGATATTTGCGTATGTGTCGCCTGTAAATTCTCCAGTATACGATGAGAATAATAGCAACGGGATTGATATATTAAATACTCAACTTCTTGAAATTGTGAGTACATTTCCGTCTGCTGATCTATTTTTGGCTGGTGATTTGAGCAGTCGTATAAAAACGTTTCCTGATTATATTCCGCATGATACACTTGATTACATCTTTGACAGGGATGTGAGTTATCCTTCTGATACATTTTGTATGCCGCGGCAGTCTAAAGACAATATGGTACATAACTCGTACGGTCTCTCACTTATTGATTTATGTTGTACATATGGTATACATATTCTAAATGGCAGACTTTTCAATGATACTGCCGGCGAATTCACATGTTTTGCTAATAATGGTGCAAGCGTAGTAGATTATATGATTGCATCGTCAAGTTTATTTACATACGTTACAGATTTTGGTGTAAGTGACAACATGTTTTCAGTGCACTCACGGTCCTGTTTATTTTACGTTTAGTTTTGGTAACATTCGTCCTACCGATAATATTACATCAGATATTGTTGATAATGTACATGCATATGAACGTATTATGTGGAAAGAAGATGGTAAAGATGTATTTCTTACCCAATTTCAGTTACACATGAATGTTTTTACTAATACTTTAGTTGATAATGACGTCACAGTTTCTGTACCTGCTTTCATTGAGGTATACAAAAATGCTGCTGATAAATGTAACATGTTATTCAAACCTAAAATACCCAAACCTAGTAATACACACGCTCGCTCACAGCCACATTGGTGGACTATTATTGTACACGTGCTAAACGTACAAAGTTTCAATTGTTAAGACAATTTAGAGCATCAAATGACGTGGCTGATTTGGAGCTATACAAACATGCACGGAATATATTTAAGTCAATGTGCAGAAATTGCACGCTCGCTCACAGCCACATTGGTGGACTATTATTGTACACGTGCTAAACGTACAAAGTTTCAATTGTTAAGACAATTTAGAGCATCAAATGACGTGGCTGATTTGGAGCTATACAAACATGCACGGAATATATTTAAGTCAATGTGCAGCAATTGTAAAGCTCTTTGTAATAGAACTAACAGGAATAAGCTCGTAAATGCGAGGAATAGGCCTAAAGAGTTTTGGAATTTGATTAAAAAATCCGTTTCCAAGTCGTCATCCGATGACAAGCATATACCATGCTCCAAATGGATTGACTATTTTGGATCATTATTAAACCAACCTCATGCATCGCAACCATATACCCCTGATGATACTTTATCGAATATTCATGTTGATGTTTCGAATAATGATTTCAATGGAAGCATTAGATAATCTGAGATAGTACGTGCTATAAGTCAGGTACATGCTAACCGAGCATCCGGGCCGAATGGAGTCGGTATTGTATTTTACAAGAATACTACTACACTGATAGTTCCATATCTACTTAGACTTTTCAATGACATATTTACTAGTGGAAACATTCCAGATATGTGGGGTGAAAGTATTATAACTCCTATTCATTTCGTTAATTAATGGTATCTGTAAGATTTTTACTTGTATTCTAAATAATAGACTACAATCTTGGTGTAATGACAATGTCATATTAGATGAATCTCAGGCAGGTTTTCGTAAAAAATATTCTATTTTCGATAACATCTTCTCCCTGATGTCTATCACACAAAAAATACCTATCAAGGCCACGTGGTCGGTTTTATTGCATATTTATCGATTTTTCAAAGGCATTTGATTCAATACAACACAATATATTATGGAATGCTCTGCAAAGAAAGTCGATTGATGGCAAAATTTTGACAGTCTTTCAATCAATGTACAACAAGTTAAAATCGTGTGTACGTGTTGGAAATGAGTTATCTGACTTCTTTTTGTGTAATATCGGCACGCGCCAGGGTTGTATATGTAGCCCGGTTATATTTTGTCTTTTTATAAATGATCTTGTTGCTTACTTACGAAGTACATTTGATAGAGGTATATTTGTGACAGAAGATATATGTGAGCTACTTGCATTGATGTATGCTGATGATGTTTCTAGTTTTAGTGAAACCGCCATCCAATTACAGAGACAAATTGATTGTATTTCAAAATTTTGTGATGCAGTAAATATGAAAATTAACCTAAATAAAACTAAAATAATTGTTTTTAGAAATGGTGGTATTTTGCGTAGCTATGAAAAATGGTATTATAAACACAACCCAATTGAAACTGTGTCATATTATAAATATTTAGGTATGCACATGACGCCAAAACTAGTATGGTCGAAAACACACGAATATGCATCTAAACAAGCACAAAAGTCAATAGCATGCACATTTCGATATCAGCGCTCATTTGGACAATTTCACCATGCTGATATTTTTAAATTATTCGATTCGATGGTGAAACCGATTCTTTGTTACGGTGCCGAATTATGGGGGTTTCAATGCATTGAACGTATTGAAAGGGTCCACATAGCTTTTTGTAAACAATATTGTGGATTACCCCAGCAGACGGCAAATGTATTTGCATACGGTGAATGTGGCCGTTTACCACTCTGTACTACATATATGCCACGATGCATCAAATATTGGTTGACTATTTTACGTATGGATCGTGACAGATATCCGCGTCAATGTTATATTATGCTCAAGCAATTTGACGATAGTGGCCGCAAAACTTGGGCTACTAGTATTAGATTACTCCTGTATTCGTTTGGATTCGGTTACATTTGGCTTTCACAAGATGTAGGCGACCTAGATTATTTTCTCGATGTTTTTAAGCAGCGAATCTCGGACTGTTATACACAGAAATGGCATGATTTATTACAAACAACTAGTAAAGCAGATACATATAGTGGGTTCAAATCCGCACTAACACCTGAAACCTATTTATCTGTAGACTTATCGTTTCCGTATAAACAAGCGCTAGCTAAGTTCAGATGCTCAACTCATAATTTACTAATTGAAACTGGTCGTCATATTGGCATTGACAGGGATTTACGGCATTGTTCAATTTGTCGACAAAATAATATACATGTGGTTGAGACCGAATACCATTTCTTTGTAGAATGTAGCTCTTATGAACAACTACGCCTACAGTTTTTAAATTTCGAAACTATTAGAAACCATAATAATGATTCGTCTAATAGAATGATGGCGAGTTCACATATACCACATATTCACAACATTGCTAAGTTTATATTTCTAGCATTGGAGAAAAGACAATCCATTATACAAGCTGAGTACGATGTGCACTAGTATACATGTGCTTGCTCGTATAATGCTTGCCTACATTGTTAGACATACATGTACTGTAAGACGGTGTATCACTCCTCTAATGTGTATTTCACCATGTTATATTGTGGGCCGGTGGCCTATATTATTCAATAAACAAACTTCACCGTAGTTACTGTAACGTCGTTTTGACGTCGTTTGACGTCGCTTTTACGTGATGTCTCATTTGCTCAAACGACCTGAATAGTGGTGTTGTATAAAATGTAATATCTTAATGAATATTACAGATATCATGATAAAATAAAAAGCATTCAATTCATCAATCGCGACGCAGCTCATATGCACATGACGTGTATTGAACAAAACAAACGCACCACTATCGATTTTAAATCTATTATTAGCCGACCTGTGGCTTCGTAATTTGCCACCATCGCCATAATAGAATCATATACATGTACATGTGTCGTCAGAAAGATACATTGTATTTATTTCAGAATGTAGGTCAGCATATAATTGACGTCATTTACAGTTAATTGTGACGTCATTGATTGATGTAGACATTACGTCACCAAAGACCAAAAAACTAAACGGCATTCCTTGTGTTTGAAATTGTAAATTATATGCACATCGTATCGGTGATTGAAACAAATTAATTTTTTTCTGTGGAAATGAATGACCGGAATTTGGATAGCATTAGGATAGGCCTATGGCTGCACATATAAATGACTTTGAACAGCGCTCGATGAGGGTAGTCGGACACCCCGGGGATTTTTAAACAAATTAAAAATCGACAGTCCATTCCATGGGCATGACTCTCGTAATTAAATTTACATCTCAGAAAGCGGGAGGAACGTTTTGAGTGTAGCCAATATGACTGACGGACGGACTAATGACTAATTAATGTACATGTACCCCGTACTAGCAGGTAGCAGGTCTATGTGAAAATGCTGCGCTGACCCCCACTCCCTCGGCTGCCCACAGCCGCGGGCTACCCGGCTCGACCCTCTCTATGAATTTACTGCAAGTACTGATTTATTTTTGTAAGTTTCTTCAAATTTTATGTTCGCTTTCATCAACCGTACTCTCAATATGCAGATTCCTTCATATATTTGTTATTTTCATGACTGATGCCCGCGCGACAGCATGCGTATTTATTTAGAAAATGGAATGTATAGTAGTTAAAATCGAAAGTGGCCAACAGAACATTCAGAGCAAAATTATCCATTACTGTGTATGTTTATGTGTGCGTGCTTGAATTTTTGATAATGGGTTTACCATTTGAAAAAAAAAAATATTTTCATAAACCTGCAGTATGTATATGAAAATGTCAATATCGGGAAAATGTGGAGATGTAACATACATGAACATGATTGTATACTTGTTACAACATGTCCCGATAAAAATACCGGCAGTATATTCCCTCGTCAGGAATAATTAATTTGAAAACGGAACGTGGAATTTAGTTCTGTTGTGTTTCAGAAAAAGACCATTCAATGCCTTTGTAATCCAAGGTGCATGATCACGTGGTTACAACAACAACAACGTCGCCCACTCAAAAGTAAGTATTATTTGATAGTTTCCTTCATATGCAACGGATTTTGATGAAATATGGCGCAGCAAACGCGTCTTCATGAGTTGCATTTGGTGGTCTATGGAGTTTGTCACAGACTTATGCCGTTTTTGCGAAGAATCGATTTCCGTGTCGGAGACACGGAAATCGATTCTTCGCAAAAACGACAGAATTTTGGGCGAACATACGGAGACCACCAAATGCAGCTTAACAAGACGCGTTTGATGCGCCATATTTCATCAAATTCCGTTACATAATAAGGACACTATAAAAGAATACGTACTTTGAATCGGTACTTGTTGTTGTTGTTGTTGTTAGTACCACGTGATCATACACCTTGTAAACGGTCATGCTAAAAAGCGCCGTGGCGTACGCACATGCATTTTTAATTCATATCTGCACACTATAATCTATTTATAATCTATTTAGTGATTTACACACTACATTTGTCCCGATCACAAAATTGATTTCGTTGGAATGACGCTCTACACTCTGCGACTTTTGTTCGAATTTAGACGCGTTTAATCTGCAAATCTGGAATGTTAGTATTTGCTTTATATTATTTACACGCCTCCAACTAGAACGGCCCTTTGATAAAAAAAACAAAGCACGCAGACGTACATTAACAATGATCTGCCAAAGTCGGACTTCTTAAATGTGTAAATGTTGGAGACCTGTGCATCTGTGCAGTCTGATCATCCGTCAGTCATATTGGCTACACAGGAAAACGTTCCTCCCGCTTTATGAGATGGACAGTCGATTTTTAATTTGTTTAAAATCCCCCCCCCCCCCCCGAAAGGATGTTCCTCTCTCGGAGAAGGACCTGCTGTCAGCGTATGGTGATCTGCCTTCAAGCTCTGTAGCCTATTTCACGAACCTCCGTTAGTAGACTAAACTTTTAGCAGACTAAACTAAGTTTAGTCGACTAACCATAGTCTGCTAAACTTTTTGACATGTTTGCATTTCACGAACGATTTTGTTAGCAGACTATGGTTAGTCGACTAAACTTAGTAGACTAACTCATTCGAAGGTCAAGGTCGGGGAATCCTCGGGGAAATCCCTCCTGCTTCCGGTATATTCGGATGACGCGTACGGAAAGCGGGAAAATCAAACAGCTACAAGCGCAATGGCCGACAGTAAAAGAAAGCCGTTTTCTGCGTCGGCCGAGCTATTTCTGGCGACAGAAGTGGAGAAAAACTGTTCAATTTTGTTTGGAAAGCGCACGCCCTCCCTCACCAACACAACGAAGCAGCGGTGTTGGCGAGATATAGCCGAACGGTGAATGCGTAAGCGTCATTATCGAACGCCTTTGACAGTGACAGCTGTCAGCTGTCAGATTCGGCAATTCTGAATAGTTAACTCCCTAGTTAAATATATTCTGAAACTCGTAAAATGTAAAATAATGTTTACCTCCCCTATTAAAACTATTCTTTACATTTGTATCAACGTTTTTGGATTTTCCATGTGCTGATTTCACGGATTTTACATACAGTTTACTAATTATATGTTAATTACATACATGTCAGTCTGTCCAAGATTTGTTTAAACTAACATGATGAAATCAGTGATAAAATCAACATCGCACCAATTTTTCACGAAAGGAAGAAAACAAAATAATATTATACTCGTTCTCAAATTTTATTAGAGAGAATATTTTTTAATCTGCATAGCCGTAATAATGGATAGGTTTACATGATACACACATATTTTATCAGAAAGTTTGAATTTGAAAGGTGTAATAAAATTTCTATTAATGCTTTTTTTTATTAGTTATACACCATCTAACGCATAAAATAATATAATAACAATAATAATAAAGTAATTTTAAAGAAGAAAAGAAACATTTAAAAAAACATTTATGTTTTGTATTTTACCATAAATTACTAATAATTATTGTATCTATGCAGAAAATGTGTGACCTATATATTGTGTTATTGAATGTAAGTGGGTTTTTTTTAATGTATCGTTATTGCTTTTCTTCTGTTGATTTATACCATATCATAAAACTCAAAGCACCTATTTCCAAACATCACCCATTGTCGAACGTGATCAGTTTGTGTGCAAGTTCAAAACCATATTTGGAATGAATCGTTATGAAGCTGTCTTTCCAAAACCGACAGTATGTCTCAAATTACGCAATCATGCTTTCATTAACCTGAATTTTCTGTCTGTAGCAGAGGACGACTTACCTGTGTTACACATGAAATCTTGACAAGTTTTTTTGTTTACTATATATTTGCCTCTAGTTAAATAAATGTATTAACAGATCTTGAAATTAAATCAATTAACTAGTTGCGATTGTTAACTCTTGCAATTTCAGTACTCCCGTACCCGTCCGCAGTTAGTTACAATTCCACTCCTAGGGTTCATTAGACATTACTTGAATATTTTATTTTCATATTATTAACACTCATTTCAGTTGAAAATAAATAAAATCTTTCACAATTAACTACTAAAGTGCAAATCAGATCTGATTCGCTATTCTGCAGAGAAATCCTATCAGTGGAACTGGCTACAGATTGCAAGAGTTACCATTCGCAACTAATAAATTCACATGATTAAGCTTGAAAATCCACTATTTAGAGATTATACAGATGATCTTACATGATCCTACTTATCATATGTCCATCTGTGTGTTTATTTTTGTAACAGTTTCTCAAATCACCTATAGTGGCCCCAAGTGCGTCTACAGAACACATTTTCTAGTTAAACTAGTTTTTCGGATTTCATAATAAATAAGGCTATACGTAGTTTCTTATTTAATTGGTCAACAAGTTTAATAAATCAACACAAATGTTAGATTCTATATTATACCCTATTTATTACCTTATTATGTTATGATTGTTAATACACCTACCGGTAGTTGCAGCCTGTAACTATGTGACCCTCTCGTACCGTACGTATCAGAGTTACAGTTCCTTCCATAGCTTTCCCCTGCAGAGTAGCAAATCAGATCTGATTCGCACTTCAAATGTTAATTATGAGCAATTTTGTGTATTTTTTATATGAAGTAAATGTATGTAATATGAAACTACCATATTACATTAATTACTTGATAAATTTACCAATGCACAAGACATAATTAAATTTAAGCGAAAATCTACTAGAGACCCAATCAGTACCAGCCAAAACTGACATGAAATATTTTTGTTTGACCCTAGTTTGTAAGTAGACAAAATTTTATTCCGTGGATATGCTGCAAGTATAGTAGAAGTTGTACATGTACTTGTATAGGTAATATATGGGATTTAGTACTAAACCCATTGACCAGGCCTTAAATGACATTAGCTATTGATAGACCGTTAAACCCCAACAAACAAACATACAGAACATAATTACTATATAAACTTAAAAGTGCGAATCAAATCTGATTCGCCACTCTACAAGGGAATGCTATGGGAGGAACTGTAACTCTGGTTTGTATGGGATGGTCACAGAGTTACAGGCTGCAACTATAATACACCGTGTTATTACTCTGTAAAAATGCTACAATCGGTCAATGTTTATTATTATGATCTTAATTGATAATCTACATTTATTTGCAGCAACTTTACAGATACCGTCCGAACCTGGGAAGGGTGTCGGAAAAAATACAGAATTTGTGGTTGCGAGCGGTAAGTTGTTTTTGTTTTTATGTTTCAACACTGTGGTGTAACCATCTCACACAGAGGGAGCCCATATAACCTTGACCTACTTTTCATGGTTCATTGACCTACTTTTCACATGCATTCAACATTAAGTTTTTGCGTTTAGCTCTGTTTCTAAAACTTAATTCTCAGGGCCCAGTTGCTCAAAACCTCTGTTAGCTTAACAGACTGGTAAACCTTAACATTGTTAAGGATTTAACAGTATGTTAAGCTAACAGAAGCTTTGAGCTACCAGGTCCAGGTTAATTCATTGTAACTTCTGTTTCCCTCAATGGAATGCTTTAATATATCATGCATTTGTAAACACATCTCGCATCATTCTACAGAAATCCCATGGTGCCCGCTAACCCCAAAGGTCAAGATCACTGACTGAGAAATTTACGTGTTTGGAAAAGTTAACGCTCAGTTTATGCTTTAATATTCCATACATGCATTTGTACAACATCCCGCATCATTCTACAGAAAGCCCATGGTGCTCACTAACCCCAAGGTTATTAAAAGCTCCTTATGTACTATCAAATTGCGCCAGGCGGGACATCTTGCTCCGCGGAGCTCTTGTTTTTATTATCAAGGCTGCCGGCGAGGGGATTAGCTTAGTGATAACTATGCATTTGTCACATATTTTTTCAATATATATATCCGAAACACCGTTGAGACACAGTGCCTTTATTATCCCGTCAACGCAGTGCCTATGTGCCGTGAAACATATTTGATATCCTGTCAATACAACCTAATCACAATTCATACGCGTCATTCGTGTTGGTGACTACTTTCCCCAGAACGGTGAAAAGAACAGAAACAAAATCGTTGTAACATTTTAAGATTATTCGTGAAATATTTTGATGTGTAAAGTTCCTAAAGTCTAAAACAATTATTGATCAATTTACTGTCATGACTGTTGATTAACTGATTTTACAACCATACTTTATCGAACTATGTTCTGTGCGCCAATGAGTGTTTGATGTAATTCGGTTCTAACTTATCTCGTTTTTGAAGGCTAAATTAACTAAATTAAGTTGATTTAAATGCTGTTTTAGAATGTTGACGGGATAAATAGAATAGTAGGTTAGTGCCGTGCATAGGAAAAATATCTGGCTCGGCATGTAGACCGGATAGGCTCGGCAGAGCCTCGCCCATCCAGTTTCCTAAGCCTCGCCTGATATTTTTTCCCATTCACTGGCACGCACTAACCTACTATTCTCTATATGTGTACTCTGTTTTTCAATAAACAGCCAAGAAGAAGTCCGATGACTTGCGACATCCGCAGACGGGAGGGGGCAAGAGGCCTGCAGATCCAACTCTATGTGAAGAGTTGGTTCTGCAGCATCTAGATGGCAGACCGGCCTTGCATGGCTTAGATGGAATAGACACCGAAGAGCCAAGTCTATCCGGTATTTGTTACATGTTGATTATGCTCAGTGTTCTTTGTAGGAAATAAACAAGTGTATAATTGTGTACTGTTAAATATTCCACCAGTTTAAAAATTATGAGTACCCACTATACAGATATAATCTCTTTTTAGCCAGATTTTTGGAAAAAAAATCCAGGCTATTGGATTGGCGAAAGCTGGGCGGGCGGGTAAAAAAAAATAAAAAGTGAAATAGTGTCAATTAACAAATTAATGTTAAATACATGTACATGTTTAATACTTTTCCCCATATTACAACTTGGTATGTGGCAGTTCCGGCTTAAATCCTTCAACACTACAACTGAATTATAATGCTTGCAAACAGTGTAGATCGATCATCCAGATGAACCAGCTCGTAGCATGCCGTATCCTGACGATATGCACAATTTGTAGCAATTTTCTAAATTCTAACAGTAACCCATTTTGATAAATGGAATGGTGTGAAAAATAACATGTGAGTTTGATGCTGTCATTTTCCACATGTCTGTTTCAGGTGATGATGGTACTATTGTGCTGCATGTTCAGGCCTCATAGGGTCCGATGACGCCAACAGTAGTGCTAAAGTGCATGCAGCTGTCTCAGCAATCTGAGGCAAGTGCATATACTATCATTGAATAATCACCTAACATTTGTTATAGGAATATATTACATGGTTTTTAGAAGTAATCGGGGTAATGTCTATTTTTCTGAAGTAGAAAATTCTCGCCCATCATAAGCATTTAATTTATCGTGTCTATTAAAAATCAGCAATATGGTGCAAAACACATTTAAAATGAACAACAAAACGCTGTTAATTATTATAACCAATTTGCTAATATCAAATATTTAGAAGTTTGTTCAAGTATGATTGTTATTTGCCCATATACATGTATGGCCATGACAATGCTCAGAAGTGGGAATGTA
The DNA here is from genome assembly GCA_029237695.1 of Conchocele bisecta. Lineage (NCBI taxonomy): Eukaryota > Metazoa > Mollusca > Bivalvia > Lucinida > Thyasiridae > Conchocele > Conchocele bisecta. Next base: position 26,974,621 of record CM055278.1, on the reverse strand, counting down.
ATTCTTGGAGCATACATGTATACCTACATTTACTAGTGATTTGGTTCATACAACTTTTACGATGTATGATTATTGTACATGTACCGTCATTACAGGATTCACAGGAAGCAGAAGCAGTTGCCGACAAACAGCCGCTGCCAGTAGCGGCATCCTCTGATGCCGACAGTTTGTCCAAGGTACATGTACATGTATATACATACAGAGAACCACACTATTGGCTTTTGTAAGACATATATTATTTATCAAATCAGTCAGATAATACGAGGCATCATAACCTCCCAACTTGAGCTTGATAAACTCAATTTCTGTGATGGGAGAAATAGGGCTTATGGGATTTGTGGAATATCAGGAGCTAGACTGGTCATTAAATCCCATATGCCCCATTTCTCCCATCATACATATTAATGGTGAAATATATATATGGTCGATCAGTGCATTGCAGGCATTTCTGTATGTACGCACAAAAGGATGTTGCCGGAGACCAGTAGCCTATTTCACGAACCTCCGTTAGTCGACTAAACTGTTAGCAGACTAAACTAAGTTCAGTCGACTAACCATAGTCTGCTAAACTTTGTGACATGTTTGCATTTCACGAACGATTTTGTAAGCCACGTTCAAAACAACCGTGGGCGCCGCCATCTTGGAATTCCGTCGTCTGCTATTTTGCTTAGTAGACTAACCGAAAGTTTAGCCGACTAACGAGGAGGCTAAGCGAAGTAGACTTTGCTTAGTCGACTAACGTGTTCGTGAAATGCGTTTTTCCCGTTAGTCGACTAACGGCCTGGGCCCGGTTGGTCAAAACATCAGTTAGCTTAACGGACTGTTAAATCTAACGGATGTTTTGAGCAACCGGGCCCTGAAGTTTAGCAGACTAACCGAGTTCAGTCGACTAACGGAGGTTCGTGAAATAGGCTACAGGACACATTGGCTGCGAGGTTCAGTATTTCTTTTTGCACCAATCATGAGAATCGCTTTGAAAATTTAAGCCATACACACCAGATTATACGTTGTGTGTGGAGAACCGAGGCAAAAACTATCTCCGTCTGACAGCTGTGACAGCATGGAAATATCGGAAATTGCGGTTTGTTTGCCTGTACAGTGTAACCCGGATGAAAGAGGACAGCGGAACTATAACTTGGTGTATTGTCAAATAGGGCATGTTTCGATTTTTCTAGACATTTGATATGTTCTTTATATTGCTTTATTACACTCTTGCAAATTATTTGTACGGGTATTTGTACAAGTAATACACCGTGAGGAGAACACCCGAAAGTGCGCGCCTGTTTTCTTGGAAACCACGAGCTACCATGCAAAATGTTTATTTTTTATTACAGTCAAAATAAAGTTATTTGAAAATATGGAAAGGGTCTCGACTAATCTAGATTGTTAACGTGATAAACACATTCCAAACATGTACTCAAATATATCCGGCTCATACAAACAGCTGCGTAATTTTGATTTCAAAAAGCTTACATGACGTCACATTTGACGTCACAAAACGTAACGTCAAAACGCGGAAAAACACGTCATTGTATAACTATTCATGCGCACATCACAATTCATTGATTATAATATAAAGAATATACTAAATGTGCATATATATCCGCCGAGGATGTGTAATAAATAGGATATTCCATCGTACATGTTTGAATAGCGGAAATAATACACTCGTGTCCGTCGGCGTCCGTGCAAGCAACTCGTTCGCTACGCTCACTCGTTGCTTACGTGGAAGCCGACGCACACTCGTGTATTATTTCCCGCCATTCAAAATATACGATGGAATATCCTCTATATATTTAACACATGTTGAAAAATAATTTCTGTTGCAATTATGTTGAGGTGACCATACAGGCTGACTGTACTATTAGTAGATATATGTATACTATCAAACATTGAACAGAATAAAACTATGATATGAGCCGCATCACGAGAAAACCTGTCTTCGGGAGTCTGACGACGTCACAAGATATGACGTCGTGAACTTAGCTGACGTAACTTCCGCTGAGATTTACATGTTGCACTCTGACTTCGAAGATCAGTTGCTTGTTTCAGAACAATAGGCTACGATACTCGCTCACTGCAAGGCGAGTTGACTCCAAAAGACAAAATGGTACCGTAACACTCCCAAAACAAACACAAGGCGGTGTACCAAGCTGATATTGCGGTAACAAATGTCTGCAAAAATGTTAGAGCGGGGTCGGGTCTGACAAGCCGTCGGCACTAACCAGCCCCCCATCAGTAAACACGTTTAAACCTAAGTTGATATCTTATATGCGCATGTGTCGAAAGTTCATTTCCCCGCGAGTTTTAAATTTGCGACAAACAGTGTGTCTACATATTGGAATACCGATATTGTAAGTTAAGGCTTGTGACATTCAAATGAAGGTTAGCGTGACATAGACAACAAACATACAGGTAGTCGAGTACAGCCGACACGAAAAATACCTAGTCGGCTGTATTCGGCCAACAAACCCAACTCATATTTTCTTTTAATTTGAATAAGCGTGATGTCAGATCAACTGTTTTCCGGAGAAAAACAATGTTTGCCAATTCGTCTTAGACAGATTACATTCAGTTACATGCTCTGTACATTCTATGTGGAGGAATATAGTTTTATTTTGTATGTCCGTCCGTTTCGTCCGTCCGTATGTGTATGCAGTTTGTGTCTCATCCACTTTAAATATTGGAAAGGGAAACATAGCGGTTTCCCTCGGTATCTGCACTTCAGCGATTAGAAATTTCTATAGTAGTTGATGAGATAGGTATGAAAATGTAATGGAAAGTGGGGTTAATTGGCAGGTGCCCTTGATGTATATTACCAAGCCCTGACCGTGCTTTACTCATGCACCTCCGATGAATCAAATGGACTACAATCTGACAAAACATACTTGACAAAACATGTCACACGCGCCTGGATAAAGGTGTGAATCACAAGTGTTGACTTGTGGACAAGATATATAGAAATGGAACAGTTTGATTTTATCAACAGTCGTATTACGAGGTCGATTGTGTTAGTTTATTAATCTGATTATATATTAATTAAAACTTGGGGGTTAGGGTTAGGGTCAAATAGGTGCCGTTTGTACCGAGGATTGTTTTGACCCAGGGCCGTTTTTACCAGCTTCCATTTTACCGATTAGGTGATATGCTTGTTCACGGCCCCGCACTGTGACGTCACGGCTATCTAAGATGGCGACTTACAGGCGATTTGAAGCCAGTTACAAAACATTAATAATAATGGCATTGATCGTTTTTTTTCGCGACGTTATCTACCGCGTTCATGTTATTGCGATATGATTTATTGATTTAATATGAATCCAGCGAGTTCGTTCCTATCTTTTAAATAATTCCCGATCGGAAAAAATCTACTCAGACTGTACTGTACATTCATTACATGTGGAATACTCCATATCGTTCCTTGTAGTGGTGCTAGTAGTTTTGCCGACCGGATGCATACCGAATACTGGTCAGACTTCTGGCAGATCTGGTCATTCTGGGTCTTCACTGACAACAAATACATAACTATTTTATAATATTAGTATATTAACATAGGTCCTACGATCTAATGTATGTAAATTTTGTTCACACAAACAATGTTTCATTAATTGTTAAATATGCCGAGGTGGCCGCGATAACCCGACAAAACGGCCGAGCACAGTCTACAACGGTCGAATTGGCACGACTCCACCCAAGCCCGATAACGTTGAATGGTTGCCAAACATACGGGCAGAATATGCAAATGACTCAACAAAACGCGTAGTGCAGTCTAATCTATAAAGAAATACTGGAAAATGCCCAAATCGGAACTGGGTTTGTACAACGTGTACGTTTCCGTCTTAGACGGCCGAAAACACCCGACCCCGCTCCAAGCGCTACCATTGAAGGTTGTCTCCCACAAGGCGAGTGAGATAGTGAGATGGATTACAAATTACATGTAAGCGATGTAGGCTTTTGCTCTCACGCTAGTAGAGTGACGACTGTGAACTGTATATACATAGTGAGTAACACTTGGAAGTAACGGTGCCTGTCATCAGACATGGACACTGCCTTTCAATGCTACATTTTTATACCCATTTGTTGAAGAAAAACATGGGCATATTGTTTTTGTCTCGGGTGTCCGTCCGTCCGTCCGTCCGTACGTACGTACGTCCTTCCGTCACGTTTCTTGTAAGAAGTCAAACATTTTAACAGTAATAAGGTAGGGACTTGAAACTTGGTGTATGCCTTCCTTATGTGTGTAGATGCGCAAAGTGAATTTCGATTTTTGATTCGACCTCCCGGTTATGGAGTATCTCACCATTTATCTCACCATTTTCGACTTAGCTTTTGGGAAAAGTGTGTAAATTGCGATGGCGCGCCATCGACTGTGCACTAGTTTTAATGCAATTTAAAGGTACATGCCCACTCAGTAGACGCAAACTATTCTTTATCATGGTGAATATAGAGAGTAGTAGGTTAGTACCGTGAATGGAAACGGGATGGGCGAGGCTCTGCCGAGCACATCCCGTTTTCGTGCTGCGCCAGATATTTTTTCCATTCGCTGCACTAACCTACAATTCTATTTATCCGCTCAACACATACAAATGACTTTAAAGCGCAAAACAAACATATTATCCAGTCAATACAGTGCGTATGTGCCGTGAAACACGGTGCCGTGAAACATTTTTGATATCCTGTCAATACGACCTAATCACTGCGTATTAATATGTACGGTACCATACTAGTAGATTCACCGATTTTGAGGCTGGTTATTCTTTTGCATTTTAAAGCCATTTGTAGGTTTTGACGGGATACATAGAATAGTAGGTTATAATATTAGTGCCGTGAATGGTAAAAATATCTGACGCGGCACGGAAACGGCAGTGCCTCGCCCATCCCGTTTCCTAAGCCTTGTCAGATATTTTGTCCCATTCACGGCACTAACCTACTATTCTCTATATACAACGGCCGACTATTGAGTGAGGGCTATTGGGGCACTCCCCCAGAATAAAATTCAACCGATATCATGTAGACCCTCAACATGGTGATTCCTGCGTTCTAGAGTCAAAATAGTGCCACGGCGCGCTTTGGCTGCCGTTGTGGTGTCTACTGCCGTGACGATATCTCATGAAAAACGACCTTCAACCCGAGAAAACTTTGCTGAATACGAAGCATTCACAACTCGGTACTGAGGCTTACCTTATTTTACTTGAATATCTTAATCCATATTTATCCTAAAAGGCGAAAACCGAAAATTGTCGTCTGCTGTTGTGTGATATTTTCAATTTTCTCTCTCAATATAAGCATGGTTTGACAGAACTTTAGAATCATTTCCTATGAAAATGATTCTAAATTTCTGCCAAACCATGTTTTTCTTGAGAAAACTGGAAATTAAAAAATAAATTTAATTCCGCATTGTAAGGGTTATGATACCGTTCAGGCTCAGACAATCAAATTGTTTAATTGCGAGTTGGCATTGTCAAAAGGTACGTTGATGATCTGCGCAAGATTAACACAGGCGGTTGTGTAATTTTGAAGATTTTTATGCCTGGTTATTCCCTGTAAATGGCGTTACTGCAGAGTCTTAACGAAGTAGATGTCTCCCGGCCACGTCTTGATCTGACTGGGGTCGAGTTTGGTCGTGCCGTTTATGTCGCTGTATGGTAGGAACCCCCGGCCAGCGAGGAACTCCACGATTAAGGGACCAGATGCGACTGCACGATGGAACGCGATTTCCAACTGTATGACCCGGACGTCAACCTGATTAAAGAAAGATTCCCCTCCACGGAGCACGTTCAGCTCGTGCTTTTCCACGTCCATCTTGATACCCAACTGCTTCCCTTTAAACAGAGGCGTTAAGTCGTCCAGTTGTACAGTTCGGGCGCTGTAGTTTGGTCCTGTAGTTTTACCTTCTTTCACGTTCTGAATTCCTGTACCTCCAATATTACCGTTCTCCATAAAAAAACCCACCTCTTGGTAGTCATTAGAAACGGCGTTCCATATCAAGGTCACGTTATCGCGTAGGTTGCCGAGAGTTAGCGACTTGGAGACGAGTTGAAGGTTTCGAATCAACGGGTCGACACACACTGCCCTCCTGCCTGCGCGGGCAACCGATAGACTGTAGACGCCAATGTTACATCCCAAGTCGAGGAATTCCATAGCCGGGTTGGCCAATAACTTCGTACACATACTACTGACAAGGTCGTATTCCCAACCCCTGGATGTCTTCAGAGACTTGGAGACCCAACGGTCAGCTACCGTGTCGTGTATGCATATTGGCGTGGTACCACTTGTTGTGTTCAACGTTACACACTCCTTAGACGTCACAGTGTCCGCGTGATGCGAGCCGTTGATGGTGCGCACACACTTTCCTCTCTCAGCCTGATTTACTTCCGGGAAGGGTGGTATCCACTCTGTACACGGAAACGCGACATAGTCGAATAATGGCGCGGATTTGTCTGGATTTCCGGCTTGGTTCTTGATCCCAGTTACCTTCACTTGAACTGGATCTCCAAGTTTCCTTGCTGATTCCGTATTTCCTATAGCAGTTTGCCTCGTCATTTGTTTCATTTTCTTCAGTTCTAGCTCAAGATTACTAAGTTTATACTTCAGGTGACTAATGGACGTGTTTTCCTGTGTTGACCTGCCGAATGTGAGTGTTACTATGACGAGAATAAAGGCACACGTTGCAGCTAGAAGTTTCACGGTAGTACGACATCCGCGCCGCAGCAGCGTCATTCTTGCTCCTTAATTTGGACGAAAAATCTCTTGAAACTCACTGTGTGTTACCTATTGCTCGCCAACCATTGGACCTCGTGTACCCGGCCACCTGGTAAAAGAAGTAAAGTGAAAGCGTTTAAAGCTACTGTAACTATTGCAAATGAGCAGAGGCTAACGGATACCCCGGGCCGCTGCCTGGACCGATAAACACAAACTGTAACACCAATCTGACGGATCGTGAGACGAACGGAAACTATACATCTACATACATGTACGTCGATTGCCAGATTTATAATAACCCTAAATAACAAGATGCATGATCACGTGGTAACAACAACAAAAACATTGGCTGAAAGTGTTGAAAGCGCGCCCATTCCAAAGTAAGTATTAGTTGATATTTTCCTTAATAGGCAACGGACTTTGATGAAATGTGGCGCAGCAAACGTGTCTTCATGAGCTGCATTTGTTGGTCCCGGGTGTGTGGCACATACTTATGTCGTTTCTGCAAATAATCGATTTCCGTGTCAGTAGCTTCGCAAAAACGACAGAAGTTTGGGCCAAAGTACCGAGACCACCAGCTTAACAAGACGCGTTTGATGCGCAATATTTCATCGAAATGCGTTACATAATAAGGACAAAATAAACGAATACGTACTTTGAATCGGAGGGCTTCTGGAAGTTTCAGTACTTGTTGCTGTTGTTGTTGTTGTAACCACGTGATCATACGTCTTGAATAGTTCGGACACAGTTCATTTATGCTGGGTAACTTCAAACACACATTAAAGGTATATGCCCACTCAGTAGGCACAACATATTCTTTATATCAGAGACATCATCCGAGACATTTTCTGGAAAAGTAAACATTCATTCACCATTACCCTACGTTGTGATTGGCAATATTATACATTTTATATCAGACGCAAATTTCAACCCTGCTATCAGGGGTGATAACCGTGTTTCCTTAAAATGTTAACGGACATTGCTATGTATTCTCTGTATTTAATTTTTGATGTGCAATGATAATACTTTATAATCTGCCGAAAATAATATTGTTTTAGGTGACGCATTTAATTTGAATATCATGCCTCATTTGCGTATGAAAATAGCCTGATACCACCGCGTGTCACTATCAGTAAAATAAATATTACTAAATGATTATATCTGTATAGCGGGAACTCATAATCTTTAGAACTGGTGGAATAGTACAGAATTATACACTTATTTTAATTCCTATAAAGAACATTATGTGCCTACTGAGTGGGCATGTACCTTTAATATAGTGTTTCTCACAGCAAGGTCGTCCAAATATGTACCGTTACTGGGGTTAGTATATTAAACATGTGTATCACAATAGCAATGCATATAGATAATTTCTCTTTTCACTTGCCATTCGATATAATCAGCGTTTCAAATGTTCGGCAATCTTGAACGACATTTATTTGGTGATCATGTCCGCCTGAGTCACCGTGGGTCACGTGATCATCACATGGTCACATGGTCACATGATCGGTTGACTTAGTTCTGGAACGGCGGGAAATTCAACAATTTGCGATGTACCACTTTGTAGCAATTTTTTCAGGGCTGTAGTACGGGTGAATGGTGATACATATATTTCAAATAATTATTATATAAACCAAACGATTGTAGTCAATCAATTTAATCTACATTTTCTACAGACAACGGTGTGATCTATCCCTCTAGGAAGCGTAGAACTAGCAAACTGTGACGTATTCCTCTAATGTTGCCACGTACACTGTAGCACGTTAAGGAATGGTGCGGATGCACAGGCTGATCTGGGTCTGCACTGGTCGAAAGCCCATAAGTCCTGTTTCTCCAGTCACAGCCACAATGAATATGTTAACAACCAAAACATGTGGTCTGTTGACTCACTTAGGGCCCCTATAGGAGATTTGAGAAACTGTTACAAAATCCTTCAAAAACATAAACAGACAGACGGACGGACATACGATCAGTAGCGAGAGTAATTGTATTAATGTGGAAGGGTGTATCGTTACTACGTATTGCATGTGTGCAATATGAAGATAGTAGCTGAAGACAAACAGAAAGTATAGATGATTTGAGAAACTCTTACAAAAACCTTCAAACAAGAGGGCCATGATGGCCCTATATCGTTCACCTGTGCAATGTCATAAAAATCAAGCAACTACTGGTATGTAAAAATTTCACTAAATAAACATAAAAATAATCCCATGACAAGCACATAGTGTAAATGTGACAAACTTGAAAATTCGCCAGGGTATTTGTTTTCTCGTTGTGTGTACATACTTATATATCTTACACTCCGTGAGGTTTGGAGACCACAACAGGATGCTTCCAGACTACTTTTTATCACAATACATATTTTCACAAATGGTATCAGAAGCAATTGATTAAATGGTGTTCTACATCCGTTTTAGTATTAACCAAGTAATACACGTGTAGGGGGAGAGTGTGGGGGACACCACTGGCTTGCACCAAGATTACAATATCACAATATCCATTCAGAATTTAAAACAGAATAACCTGATATGGTTCCCTTACCCAACCAAGATTACTTGGCACCACATATCACGGATCTTATTCTCAGAGATAAAAATTCCAGCGTATCAGTAGCCGATTTCATCAAAATTGCAAAGTATACTTATCGAGCAACGTATACTTTGAGGGAGAAATCATTTATTTTTCCAGAAATGCTGTGATAATGTAATACATGAAGTATAATACAAATTAATAAATTTAATCTTAAATTGAAAATTTCTCCCTCAATGAATACTTTGCTAGATAAGTATACTTTGAAATGTTGGTGAAATAGGCTACATATCATGTGTGAATCCCGATAAGGATGGACTTCACCATTACGCATGCCCTTTCATCATCCATTACTTTGAGTTTTAATGGAGTTCTACGTCGTTTAACTTTTAACAAAGTCATGTACAGACGGTTTAACAAAGTCATGTACAGACGGGAATACACAAGTGCACTATACCAAGATCACTTGGCCTCATATATAACTGAATCTCGGTAAGGCTGGCCTTCACCGTTATGAGATGCATACTCTCTCAACCTCTATTAAAATTAACACACATCATTAAATGATGGTGAGATTCGATCATATACAGTTTACACTCGTTTATTGAAAGTCCATGCTACCAACGCAAACACGTTGAGTTAACGAACATTTTAGCAAATTAGTCATTATCATGATTATATAGGAAAACATGCACTTGGATTAGCGACGACCTCCATTTTAACAATTCTGGAAGGGCATCACCAATACATCATCCCTGTAAAGTTTTACCAACATCGCCCAGCGGTTCGCGAAAAGACGTTTGAAGTCTGTAATAAAAGGATGACCTTATGACAATTCGGAGGTCATCTTGGATGACGTAATCATCTGATTTTGACAAGAAAAGCACCACATCGATCGTCTCGTCAATAATTTCGATTTGGTATACGACATGACCATGTTCGGTCAAAAATGAAAGTTGATCCCTATTTGACCCCAATGACCACGCCCATTTTTGATCCTGGGCTCGCCATTTTATCAACATTGAAAGAGCAATTCGTCCGGCGGTTCACTTTGTGTTATTTTTAGACGGCGGCCATCTTGGATTAGCTACGACCTCCGTTTTAACAAATCTGAAAAGGCTTCACCCAAGGACCACAATTGTGGATATTGGCTAGCATGGGCCATCCGGTTCTTGTAAAGAAGAGGTGAAATCTCAAATAAAATGATGACTGTTTGACATTTCGGCGACCATCTTGGATGACGTAATTATCCAATTTCGATGAAAACTGCACCAGAGCGATCGTCTCGTCGATAACCTCGATTTAATAATATATGATTTGACAATTGAAATTCGTCCGACTGTTCGTTAGAAGAAGATTATTTTTAAGAATTTGTGCTATTTTTAGGCGGCGGCCAACTTGGATTGGCGACGATCTCCATTGTAACAAATGTCTAATCGCCCTACCTAAGTACCATGTGTGTGAAGTTGGACCATTTTACATTGGATTTTCCAACACCAACTAGAAAATGTGGTCTATCGTCGCACTTAGGGCCCCTATTTGAGAAACTCTTACAAAAACTTTCAAATAAATAAACAGACAGACGGACGGACGGACGGACGTACGATCAGTAGCGAGGGTAATTGTATTAATGTGGAAGGATGTATCGCTACTAAGTAATGAATGTGTGCAATATGAAGATACTAGCTGAAAGCAAACAGAAAGCATAGGTGATTTGAGAAACTCTTACAAATACTTTCAAAGAACAAGAATTCCGCCACGGAAGCGGGGTCGCGCCTGTCGAGGCATTTGACCATAACATGATCATGGGCATGTGCTAAAGTAAGCATCACAGCAATCGTCAGAAAAGTGCATGCTTAAAACACGAAAAAGGTCAAGGTTGAAGAAACGTTTTGACATAAAAAAGGCCAAGTGTTTCCACAACCATGTGAAGGTTAAACAGGTCATGGTCAAGTTACTGTGTTCCAATTGCTTACATGTATCAAGTGTCCAAATATTGAAGCAATCCGTCAAGTAATATTAACTCTTTGAACCCGAAAGCCCGCTATATCGGTTTACGCAAACAGTGTCGATCCAGATGAGCCGGCTCGTAACGAGCCGTCTCATCCGGATCCGCACTGTTTGAAAGTAATTTTCATATTTTTGAGAACAACAAATACCCTCTTTTTATAAATGGAATAGTCTGAAAATCATTTTGCGATGATTGGATTGGTTGTAAAATTAACATATCGCAGCCCATTCAGTTACTTAGGGGTGAAAGGGTTAAAGTTATATAATCATGAAGATGAGAGAAACTTGTACAAACCTTTCGACGCAAAACAATGTGTTTCCGCAAAAATGTGAATGTACAAAAGGTCAAGTTCATGTTAATGGCGGCATGATTGTGTTCCAAATGCATATATGTATTCAGTGTCCAAACATTGAAGCCAATCATCAAGTAACATTACTGTTATACGATGATGAAGAAACTTGTACAAATGTTCTGACGCAAACATATGGCTAAGTGTTTCCGGGGGTTTAAGAGGTTAGGGGCGTGGCGTTGTCCGTCCGTCCGTCCGTCACACAACTTAACGTTACAGGCAGTTCTGAGCACACAACTCTAATTACAATACAATACATTGTAATGCATTACATGTACATAAACGTTATGAATAGTATTTTCAAATTTCCGTTTGAAGCGGTCTTTGTTTACTTTCTACTTCGTGGAGAGTGACCTAAATATGTTCCTAATACACACTCTTAGGTGAGTTTATGATAATAGTTTTGTCTCATATTGCAAATTCTCTCTCAATAAAAATATAGCGAATAATGAACATCAACGACTGCGGATTATTGTTATATTTTAGTGCGCGAAATGTAAACGTTATTCTGCACATTTATACCGTTGACTGGTATAGCGATTTATCCCGTCAACACAGTAAGTAAATGTACATTAAGGCATTTGCACCGTGTTTTATCCCGTCAACACAGTGCGTATGTGCCGTGAAACACGGTGCCGTGAAACATTTTTGATATCCTGTCAATACGACTTAATCACTGCTATGAATATGTGCGGTTGTCATAGTCGATTCTCCGAATAGAATAGTAGATTAGTGCCGTGAATGGGAAAAAATTGGCAGAGCATCGCCCATCCCGTTTCCTAAGCCTTGTCAGATATATACTGAAAACATAAAGTTTAGCCCGACTATCTAAAAGTATGTCAAACAAACAGTAAGTTGTATTTATGTATACTATGTATGTAAACCACTGGGGCGTGAGTGCATACACACGGTAACACCTCTCTATGTCCGGTAAAGTCGTGCCTTTACTTCCAAGCGTCAATAATCAATAATGACACCTTGCACGTACAGGGCGAGTTGGGAACGGTCAATTGAGTACAAACATACACGAGTCAATTCGATTGTGACCACAACCAAATAAACCGCTGCAAAAACTTCCAAGTGAATGAGAGTACTATTGGACGTCTGAAGAAACGATTCCATGAAACGGGAAGGGTAGCTGACCGTCCGCGTTCAGACAGGCCAAGAAAGACGACGCCACGTGAAGACCGGTTTATCGTGACGTCATCCAGACGTAACCGGTTCATGTCCAGCAGAAAGTTACTCCAGCGTGAGGACTACAACGAGAACATGGATATCGGATACTACGGTCTGTAACCGGCTACGCTCGGCACGTTTACGAGGACGTCGACCGTATGTTGGAGTGCCATTGACGTTACGCCACCGCGCTGAACGACTAGCTTGGGCACGGACTCATCGCATATGGATTATACACCGCTGGAACGAAGACTTATTCACGGATGAGTCGCGTTTCAATCTGCAGTTTGCTGACGGAATGAAGCGGGTGAAAGGGGGAGCGGAATGATCCAGCTAACGTCATTCAACGTGACCGGTATGGAGGCGGCAGTGCCATGATCTGGGGCGGAATTTGTCACCGAGCCAAGACTGATGTTGTTGCTGTTGCCAGGACCATAACAGCTGTCAGGTATTGCGACGAGATCATTCGCCCAGTCCTACTGTCTTTTCTTCGTCGACGTCATGCTCAGATATACCAGCAAGACAACGCCAGGCCGCACACTGTGCACTATACGATAGACGTACTACGTGCGAGCGATGTTGAGGTACTTGTTTGGCCAGCCAGATCTCCAGATTTATCCCCTATAGAACACCTGTGGGACTACCTGGAGTTGAAGGCGAGAGAGTGTGAAGACGTCATCAATGGGCACTCATCGAGGAATTGAACCGACTTTGTAAGGAAGTTAATCAATAGCACGAGACGTCGTTGTGATGCCTTAATTCCTCGCATGGAGGCCATACCAGATACCGACTAGTATGTGACTTTTTCTGACTGACCCCTATACAGATGGACGTCACATGATTTCATTTTCGTTTTATGTATTTTCGTAATGATATTTCCCCAGACAATACAAATATTCACTGTACAATAGAAACTTGCTAAACTTTATTTTGTCAGTATATTTTTCCCATTCACGGCACTAACCTACTATTCTCTATATCAGGGCGGATCCAGCATTTCGGGAACGGGGGGGGGGGGGGGGGGGGTGGGGGGGGGGGGGGGGGGGGGGGGGGGGGGGTGGGCCTGGGTTGTCTAGTTGCGAAGCTAACTCTTGAAATATACTCCCGTATCGTCCGTAGCTAGTAATTGCAAAAGTTACCTTTCGCAACTAGGGGGTTGTCCTATTTTTGAGCTCTTCGAAATGCACTTTCCTGTGTTTTACGGCATTTAAATTCAGACTCGAACTGGTGGTAAACTGTGATCTACGTAATCTCCGTGGCTGAACGGGGGGGGGGGAGGGGAGGGGGTGCCACCCCGGACCCCCCTCCCCCATCCACCAGATCCGCCCCTGTATATAGTCGAACCTATAAAGCGTAAAAAAGTACATGCAGCGGGCAAATTTCGTGTAACAATATCGCCGAGGGATACTCACACAAGTAATACCTGTGTGAGTATCCCATCATAGATCAGCGCCTGCACCGGCATACAACCTGTGTGTGCTTGTGTGCGTGCGTATATATGTATGTATGCCTATGTATGTATGCATTCGTTTGTGTGCGAGCGTGCGTGCGTGCGTGTGTGCGTGTGAACATGTCTATGTCGTAGTGCCTTTTCTCAGCTACATGCCCACTTACTTATGTACATGTACTTATGTACATATCAATAGCTGTATAGCTGCTGTTGATTACCTCATAGAACATGCGTCCTACTCTCTCATCTCGAATTTCGAAAACAGGTTCTATGCTAACTTTCTTGTTTTATTGTACATGTATTTATTTCATCTATTTGATCTAAAGAACCAGCTCGAGGCTATCCAAATTGAAGCTGCTCGCATCGTATGCGGAGCCACAAAGCTATGTAATATTGAAAAGCTCTATCTGGACCTTAAATGGGAAACACTTGATAGCAGGAGGAATAAACACAAATTATTGCTATTATACACAAGAATTCCGCCACGGAAGCGGTGTCGCGCCTGCTGAGGCATTTGACCGTGAACATTACAAGTAAATAAATGACCTTGACCTTGAGAATTTGGATGTGGGGGTGTGTGTAATGAAGCATCATCCATAGACAAACTTTGATGTGAAATATTGTCAAAGTCTGGCAAGGGGTTAAAGAGATATTGTGAAAAAACAATAACTTAAACGCATTTCTGTTACAAAACCGGTGAACATTACAAGTAAATAAATGACCTTGAACTTGAGAATTTGGATGTGGGGGTGTGCGTAATGAAGCATCATCCCTAGACAAACATTGATGTGAAATATTATCAAAGTCTGGAAAGGCGTTAAAGAGATATTGTGAAAAAACAACAACTTTTTTAACGCATTTCTGTTACAAACTACCGTGAACATTACAAGTAAATAAATGACATTGACCTTCAAAATTTGGATGTGGGGGTGTGCGTAATGAAGCATCATTCCTAGACAAACATTGATGTGAAATATTATCAAAGTCTGGCAAGGGGTTAAAGAGATATTGTGAAAAAAGAATAACTTTAACGCATTTCTGTTACAAAACCGGTGAACATTACAAGTAAATAAATGACCTTGACCTTCAGACTTTGGATGTGGGGGTGTGCGTAATGAAGCATCATCCCTAGACAAACATTGATGTGAAATATTATCAATGTCTGGCAAGGGGTTAAAGAGATATTGTGAAAAAACAATAACTTTAACGTATTTCTGTTACAAAACCGGTGAACATTACAAGTAAATAAATGACCTTCACCTTGATAATTTGGATGTGGGGGTGTGCGTAATGATGCATCATCCCTAGACAAACATTAATGTGAAATATTATCAATATCTGGTAAGGGGTTAAAGAGATATTGTGAACAAACAATATCTTTAACTCATTTCTGTTACAAAACCGGTGAACATTACAAGGAAATAAATGACCTTGACCTTCAAAATTTGGATGTGGGGGTGTGCGTAATGAAGCATCATCCCTAGACAAACATTGATGTGAAATATTATCAATGTCTGGCAAGGGGTTAAAGAGATATTGTGGAAAAAAAATAACTTTAACACATTTGCCTTACAAAAAAACCGGACGACGCGGACACGCGGACGACGCGGACGACGACGACGCGGACGACGACGACGACGACGACGGAAAAAGAGCGGACTATAAAATGAAAAACCACATTTCGCCACAATATCTCAATGATCTAATCCCATAGCAAACTGAAGATCGCTAAAATCTCAGAAATGCTTCAGACATACCACTAATACCATGCCGTACTCAACTTTACAGAAATTCCTTTATTCCATCAACGAATGGAACACACTAGCAGAAAATGTTAGAAATGCCCCAACAACAATGTCCTTTAAGGCAGGTTTGAACAAACATACCTCAAAGCCATCACCATTATTTAACGTTGGTTCAAAAAAGAGCCAAATACTTCATGCACGCCTTCGTCTTTCATGCAGCTCTTTGAATTGTAATCTTCATCGTAGATCCATAGTCGATACACCTAACTGCACATGTGGTGCCACATAAACAACCAGTCATTTCCTCCTTTACTGCACCAAATACCAGCACATAAGACAACTATACCTTGCCAACCTTCCGTGTCCTCCGATTGTCGATAGCCTCTTATACGGCAACGAACGCTTAACCTTCGAAGAGAACAACCACATTTTTACACAGGTCCATAAATACTTGCTCGCATCAGGAAGATTCTAATCGCTCAAATATTTGAAAATATATCATACTTTAGAGTTACGTCACCTAGATAGTCTAGTGCGAAGTTCTAAATCTGCCTCCTAGCGGTGCTTTATGTATACGACGGATGGGGGCGGTCAGGGGGCGAGGCTGACGTGAATACATTCAAAAATAAACATGACAAGGTCGCGATCTACCGTAATGTAAACAAAAAGTATTTATATCAAAGAAAAATGTAGTTTTTGGACCATGGTCAATCTCATCCACGCAAGTTTCCGCACTAATTTGTTTACATCTTTGAACAGTGAGATTTGTTTTCATACAACAGTACTGTAAATAAAGAAATAGAACTAAAATTCGTCAACAGTAGCAACAGTGTGCGGCTTGCCATGATCCCCAATTCACATTTATAATGTCGTGCACCATGAAACAAACGGCTCATACGCTCTAACTCGGCGGATCCTCAGACCTGCAAATATAATATTTTAAACTAATCAGTATCCCGCATGACTCATTTTGAATAAGTATAACGAGTCATCAGGAAAGCTCAATATAGCCGCTCTTGTCATGGTGTTCCGCTGATATTTCCTAGAAGCATTATTTGGTTAATCAAAATTTAAACAATGTTACTTTATTTCACCAATATGTTCCTTAGCCAGTTTCCTTGAAAGTGTCCTGGAGAAGAATTCACATAAGCGTAAAAGCTTGTTTTCTTATCCTGTTTCAAACTGTATCTATTACATGTATTTATATCACATTTCTCTCTTGAAATAAATACTGTTTAAACCAGTACCTGCGTGGATGTCGACTTCGAAATTGTGATACTGTATGGAAATCGCACACATCTGTGACGTACTGTGACTGAAGAAATGGGAGTATGGCTTTTCACTATTCCATCCATGAAACACATGTCATGCTTCTAACAATCAATGTAGATCACTATCAGGCTACAGGAGCGTGCTATTTTATCAGGAGACACATGTTTGTTTGTTTGTTTATTAGTGTTTAACGGCCTATCAACAGCTAAGGTCATGTAAGGCCGGGCAAACGGGTTCGATCCCATTTTAACCTGCTGCATTGGGAGGGGGGGGGGGGTGGAATTACAAAATCAAAACGGAATATTTACATCGATAACAAACATATTCAGTCCAGAAATCAGAATAACCTGACCTGGTGCCAGGTCCATACCACACAAAGTCACTTAGCCCCTTCCCCTAAAATAGGATTACGAATATCGTAATACTCACATAAGGGGTATAACCGGATTCAACTGTCACATACAAAATGCCAAAGACGTATGTGAGGGCCAAACCAGGTCTCCAGTCGCGATTCCGGTAAGGATGAACCCCGATCGTTAACTTACCCATCGCGTGCTCCCACCTGCCACCCACCGGAGACACATGTACACTGGTCACAAATGCCATACGCCCCGTTTACACAGTCAGAGCCACATGTTACACTCCCCGTTACTGTTCTGTCATATGTACACACCCGTATAGAACACTTAACTCAGTGTAATGTTACAATCAGTGTATACATAGTGTATTGCATATAAGTACAATGGGTTTGGGCTACAAGTTCTCACAACATTAGTTACAGCCCTTACCCAAGTATTACAACAATACAACAATATAATAGCAGTGGGATACATATAGTAGCCGATTTCGTCAAAATTGCAAAGCATACTTATCTAGCAAAAGTATACTTTGAGGGAGTAATCATTTATTTTTCCCAAAATGCATTATTTCATATATAACCAACCACTGCATATATTTGGTGATTCAAAGTATGCAGAATTATTATACTGAATTAATGTTATTACATTATACATGTAATGTTATAAACTCAGTATAATAAAAAACAATAAATTTATCCTTAAATTGAAAATTTCTCCCTCAAAGTATACTTTGCTAGATAATTATACTTTGTAATTTGGTGAAATCGGCTACTGGTATTGTACATGTAATACATGTATCAAATTAATAAGACTTAGTGCAAATTTTGTTTCGTTTACGTTTAGGCGATTAGTATTAGACATAAAATCGCCAATATCAGAACGAAATAAGCCAAAGCTGAATTATTCAGTGTAGGTCCAGAACATCATTAGGAGAAACATATCAAAACTCCCCACGAATCACACTGGTACTTAATCCAGAATCCAATAAGTAGGAGTCGCCTAACCGTTCAAGATGGTTTCTAAGATTGCCAACAAAGTTAGTAAAAATTACATTTTCTTCACAACATATATGAATTGATTTTTAATTGTCTTGGAGTTACATTTATATTATTAAAGCTTCAGTAAGTAAGTTTATATTTTAAATAATATGGCGTCAAAGATAGCCGCTAAAACTTAAACATGTTGTCCAATATGCATAACTGATGGCCGCAGCCCACATGTTGACCCTGCCTAGGCTGTTGCTAGTCCGTGTGAGTATTGATACCCCACTATTTAGTGTTCGTATCAGGGTGTATAATTATGGTTAGATATATATATGGTACTTACAATTCAAAATTCATTAACGTTAATATAGGAATTAATGGCCTTTTTGTGGAATTTATCGGGATATAAACTTGGGAAAGTCGCGGGAATACTGGACAAAGGCCGGAAGGCCTTGTCCAGTATTCCCGCGACTTTTCCAAGTTTATATCCCCCATAAATGAAAAAAAAGGCCATTGATTCCTTATAATTCCAGCATTTTAAATAAATTCATCAAGAAAATGTGTTTATTTTCCGTTTTCTTAAGAATTATTTTAACTGCGCCTCACGGTTACGGAAAGTAGTTTGGCGTGGGAGTTTACTGGGATAACAATTTTGGACAGAGACTTGCTACGGGCCAGTCAAATGTTAGGGAATTGTGTAAATATGTTTATGCTGGAATTATCGTGGTTTTATTCCTACCTGCCGCAATGGCAGCCATCTTTGATTGGTTTTTATGCTATATTTTTAGCTGTTTATTTATGATGCAGACATATCATTGATATGGAATTGCTTGATTGACACTATTCAAATTAGTTAGGGAATTGTGTATATATTGTTATGATGGAATTATCGTGGTTTTATTCCTACCTGCCGCAATGGCAGCCATCTTTGATTGGTTTTTATGGTATATTTCTAGCTGTTTATTTATGATGTAGACATATAATTGATATGAAATTACTTGATTGACACTATTCAAGAAAGTTTAATAATACTGTGTTGTCTTATTTTATTTATTATTGGATTTTTTAACCTTACAAAAATTATTATGTTTTCATCAATTGTCAAGAGTGTGATTTTGCTTACATATATTGGAGGCCATTTTTGATTCTGTGTTGCATAGAATGCCCAAATATATTACTCTACGTTGGTTAGATTTATGTTATTCATCCACAAATAAAATAAGTGTATAATTTTCCACTTACTGCCTCAGATTTCGCTATTAGTTCTGATTTTATGACGTTTTATTTTTTTTGCTTTATTTCAATGTCGACTATCTTGGATTTTACCTAATTTCAGGTATTTCCTAAAGGTATATTTTGGTAAACAATTTTTTTCTTTAATAACTAATATCAAATATTTGAAAACAGTTGAAAAAATAAATGTTGTAATTTTGTCCTCAGCCTTTTATTTACTGGACTACACACTGAATCTATTACCTGGTGAATATAATATCATGTCAGCTTATTTTGGTATCAAGTCTATCAGTTTATTCTCTATTTATTGTGCAATAACGTACTAAGAAGTATGGCGTTTACGAAGTATCGGCCTTTATGAAGTATACGTCATTTGGCCAGCTCTTGATCTTGTCTGGTTGAAGCCTGGCGCCGCCATTAATGTCTCCATACGCCGTGAAGTTGTGTCCTGCAAAATAGTCCACTATCCGGGGACCAAATGGAGTCACTTTGTGAAACATTATCTCCATCTGAATGAAGCGAACTTCCACTTGATCAAAGAACGCTGTCCCGCCTTCAAGCAAGTTCAGTTCATGTCTTTCCACGTCAATCTTTATACCAAGTTGCTTCCCTTTAAACAGTGGCGTTAAATCGTCTAGGCGTATTGTTTTCACACGATAGTCTTGCCCCGAGGTCATGTTTGCATTCACATCCTGAATTGCTGTCCCCCCAATATTACCTTTCTCCATCAAAAATCCGACCTCCCGGTAGTCATTGGAAACGGCGTTCCATATCAAGGTGACGTTCTCTCGTAGGTTGCCGAGAGTTAGCGACTTGGAGACTAGTTGGAGGTTTCGAATCAACGGGTCAACACAAATGGCCCTCCTGCCTGTGCGGGCCACCGATAGACTGTAGACGCCGATGTTACATCCTAAGTCGAGGAATTCTATATCCGGGTAGGCCAATAACTTCTTACACATCTTGTTAACAAGGCTGTATTCCCAACCCCCGGATGTCTTCAGAGACTTGGAGACCCAATGGTCAGCTACCGTGTCGTGTATGCATATTGGCGTGGTACCACTTGGTGTATTCAATGTTACACACTCCTGAGACGTCACAGTGTCCGCGTGATGCGAGCCGTTGATGGTGCGCACGCACCTTCCTCTCTCAGCCTGATTTACTTCCGGGAAGGGTGGCAACCTCTCTGTACACGGAAACGCGACATAGTCGAACAATGGCGCGGGTTGGTCGCTATTTCCGGTTTGGTTCTTGATCCCAGCTACCTTCATTTGAACTGGATCTCCAAGTTTAATTGCTGCTTCCGTACTTGTATTTCCTATAGAAGTTTGCCTCGTCATTAGTTGTATTTCCTTCAGTTCTAGCTCAAGTTTACTAACTCTATACGTCAGGCCACTAATGGACTTGTTTTCCTGTGTCGACCGACCGAATGTGAGTGTTACTATGACGAGAGTAAATGCACATGTTGCAGCTAGAAGTTTCACGACAGTACGACAGCCGTATCGCAGCAGCGTCATTCTTGCTGCTTACTTCGGACGAACAATCTCCTGAAACTCACGGTGTGTTATATATTGCTCGCCAACCATCGAAACTCGTGTACCCGGCCAACTGCTTTCTACCCTGGTAAAAGAAGAAAAGTGAAAGCGTTTAAAGCTACTGAAACTATTACAAATGAGCAGAGGCTCACGGATACGCCACGGCCGCAGGCTGGACGGACAAACACAAACTGTAACACCAATCTGACGGATCGACATTTATTTGGTGCTCATGCCCGTGGAGTCCACGTGAGTCGAGTGATCATCACATGGTCACATGATCGGTTGACTTAGTTCTGGAAAGCGTGAAATTTAACAATTGGCTATGTACCAACTATGTAGAGCTTGCAAACTGTGACGTATTCCTCTAATATGCCACGTACATTGTAGCACGTTAAGGAATTTCGTGTTTTTGCACTAAAATCATTAACATTACGAAACAAAAGAAATTGTTTGTAAAACAAAATGCCTCCGCTGTTGAGCATTCATGAATACAACAGCCATCACTGACTGAGTGATTGGAGAAAACATATTTTCAGAGTCGAAAAAGGGGCATCACTGCGGATGGATCGGCGCGACAGGGAAAATGTTATGTTACGCACTCCTGCACTTAATGGTTGGAATGTGTACCGAGGATGAAAAGAATCGGCCAAAACCTGTAGAAGTAGTTTGCCGAATAAGGAACAAATATATTCCGAGTCGACAAAAGGGGCCTAACTGCGGATGGAACGGTGGGAAAGTATTTACGCTACACACTCCTGCACTTGTTGGTTGGGATGTATACCGAATATGAAGAGAATCGGCCAACAACTGTAGAAATATTTCGCCGGACAAGGAAAAAAATAATTTTCAGAGTTGAAAAAGGGGCATAACTGCGGATGGATCGTTGGGAGAGCGACCATTTTACGGTACGCACTCCAGTACTTGATGATAGGGCTGTATACCCAATATGAAGAGAATCTGCCAAAAACTGTAGAAGTAGTTCGCCGGACAAGGAAAAATAATATTTTCAGAGTCGAAAATGGGGCATAACTCTGGATGTGTCAGTGGGACAGCGAACATTTTTACGTTACGCACTCCTGCACTTGATGGTAGAGTTGTTGATCGAATACGAAAAACTGTAGAAGTACTTTGTCGGACAAGGAAAGACTAGTATTTTCAGGAGTTGAAAACAGGGCATAACTTATGTTATAGCCGGCCCGCCAGGGCATGAAAAACTTTTGATGGCATTTTTTGTTAAAAATGGGTACCCATGCTAGTTTATATCTATGATGGGCAAGCTTTCGGATAGGGGTGGGTACCCCCTCAAATTTGACCTTTGTAGGTCATTTCAAGGTAATTTAGGGGTCAAATCAAGTCAATCAGTCATAAAATCAATGTTGAAGATGGCAACAAGTTATATATTATTTTCAATAATAACAAGAAACGAGGCAAAGCCACGAAGGCCAGGTTTTTTCCAAGCATAGACACTTGGATAACATAATTATACGCATTTTTTGTAGACTAGATGGCCGTGGCACTAAAAAAATAGATATAGTAGATTGAAAAACTTTAACGAAAAAACTTTAACCGGACACACGGACGTACGGACGTACGGACGTATGGACGTACGGACGGACGTATGCCAAAATGCCGACGATATCGCGCTTTCCGCAATCGGGTGCGACAATGATGATAAACACTCATGTGAAGTATCAAGGTATTTGGTGAAGCAGTTGCAGAGATATCGTACACGAAAAAACTTTAACAAAAGAATTCAAAGTAACTTGACCTTGACATTGGGTACAGGGGCAGCACAGTTAGTTGGTTAGAATGAAAATATGGATGATGATAAACACCCATGTGAAGTTTCAAGGTAATGGGCGAAGCAGTTGCAGAGATATAGTATAACGAAAAAGTTTTAAGCAAAAAACTTTAACCAGACGTACGTTAAAAAGTTAACGTTGAAAATGGCTAAGTCAATTACGTAGAAATAATAGGTGAAGTAAAACAAATGGTCACATGTTGGATAGTTGTATGTGGTGGGCACCCCTTGGTTATGAAGTTGTGAAAGTTTGGTGGTCCTAGGTGGTACAATACCAAAGAAATGGACTTAAACACGAAAACTTAACATTGTAAACGCGAAAAGTTAACGTTGAAAATGGCTAAGTCGACTGCGCGGAAAAAATGGGTCAAGTTCAAAAAAAGGTAACATGTTGGATAGTTGTATGTGGTGGGCACCCCTTGGTTATGAAGCTGTGAAAGTTTGGTGGTCCTAGGTGGTACAGTACCAAAGAAATGCACTTAAACACGAAAATTTAACATTGTAAACGCGAAAAGTTAGCATTGAAAATGGCTAAGTCGACTGCGCGGAAAAAATGGGTCAAGTTCAAAAAAAGGTAACATGTTGGATAGTGATATGTGGTGGGCACCCATTGATTATGAAGCTGTGAAAGTTTGGTGGTCCTAGGTGGTACAGTAACAAATAAATGGACTGAAACACGAAAACTTAACATTGAATGTGGACGCCGCCCGCCGCCCGCCGCCGCCCGCCGCCCGCCGCCCGCCGCCCGCCCGACCGGCTTTCGCCAATCCAATAGCCTCGGTTTTAAAAGAAAAAACCTGGCTAATAAAATAGCATATTAGATCATTTACGAACTTAAATTCGAAGATGGCCGCCAATAATTACATATGTGAACTTTTCAAATGAATAACTTGTAAATTGTCACGATTTCATTCCAGACTCGGGGATTATCATTTCAACATTTGTTGTACAAATGAGTGCTCAAAGCGGGTTATACCTTTCAAAATTATGCGTCTAGATGGGTCTACATTCAAGTTGGACTGTTTGTGGGCAGTTCCAAGGTCATTCATGGGTCAATTCAAGAGAAAAAGCTCGAGTTTTCTGCATTTTGCTATTTGAAGGCATACATAACTCATACAAAATATGTGAAAAGAGTGTCGAGCATGACCTGTTATAAATTGGCTATACTATATATATCAGTAAATCAGCCAGGTAATGTAGAACTAAATATTCAAGACGGCCGCCAAACTGCAAGATATGTAATAAAATGTGAAAAGTAATCTTTCTACGTAGAATAACCAGTGCTAAATATGTTATTTATGTATTTTATACCATTTATTCACTATTATACAATGACATTTCATTTACTAATTTTAAATCAAAGATGGCTACCGTTAAAGACAAACTCACAGTGTTCAAATGGTTAAATGTGATATTTCCTGAGATGTACATGTGCATGTAAAGTGAAATATGTTTTGTTCAAGTTGTGTGAGACAATATGGGTCATTGTGTTTGATCAGTAAATCTGCCCATGAGGTAGTACCCGAGGCTACATTTGAGTTTCAAAGAAGCAAACACAGTGAGTCATTTTCACAGCTATCATTAGAGAAATCTGCATATGGTTGTCGGACCAGAAGTGATAAAATCCTTGAATCATTTGCTAATAACTTTAGGTGGTAAATACATTACCATGTGGATTTGCTCAACAATGTACTCTCGCCATGGCTTATATTGTTCACATGTCGGTTAATTCTCATTCATTACACTAACTGTACGGTCCAACAAACATTAACTTGTGATTAAAATGAAGTCATGTTCATTTAGCAGAGATTCTTACAATTATATCTCACACAATTATTCCCAGCAAAGAACATAATAATGTTTTCAATACCAAAACAAAAATCATGCTGAATTACCTGTAAATTACTGCATTGTGATATTCAAGATAATGACTCATTGAAACATATCGATGAACAACATCACCGTCAATGTTACGTGCTGATGGAGAGTGATTCTTACGTGTATATATGGCTTGTTTCTCGTTTTGAGCATACAATTCAAGGATTTGGGAGCGTAATACGTTGCCTGTGGTATCATTCGGTGTGATCCAATTTAAATTGATATCGTACATGCATGGTTTAGCCTTACTGTTTACGTGTACCTGATATTACAGCTTAGTGTTTCATTCGACTAGAGCATTCCCTAACATGAACTGTGCACCACGATATGAGGAAGCCGTCACGGCCAGTTCATGCAATGAAGAAAAGACAATTTTCACCGGGCATAGTATGTGTCATAATTATATGACCATCCATGGGAGAATGACATTGTGTGCATACTGCCTAGCATAATGACAATTGTTTATGTAATGTACTATCAGATAAGGAAATTAGGTTTCATACTTCAATATTTACTCTCAAATGTGACCTGATGTCATCATGTGAATGAAACTCCAGACAATTATGGATACCTCTAGCTGTGACATAGCGGCAACAACCTATCTCTATAGTGCTTAACAGACTTTACTAGTAATACACACTGCTAAAGGATCCTAACACTCTGTTATTTCAACTAATCCCTACAAATGAATCACCATATTTTATTGAGATCTACATACATGTATGAACAGATGCGATGTTGACTATCTAAATTGCCACATACCATGTAACAATTAGCGAGGAAACCTCAAACAATTTATAGTTTGACCGTATATCTGACTACAGAAACAGTGTTGTTGTTTTTTCAGTTTCCAATATGGCGAATCTTGAATTTGAAGGCCTAGACCAACATACGCATTTCAATGAGAATGTTGTACCGAAAACAGTAAAAAGACATCTTATTTTTAGTTTGTGTTCGCCGGGTTACAAAGATATTTCATTTTATATTTTTCTAAATGAGTTAGCGGCCATTTTGAATGTAGGTTCAATTGTCCCAGTTTTAAAATATGTTCTGTTAGTTTAATCAATAATACAAACTGAAGGATAAAATTTGTCACAAAATCCATGAAAATGACATGCTAATGGGAACTCTCTCATTGTCAGCAATAGGCTAAATGATAACGAATGTAATACAACATACTGTTTCGTGGCCACCTTGGACTTACGAAAAGTAACTTTGAGAAAAATGGTATCAGTATGTTTGTAAACAGTTTCTCCATTGAAAAATATAATTATTATCGGTATCGCTATTGAAATGGCTTACATATCAACAAAGATATGACGTACAACATGGTATGTTCTTGTTTCTTAGGCAAATTGGCGGCAATCTTGAATATCAGACATGATTTTTCCTCAATAGTTCGGCATTTTCAGAATCCCTACTTATATAGCTACCAAAATAGTTCATCAGCAGACGGCTATCAATGCTGTTATAAATCATATACGTGCACTTATGCACCCATGTCAATGAGAAATTTTGGGTCAATATGACCCACCCCTATCCAATAGTTTACATATCATAGAAGTCGATCAACATGGGTACCCATTTGTAACAAAAAAATGCCATCAAAACGTTATTGGAGGCCTTTTATTGGCCCTGGCGGGCCGTCTATTACGCACTCCTGCACTTGATGGTAGGGCTATATACCGAATATGAAGAGAATCGGTCAAAAACTGTAGAAGTAGTTCGCCGGAAACGGAATATTGTCTACTGACAGACGGACGGACGGAAGAACGAACGAACGGACGGACAGGGTAAACACTATATGACAACGACAACTATCGTTGCGGTGGCATAACAAACATAAAACATTCTAAACATGTACTCCGTTCTCAGATTCAAAATCAGGAAGTTGAATTGGTCGCGGCTGAACTGTGCTTTGTCTCGG
This sequence comes from Conchocele bisecta, assembly GCA_029237695.1. NCBI lineage: Eukaryota > Metazoa > Mollusca > Bivalvia > Lucinida > Thyasiridae > Conchocele > Conchocele bisecta. Next base: position 26,947,674 of record CM055278.1, on the reverse strand, counting down.
CCAACCAAAAACACGTCTGAGTTAGAGATTACCGAATTTAGAGAATATGCTCAGGCAGTTGTATAAGCACGAATCCTGATACAATGGCATGTGACGATGACTAAATGGAGAATAGTAGGTTAATGTCGTGAATAGAACAAATATTTGGCAAAGCTTAGGAAACCGTGTCGCACAAGATAGTTTCCCCCATTCACGGCACTAACCTACTATTCTATTTTTTATCAGGTAACCTGCCCTGCATTGACCGAATATGTACTGACTGACAACATATTGTTGTATCAGGCATTGTCCTGATATAAACATCCGGGTTAAAACGAAGTGAAAACTAACGTTCCATTGGTCGGATGACGTCACGTGACGTAACCGAATGACGTCAGTGTAATGACGCAACGTAAACAAGTCCGCGTTCTGTCCATAGAATACGACGTCATCTAATGCCATTTTCGAGCATAAAACGTTACCTGATAAATAGAATACCAAGCTAGTGTATTTTGATATCATGTTTATCAGGCTCGGCTTGGAAACGGTAGGAATTCCTCGGCAAGCCTCGGAATTCCTACGCGTTTCCTAGCCTTGCCTGATAAACTTAATATCAAAAGACACTAGCCTGGTATTCTCTATGTTTAGTCAACACCTACAAATAGCTTTAACATGCAAAAAACAATAACCCCAGCCGCATCCTCGAAATCGACTAGTCGACTAGTATGACAACCGCACATTTGTATACGCATATTACAATTATTTAAGGTAGGCGCAAGTTTCAGATTTATTATAGGAATGAATGGACTTTGTGGAATTTATCGGGGTATAAACTTGGAAAAGTCGCGGGAATACTGGACGAAGGCCGGAAGGCCTCGTCCAGTATTCCCGCGACTTTTCCAAGTTTATATCCCCGATAAATTCAACAAAAAGGCCATTCATTCCTTATAATTCCAGCATTTGAAATAAATTCATCAAGAAAATGTGTTTATTTTCCGTTTTCTTAAGAATTATTTTAACTGTGCCTCACGGTTACGGAAAGTAGTTCGGCGTGGGAGTTTACTGGGATATAAATTTTGGACAGAGACTTGCTACGGGCCAATCAAATGTTAGGGAATTGTGTAAATATTTTTGTGCTGGAATTATAAATGCATATATGATGATGTGTCTAGTATAATTATACAAATTCAATTCAAAGGGGAGTAACTCACTACTAAGTGCTCATTGTAAACATTGTAAGGTTCTGAAAGGTTCTGAACACCAACAGCATGCACATTCTTATTTTACATATCAGTAGATATATGTGCATCCTATTAAAACAACCAAATTTCACAAGTTTTTTAACAGTAATATTAATTTAACGCGCTATATGTTAGCAAACAACGGAAACCATGTAACAATATCAAAGTGCACATTGAGGGCACTTTGTAGGTCTGGAGTAATTTTTAATGTATGCATAACTAAATAAATATTATAATACAATTATTGAATGAAATAAATATAAACACACGCCTTACCTTACAGTATGTCAATCCTATACGTGTCATACAAAATAATTTATACCTGTGTGTGATTTACTTAATTATTCAGACGGGTATAAAAACAGCACCCACTATATCGATGGGCCATGAAGCTACAATACATTGCGTGGTCAGTCGGCCATTCATCAACCGCAGTCAGCCGATAATACTGCGAGCGCTAACAATAGCCGCGACGGTTCAGCTGGCACGACATAGGGTCACGTGGGAGGACTTACTTATTACAGGTTACCATACCTGCATAGATTCTCCTATATTTGACGCACTTTTTTGGAGCCTGAATTATAAATGCAACATTTATCAAAATTCGGAAATATAAACCAGAGCGACGACCATCGGCCTGCTTCTTTTACTGGGCTATATATTGGGGAGTTGACCCGAGCGTTTATCGGAAAATCGATCGGGCTTTGAAACACGCACCTGCTGTTTGTTTATCATCGACTACAAACTCATTTGTGTACCAAAATGAATGCAAACAGTTTCAAAGTGTGTGTAAATAGAAATCTGTTGGATTTATGTGTGGCAAAACCCAATAGGAGACCAAATTCGGCAACTTGAGCCGTATAGGGGCTTAAAGAATGTGTTATTGTAAACAAGTATTGGATTTACAAGTATAGGCTGCTATGCTCAATAAATGTAAATCCATCAATTTAAAATTACAGACTATTCTAAATCTGCATCTACGAACATTTTAGCCGTACGAAGGTTAGTGAAACGGCCCGATGTAGCCTGATAACGATCTATATTGGTAGAAGCATGAGGGGCGTTTCATTCAAGGAATGGTGAATAGTGTAGATCCTGGTCAGACTCTGCACTGGTCGAAAGCCCATAAGTCCAGTTACTCCAGTCACCGCCCCAATGAATATGTTCACAATAATACTGATGCCAGTCGTTTTACATTGAATTTTCCAATACCTATCAGGGCTCCAGATAAGGAATTTGTAATTGAGTATTGTCACTTCATCATTTCTGAAGCAATTGGGTATTTCAAAATTGTAATTGGATAAAATAAAAGCACACTACTGTTTACACATCAACAGACAGCAATTATTGAATAGTTTGCTTCGAAATGAAAACATATCTTGGTATTTCATTAGAATTTTCTCTTTGGAGACAATTCTAATGAAATACCAAGATTAGTTTTCATGGAAAATAAGAAAAATATGCTATTTTTGTGGTCTGTTTATTGTTGTATTTCATTAGAATTGTCTCTTTGGAGACAATTTTAATGAAATACCAAGATTAGTTTTCATGGAAAATAAGAAAAATATGCTATTTTTGTGGTCTGTTTATTGTTTTCTGCAGCATAATAAAGGTACCATAAGATTTGTATTGATTTTTGATACTCGCTACTTCTGATTTCAATTGGGTTTCTTGGCAATTTTAATTGGGTATTTAAGCAAATACGCAGCTTATCTGGAGCTCTGTGTCCAATAAGAATAGGCGACGCACCAGGCCGGCAGCGTTGTCTCGTGGAATCCAAACTAAACAGTGCAAACTGGTCCGTCTACTTTGTCTAATGTTCCGATTAACGCCGCAATATTACACCACCGTCTGCGCTAATCTTGCCGATATTTGTAATTGTTTTATTTAGAAAAACTTAAATACTCTGCTTGTAATCAATCATCTTGATTGGCTGACCCTGAGCTGTTTTACAGCTCAGGCTCAGCCAATCAAACTGTTTGAGATTGCCAATAGATGTTCAAAACGTTGACATCTGAGCAAGATTAACGCAGGCGGTTGTGTAGCACTGATGTTAAAATATAAATCCATCTCACTATACCCTACTACCTACAACGTGTTGGTGGGAGAGAGGAAATACTGCGGTCAGATTGTCCGTCCGTCCGTCCGGGCCAACGTCCGCGGGTTTAAGAGGTTAGGGGCGTGGCCTCGTCCGTCTGTCCGTCCGTCACACAACTTAACGTTCCGCGCAGTTCCGAGTACACAAATATAATTACACGATACAATACATTGTATTGCATTACATGTAAATAAACGTTAAGACGGAATAGTATTTTCAAATATGCGTTTGAAGCGTTCTTTTGTTTACATTCTACTTCATGGACAGTGACGTAAGCATGCTCCTAATACATACTTAATTAGGTGAGTTTATCATACATGTAATAGGTTTGTCTCATATTGTAGAATTTTCTCTCAATAACACTATACAGTCATTCCAGGGGTTTATGTACATATAGACCCCATAAAATACGTCAAAAGTGTTGTCGAAGAAACCGCGCCATATAGTTTTCCCATTCACGGCACTAACCTACTATTCTATTTATCCCGTCAACACCCACCTACACATAGCTTTAAATTGCAAAAGAAACTAGAAATGGATGCTTGTCGACAAGCGCATGTGTATCCCCCTCCCCAGATACACAAGTAGTTTGAAAAAAGGGTGTTCGAGTTATGCTCCGGAGACAAAATCAGTGACGGAAAAACAAAGGGAGATAATTAAAGAATTAGTGATGCAAGAGTTGTCATTCTTGCGGGACACACCTTTAGGGTCGTGGTCTATGTATGTGTGAAGTTTCATGAAAATATTCCAAAGGGTGTTCGAGTTATGCTCCAGACACGAAATCAGTGCACGAAACAACAAAGGGAGATAACTAAGAAATTAACGACGCAAGAGTTGTCATTCTTACGTGCGACACACCTTTGGGTCGTCTTCTATGCATGTGTGAAGTTTAATAAACTAGAAAATGTGTTCATAGAACACGGATGTCCCACATATCGCTTTGATAATAAATGAGGCCAAATTGCAAGTCAAAATTTTCTTTTACCTGAGCGTTAAAGTTTTTGAAGCACCAAGTATGTGACCTTGACCCTGGGCTTGGCGGGGGCAGGACAAACGTGGATTTGGCACAGGGCGGTAGAGGACCATTAGAGCAATGCATATATGAAATATGAAGCTGATCCGTGAAAGAAAACAGAAATTATAAGATATTTACCTGAGCGTTAAAGTTTTTGAAGCACTAAGTATATGATGTTAACCCTGGGCTTGGCGGGGGCGGGACGAACGTGGATTTGGCACAGGGCGGTAGAGGACCATTAGAGCAACGCATATATGAAATATGAAGTTGATCCGTGAATGGAAAGAAAAATTATAAGATATTTACCTGAGCATTAAAGTTTTTGAAGCACCAAGTATGTGACCTTGACCCTGGGATTGGCGGGGGCAGGACGAACGTGGATTTGGCATTTGGCACAGGGCGGTAGAGGACCATTAGAGCAATGCGTATATGAAATATGAAGATGATCCATGAAAGAAAACAGAAATTATAAGATATTTACCCGAGCGTTAAAGTTTTTGAAGCACTAAGTATGTGACCTTGACCCTGGGCTTGGCGGGGGAGGACGAACGTGGATTTGGCACAGGGCGGTAGACGACCATTAGAGCAACGCGTATATGAAATATGAAGTTGATCCGTGAATGGAAATAAAAATTATAAGATATTTACCTGAGCGTTAAAGTTTTTGAAGCACTAAGTATGTGACCTTGACCCTGGGCTTGGCGGGGGCAGGACGAACGTGGATTTGGCACAGGGCGGTAGACGACCATTAGAGCAACGCGTATATGAAATATGAAGTTGATCCGTGAATGGAAATAAAAATTATAAGATATTTACCTGAGCGTTAAAGTTTTTGAAGCACCAAGTATGTGACCTTGACCCTGGGATTGGTGGGGCAGGACGAAGAACGTGGATTTGGCACAGGGCGGTAGAGGACCATTAGAGCAATGCGTATATGAAATATGAAGATGATCCATGATCCATGAAAGAAAACAGAAAGTATAAGATATTTACCCAAGCGTTTTATGTTTTTGAAGCACTAAGTATGTGACCTTGACCCTGGCTTGACGGGGGCAGAACGAACGTGGATTTGGCACAGGGCGGTAGAGGACCATTAGAGAGCAATGCGTATATGCGTGTTCGAGTTATGTCTGGATACAAAATCAGAGCACGAAACAACAAAGGGAGATAAGTAAGCAAGAATTCCGCGGAATCAGATGCCTCGCCTTGTCCCGCCTTGACCTCGAGCCTGGGCCCGAAAGCAATTTTCACTGGCCCGAACATATTATACAATTATTGACTAGTGAACCATAGAATATCAGATTATATTCTATGGCTCACTAGTCAATAATTGTTTTATTATATGATAATAGTCTGTATATAGCACTTACGACCTTATGCTACTAGACAAAAATTGAAAAAGAATTTGAAAAAAAAAATGAAAAAAATAAATGGAAAAAAAGTTTAAAAATTAAAAATAATAATGCTTGCTACTGGAGCCAGAATTTTTTTGAATAGTCCTATATTTATCTACATATATCTGCACAGGTCCACATAATGCCACAATATTTTCAACACAGTTTACGGAAATGTAATATAATCATTTACCTGTATAAATTACCTGTAAGTGGTCAGTGGTCAGTTGCACATGCTAGCACATGCACAGGTGAATAGTCTGTATATAGCACTTACGACCTTATGCTACTGGACAAAAATTGAAAAATAATTTGAAAAAAAAAATGAAATGAAAAAAAAAAATGAAAAAAAAAAAAATTGGAAAAAAAAAATTAAAAATAACAACTGGAGCCCAGATTTTTTTTCCAGTCAAATTGAAAAATAATTTGAAAAAAAAAAAGAAAAAAAATAATGAAAAAAAAAAAAAAAAAAATTACAAAAAAAAGTTTAAAAATAATAATGCTTGCTATTGGAGACCAGATTTTTTTTTAATAGTCCTATATTTATCTACATATATCTGCAGAGGTCCACATAATGCCACAATATTTTCAACACAGTACCCAATGTAGTGATTTACCTGTATAAATTACCTGGTCAGCAGTGGTCAAGCACTGGACATCTGCACATGCTAGCCCATGCTTAGCACATGGTTCTCCCAGTTTCTATTGTTCTCTCTACAGGTAAGGTGTACAGAGCACACGAGAAAAGGTATACAGAGCAGACGAGAAAACAGGTCTTCATGCATTATTGTCCAGTTTGTAGAGTGCGCAAAACAAAAAAGGGAGATAACTGAAAAATTAGCTACGCAAGAGTTGTCATTCTTGTGCGCGACACACCTCCGGGTCGTGGTCTATGCATGTGTGAAGTTTCATGAAAATATTCCAAAGGGTGGTCGAGTTATGCTCCGACAGGAAATCAGTGAGCGAAAACAAAAAAGGGAGATAACTCAAAAATTAGCTATGCAAGAGTTGTCATTCTTGTGCACGACACACCTTCGGTTCGTGGTCTAATTGAATGTGTTAAGTTTCATAAAAATATTCCAAAGGGTGGTCGAGTTATGGTCAATCAGTGCGCGAAACAAAAAAGGGAGATAACTAAAAAATTAGCTATGCAAGAGTTGTCATTCTTGTGCGCGACACACCTTCGGGTCGTGGTCTATGCATGTGTGAAGTTTCATGAAAATATTCGAAAGGGTGGTGGAGTTATGCTCCGGACACGAAATCAGTGCGAGAAACAAAAAAGGGAGATAACTAAAAAATTAGCTATGCAAGAGTTGTCATTCTCGTGCGCGACACACCTTCGGGTCGTGGTCTATGCATGTGTGAAGTTTCATGAAAATATTCCAAAGGGTGTTCGAGTTATGCTCCGGACAAGAAGTGTCTGCGGCGGACGCGGACGCAGACGCGGACGCGGACGCGGCGCGCTGTCAAATCCATAGTATCCCCCCGACGGAGTCCGGGGGATACAATAACACCAGACGCATCGTCAAAATCGGAGAATCGACTAGTATGACAACCGCACATGTTCATACGCAGTGATTAGGTCGTATTGACAGGATATCCAAAATGTTTCACGGCACCGTGTTTCACGGCACATACGCACTGTGTTGACGGGATAAAACACGGTGCAAATGCCTTAATGTACATTTACTTACTTGAAACTAGTAAGTGTTCATCATCAGTATCATCAAGGATAAAAATACACTGCACTTTCTTGAATGAACACTTTATTCAAAACATCATACCGCTTACAGTGCATATTATTATTTGTCCAAGCAGTTTGTAACTTACTACCGCACAATATTATAAGAAGCACCCGGCAATACTTAGGCTTTCATTATATGCTTCATCTGTAGCCGATTTCACCAAAATTGCAAAGTATACTTTTCTAGCAAAGTATACTTTTGAGGGAGTAATCATTTATTTTTCCTGAAATGCATTATTTCATATAGAACTAACAACTGCATATATTTGATGATTAAAAGTATGCAGAATTATTATACATAATTTATTAGATTATCACAGCCAAATTGGCTGTGATAATGTAATAAAAACAGTATAATAAAAATTAATAAATTTATCCTAAAATTGAAAATTTCTCCTAAAATTGAAAATTTCTCCCTCAAAGTATACTTTGCTAGACAAGTATAATTTGCAATGTTGGTGAAATAGGCTACTGTTCTAGTCTAAAATGGTGACTCGAACAGAAGATGAAGTAACAAGTAGTGGAAGTTAAACACCGACCTACATACTTTATAATATAACTAGTTTAGCCAGCTATGCGGAAGTTCGAACTATCCAAACTATATGAATTTTAATTAATGGAAATTAGTAATATTATCCTTTATTAACATTTAAATTTCCTTAAAATAATGTATTTGCACATATATATGAACAAAACAAATTGAACGACAATGTTCACACCGAAACGTTTCGAACCATTGACTATGTCCATTCACTCTATAACCAGATGTTGCAATTTTAAATACTCGATGCAAACTCAACGCCACTTTACTATACCATGCTCCAGATAAGCTGCGTATTTGCGTAATTAAAATTGCCAAAAACCCAATTGAAATCAGAAGTAGCGAGTATCAAAAAGCAATAAAAATGTTGTTGTACCTTTATCATGTTGCAGAAAACATACCACAAATGTAGCATATTTTTCTTGTTTCCCATGAAAACACATCTTGGTATTTCATTAGAATTGTCTCCAAGGAGACAATTCTAATGAAATGCCAACATGTTTTCATTTTGAAGCTATCTATTCAATAATTCCTGTCTGCTGATGTGTAAACAGTAGTGTGATTTTATTTTACCCAATTGAAATTTTGAAATACCCAATTGCTTCAGAAATGATGGAGTGACAATATTCAATTACTAATTCCTTATCTGGAGCACAGATATACTATAAGCGTATATATACTGAGATATATTCCATTATACGTCATTGAAAATGTGTAACTTCGTAAATTGGTATGTCAGTAACGCAAGTTAATTCATTAATTTAAAAATTGATATGTACGATATATAAATATTTATTTTTATCAAGATTCTGACTAATAATGAAGTTAATAAACATAGTTTTATCATTAAAAATCATCTCGGATTCAGTACATTGCTATTATGTGGATATATTCTTCCTTACGGAGCCATGGATTTTTTTATTAATTCGTTCACATGAAATAACAATTCGTTCCCTCAATTTAACAATTCCTTCCCTCGAATTAATAATTCGTTCCCTCAATTTAACAATTCCTTCCCTCGAATTAATAATTCGTTCCCTCAATTTGACAATCCGTCGGGAACGAATTGTTAAATTGAGGGACTGAATTGTTAATTCGTGGGAACGATTTGTTAACTTGATGGAACGAATTGTTATTTGTGGGAACGAATGACTAAACAAATAATTATAATGCACCGAAAATAGAAAGCACGCATCTGATTGGTCAATTGTAATTACAGCCTATAAAATATGAACAAGAATTCCACGGAATCAAATGTCTCGCCTTGTCCCGCCGCCATGACCTCGAGCCTGGGCCAGAAAGCAATTTTCACTGGCCCGAACAGATTATACAATTATTGACTAGTAAGCCATAGAATATCAGATTATATTCTATGGCTCACTAGTCAATAATTGTTTTAGTATATGATAATAGTCGGTATATAGCACTTACGACCTTATGCTACTAGACAAAAATGGAAAAAGAATTTGAAAAAAAAAACAAGAAACGAGGCCACTTTTTGTAGACTAGATGGCCGTGGCCTGCATATCGCGCCTTGGGGCGAGGCATGGACACTAAAAAAAGAGATATAGTAGACGGAAAAACTTTAACCGGACACATGGACGGACGGACGGACGGACGGACGTATGCCAAAATGCCGACAATATCGCGCTTTCCGCAAGCGGGCGCGACAATGATGATGAACACCCATGTGAAGTATCAAGGTAATGGGTGAAGCAGTTGCAGAGATATAGTACACAAAAAAAATAAAAGTAATTTGACCTTGACATTGGGCACAGGGGCCGCACGGTTGGGGGGTAGAATGAAAATATGGATGATGATAAACACCCATGTAAAGTTTCGAGGTAATGGGTGAAGCAGTTGCAGAGATATAGTATAACAAAAAACTTTGACCAAAAAACTTTAACCAGACGTAAGTTAAAAAGTTAACGTTGAAAATGGCTAAGTCAATTACGTAGAAATAATAGGTGAAGGTAAACAAAATGGTGACATGTTGGATAGTTGTATGTGGTGGGCACCCCTTGGTTATGAAGCTGTGAAAGTTTGGTGGTCCTAGGTGGTACAGTACCAAAGAAATGGACTTAAACACAAAAACTTAACATTGTAAACGCGAAAAGTTAATATTGACTGCGCGGAAAAAAGTGGGTCAAATTCAAAAAGGTAACATGTTGGATAGTGATATGTGGTGGGCACCCCTTGGTTATGAAGCTGTGAAAGTTTGTTGGTCCTATGTGTTACAGTAACAAAGAAATGGACTGAAACACGACAACTTAACATTGATTGTGGACGCCGCCCGCCCGCCTGGCTTTCGCCAATCCAATAGCGTGGATTTTTTTCCCCAAAAAAAACCTGGCTAAAAATGAAAAAAAAGTTAAAAAGAAAAAGTTTAAAATGATTTTTTTTTTCAAAAATAACCTGGCTAAAAATGGAAAAAAAGTTTAAAAAAAAAGTTTAAAAATTAACAAAAAAAATAATGCTTGCTACTGGAGCCCAGAATTTTTATAATAGTCCTATATTTATCTACATATCATATCTGCACAGGTCCACATATTGCCACAATATTGTCAACACAGTTTCGTTTGAACGAATTATTTTTCGTTTGAACGATTGTATTTTGCGTTTGAACGATTCTATTTCGTTTGAACGATTATTTTTGCGTTTGAACGAATTTGATTTCGTTTGAACGATTTTATTATGCGTTTCAAAGATTTTATTTTTCGTTAGAACGAAATTTCCCGATTTTAATATATATTTGTTTCACTCATGTCCCTTCACAGCCACCGTACCGTCGAAAACAATATTCTGAAAAGAAAATGCAATTATGTTTCATAGTTTTTGTTTTATCTCACTTTGTGAAGCAGCATGTGAATCACGCACGGAATAAACCTAACATCATCGAGAAAATGACGTTATTGAAACGACGACGTTTGTACAATGCAACTCAGTCAACAGCCTAGAATAGAAATGCTTGCTGTAAACTGTATTTGCTGATAAGTTACACCAAATGTATCTACAAGTGTTAATGCAAACATGCTTACATTGCACACGTATGACACTTGATGATGGTCATGTATACGACGTATGAAGTTGATCGGAATCAAATTGTAGAAGTAGTTCGGCGGTCAAACTATATATCACGGACATACACATGGGCGGACATACTGACAGTTGCATTATTATAATGCCCCCTGATCGGGTGTTGCTGCATGGGTGGAGGGAGGGGGGGGGGGGGTGGGTGGGGGATAACATATTCAAAACATAAGTGAATATGTCAAATATTGATAAACAATGAATATATATATGTAATATATACCTACCCATGAAATACATAGTTATACGATGTAAATAAGTCATATGTTCTCATCGATGAAATAAACAACTTCCGGTGAAAATACGACTACTTCCGCTATCTATATTCATAACGCGCATCGGCAGTAAAACAGCGCAAATAGGCTGAAAATACACATTCATTACCGTATACAGTCTAAAAAACTGCTTATTTCCACGGATCGGTATATAATAAATAGAATATTCATATTTTTGCAACGAATATGACATATATGTTCATCGAGTGGTGTGAAATGTCCATATTTCACGAGTGCCTAACGAATATGACATATATGTTCATCTCGTGGTGTGACATGTCCATATTTCACTCGATGAACATATATGTCATATTCGTTGCAAACATATGAATATCCTCTATATATTAAAAACAACTGGCTTATGTCCGGAATTGACCACCATACATTGAACAAAAATGGACCTGAAACCGCAACTGTGCAAGTTTTATTTGAGCATTACTTGCCCATTTGAGCATTAACCCTTTGAACCCGAACGGCCGCTATATCGGTTTATGCAAACAGTGCAGATCCAGATGAGCCGGCTCGTAACGAGCCGTCTCATCAGGATCTGCACTGTTTGGAAGTAATTTTCATATTGTTGAGAACAAAAAATACCCCCTTTCCATAAATGGAATAGTCTGAAAAGCATTGTGTGATGATTGGATTGGCTTAAAAATTAACATAACAAAATCCATTCCAGATATTTAGGGGTGTAAGGGTTAATCACGTGTCTTTTATCATGTTCCCAGCATGTATAGTATTGCATATGACAGAGTAGGTCTACTAGTAAATATAGTACATGCACATCGTAATATGTTTCTTGATGATTGTTGTTTTGTTTGTTTGTTTGTTTATTAGTGCTTAACGGCATATCAACAGCTCATGTCATGTAAGGCCGGGCAAACGGGTTCGATCCCATTTTAACCTGCTGCATTGGGGGGAAATCCCAAAATCAGAACGGAATATTTACATCGAGAACAAATATATTCAGCCCTGAAATTAGAATAACCTGACCTGGTGTCAGGTCCATACCACACCAAGTCACTTGGCCCCTTCCCCTAAAATAGGATTACGAATATCGTAATACTCACATAAGGGGTATAACCAGATTCAACTGTCACATACAAAATGCCAAAGACGTATGTGAGGGCCAAACCAGGTATCCAGTCGGGATTCCGGTAAGGATGAACCCTGATCGTTAAATTACCCATCGCGTGCTCCCACCTGCCACCCACCTTGATGATTGTTGACCGCGAAAATCCATGACAACGCCAATAAACTTGTAAAACACAGGAATTACAATTTTATGAAAGCAACATGAACATGATATTATCCACAAACATGATAAAGAATGTAAAAGAAACACTCATCTTCAGAAATCCATGATACTCTCTTTAAAACCCTTGATAAACACACGTCATTCATCAGGCGGTAAATTTGACATGTTTGACTAAGGTGGGCTGCAGTGGCCATTCGCCTTATACACCAAGTTACAGTTTGCCATATAAGGTCATTGTTGTTGTTGTAGATTTTGTGCCGCACATGTAAACAAACCGCTGTCCCATTGAAAGCCAGCCAAAATGTGCTATTTTCATTTTACTCCCTAATCTATAATATTGAATTTTTTAAATCAAACTTACATTCATCTTTTGAAATCGACATTCATATAGCTTTCAAAAGTATAATTACACAAATCACAGTGTGTACACACGTAAGTTTTTCAGCTAACTGAACGAGGATGGGTCTACGGTCACAGGCATTCGGCCTGTTTCGGCTTTCATCGGTAGAACTCTATATATACGCGTAGTCTTCATTATGTGAGTGGGGTATCGACCTACGAACATTTCTGCTGCCACAGTCGCCAGGACATAACAACAATGTTTGTATATCAACTTGATAATTATAATTTGGAGGTATTTTTTATACAGGATCTAACATAATTGATGTTTGTTAATGGTATATATTTTTAAGAGTTTAATTACTTAAATATCATATGAAACAAGGCTAAGCTGAGTTTTTTTTATGAAATCAGTAAATATCATATTAAATATAAGCCATTAATCACTATGCCCCCTTGCATATAAAGCATGCTGATGGGTAGATCATTTTTGGATTTTATCATCAATGATGTTTTCGTTCTATAGCTGTGTTCATGCCCAAGATCAATTGAGGCCAATTAATATATGTGTCTTGTCAGACCAAGAAGCAACCAGGGATATAAAGTGTTGATATAAGCGTGGTTGATTTTCGAAACAGTAAATTTAGCGGATTAAGCTCTGTGCCCTGTTCTATTCGTGGCCAATTTTATCCAGAATACGTGTCCCAGTTAATGGGCCAACTGCTTACGTTTTCTTTAATAAAAGTAACGTTTGCGGGCACACTTCCACGTAATCTGAACAGGACCGTTTAGCACAATTAGTAAAGAGCGCATACATGCATCCCGGGTTTGATCCTCAATTTGTTATAGGAATTAATGGCCTTTTTGTGGAATTTATCGGGGTATAAACTTGGAAAAGTCGCGGGAATACTGGACGAAGGCCGGAAGGCCTCGTCCATTATTCCCACGACTTTTCCAAGTTTATATCCCCGATAAATTCAACAAAAATGCCATTCATTCCTTATAATTCCAGCATTTGAAATAATTTCATCAAGAAAATGTGTTTATTTTCCGTTTTCTTAATAATTATTTTAACTGCGCCTCACGGTTACGGAAAGTAATTCGGCATGGGAGACAACTGGGATATAAATTTTGGACAGAGACTTGCTACGGACCAATCAAATGTTAGGGAATTGTGTAAATATTTTTGTGCTGGAATTATAAGTACATATCTGATATAGCTGATTTTGGTCGCCAAACAGGATAAGTTTGTTTTCTTTGAGTATTCCGGTTTGAACCCAATTTAAGAAACATACAGACGTCTCCATATACGCCGAATACAATTGTTCCCGCGTTTGTTTGCAATTGTTGTATAAATAATTATAAAGTTTAAAAGAAATATTAGCAATATGAGCACATAATATTGATTTTCTGATGTGTTATCTACAAAATAACGGTCGGATGGTTATTTAGTTTTAAATGACAGGGCACAAGTCGTCCATATATATTATAAAAATCATTTGCAATATGCCCATTTGTATAAAAAAATAATCGAAAAAATCATAACGTGTTTCCTTGAAGGAAACCGAAAAAAAAACAGACATTTTTCTGTTTCACTATGAAAACAACTGTACAATTCTGCTACGCGTATCCAACTTTAAAATGTGTGTTAGCCACAAATAGTAAAGCGTACGGTTATAAATAGGACAACTTATTGCAATGACGGAACTATTTCGAGTGTCAAAATCCGACGTGACGTTGGTAAATGTAAGCGTAACTCTGCGACGTCATTTTCAGGCTTTCATGACGTTGTCATTAAGGCTGGTTTTCACAGGGCGCGCCCCATATATATATACGCATAGTCTTCATTATGTGGGTAGGATATCGACTTACGAACATTTCTGCTGCCACAGTCGCCAGGACATGACAATACTATTTGTATATCAACTTGATAATTATTCGTTCATTCATTCATTCATTCATTCATTCAGCTTATATTTAAGGGTGGGAATTGGATCGAACACCTTCCATACCCGGCATTTGTTAATTATTTTGTGGGGGTATTTTTATACATACTGTTTGTTCATGGTATCTATGTTTAAGAGTTTAATTACTAATAACATAAGAAACGAGGCTAAGCTGATTTTTTTTTATGAAATCAGTAAATTATATTAATAAATATCATATTAAATGTAAGCCATCACTCACTATACCCCCTGCATATAAAGCATGTTGAAGGGTAGATCATTTTTGGATTTTTATTATCAATGATGTTTTCGTTCTATAGCTGTTTTCATGCCCAAGATCCAGGCCAAATCAGTTGGAAATTATGTGTTGGTCCGACCAAGGAGTGAGAATGTACCGGTATATGTCTCTAGTCAGACCAAGGAGTGAGCGTGTACCGGTATATGTCTCTAGTCAGACCAAGGATTGATAGTGTACCGGTATATTTCTCTAGTCAGACCAAGGAGTGTGCGAGTACCGGTATATGTCTCTAGTCAGACCATGGATTGAGAGTGTACCGGTATATGCCTCTAGTCAGACCAAGGAATGAGAGTGTACCGGTATATGTCTCTAGTCAGACCAAGGAGTGAGCGTGTACCGGTATATGTGTCTAGTCAGACCAAGGATTGAGAGTGTACCGGTATATGCCTCTAGTCAGACCAAGGATTGAGAGTGTACCGGTATATGTCTCTAGTCAGACCAAGGAGTGAGCGTGTACCGGTATATGTGTCTAGTCAGACCAAGGATTGAGAGTGTACCGGTATATGTCTCTAGTCAGACCAAGGATTGAGAGTGTACCGGTATATGCCTCTAGTCAGACCAAGGATTGAGAGTGTACCGGTATATGTCTCTAGTCAGACCAAGGAGTGAGCGTGTACCGGTATATGTCTCTAGTCAGACCAAGGAGTGAGAGTGTACCGGTATATGCCTCTAGTCAGACCAAGGATTGAGAGTGTACCGGTATATGTCTCTAGTCAGACCAATGATTGAGAGTGTACCGGTATATGCCTCTAGTCAGACCAAGGATTGACAGTGTACCGGTATATGTCTCTAGTCAGACCAAGGAGTGAGCGTGTACCGGTATATGTCTCTAGTCAGATCAAGGATTGAGAGTGTACCGGTGTATGTCTCTAGTCAGACCAACGAGTGAGCGTGTACCGGTATATGTCTCTAGTCAGACCAAGGATTGAGAGTGTACCGGTATATGCCTCTAGTCAGACCAAGGATTGACAGTGTACCGGTATATGTCTCCCGGTATATGTCTCTAGTCAGACCAAGGATTGAGAGTGTACCGGTATATGTCTCTAGTCAGACCAAGGATTGAGAGTGTACCGGTATATGTGTCTTGTCAGACCAAGCAGCAACCTGGGGTATAAAGTGAGCCCCTGCTCACTTGCTCTAGTTTTAAGGTTTCTAGTGTTGATATAATCGTGGTATTTAACATTTTCATAAACTTTGTCCTGGTTTTACATTACTAAACACTGACGCCTAAAAGGAAACAAACACTGCATTGGTGCAGCTCATTAACATATGTGTTTGCAAATATGCAAAACGTATTACACCATCTGCTACATCTGCTGATATATACCATGCCGGTCTCAAGCCCGGATAAAGGGGGAGAGGTTTACCTTTAACAGTATAAATTTATTACAATACACGGCTGTACCCCCCCCCCTCCACCTCCACCAATTATTTTCCACAAGAAAAATGAATATTTTCTGTTTTACTCACAAAATATAACATATCAATTTAATATCATGCTAAGTGTCGTAAAGTTTGTTTTATTAAAGATTTAGATGTTCTAAGGGGTGAAACGAAAGGATGTTCCTCTCTCGGAGAAGGACCCGCTATCAGCGCATGATAATCTGACAGTAGACGCCCTCAAGCTCAGTAGAGATTTAACCAACATTGCAAAGTATACTTATCTAGCAAAGTATAAGAAACATTTTCAATTTAAAGATAATTATTATTTTTTATTATACTGAATTTATTACATTATCAAAGCCATTTTGGCTGTGATAATGCAGTACATTCAGTATAATAATTATGCATACTTTTAATCATCAAATATATGCAGTCGTTAGTTCTATATGAAATAATGCATTTCGGGAAAAATAAATAATTACTCGCTCAATGTATACTTTGCTAGATAACTATACTTTGCAATGTTGATGCAATAGGCTACTATTGGTCGATCAGCGTGTTGCATGCACGTCTGTCTGTACGCAGACAGTCTGTTTACGGAGACCAGTAGCCTATTTCACCAAAATTGCAAAGTATACTTATCTAGCAAAGTATACTTTGAGGATGTTGAAGGAGTAATCATTCACTTTTCCCGAAATGCATTATTTCATATAAAACAAACGACTGCATATATTTGATGATTAAAAGTATGCAGAATTATTATACTGAATTAATTGCATTATCACAGCCAAAATGGCTGTGATAATGTAATAAATTCAGTATAATGAAAATTAATTAATTTATCCTAAAATTGAAAATTTCTCCCTCAAAGTATACTTTGCTTGAAAAGTATACTTTGCAATGTTGGTGAAATCGGCTACAGGACACATGGGCTGCGAGGTTCAGTATTTGTGTGCACCAATCATTAGAATTGCTATGAAAATTTAAACCATACACATAAATATATAGTACATATTTTATTTAATGTGCAAATACATGTACATGTATATTTCCATACAAATTACAAACTACAGTAAATAACCTATACACATATACAATTATCATCGTTTTGTGAGGTTGCTGCTGCGGGGAATCCAAATAGTTTCCAAATCATTTTCGGTACATATTCGGTTAATCATTCTGCCATATTGACCTGCGGAAAAGAGAATTGACCAGTGACTGACAAACATGACTTCAGGGTGGTCCTTTAACAAATTCATAAAAATATTACCCCACCCGCCCAAAATACTGAATAATTTACTAAAGTGCCAAAATGCAAACTCAATATGCCAGTACCAGCCTATAACTTTACGAATTCCAATGTGTACATACATGACTATACATAATAAACTGTATTGCAGATGGGTAATCACCTGATTTAGTCGTAAATCCAGGGAAATCCTAGACCTGTTGACACAAGTTGTTGACATTTCCTTTGTAACCAGATGGCCGCGGCCTGCATGTCGAGCTCGCCGAGGCATTTGATGGTCTCAGAGTGTATTTATTTGAAGTTTGATGCCCAATAAGCATTCAAAGTTTTCAGCAAATCTGACTTACGGTTACAGAGATAGTAGATATGTGAAAACTTTAACGCAAATTTTGACAGAAACTTTAACGCAAACTTTATCATTTGACCTTGACATAGGTCATTTGACCTTGACATAGGGGCACAGTGGCCGCATTAGTGGGACACAGAATGAATATATGGATGATGACTAATAAGCATATGAAGTTTCGAGTCAATGTGACTTAGGACTGCAGAGATATAAGGTATTTAAAAACTGTAACGAAGATTTCGGAACGCAAACTTCTAAGTCATTTGACCTTGACATTGGGCACACGGGCCGCATGAGTCGGATACAACATGAATATATGGATGATGACTAATAAGCATATGAAGTTTCAAGTTAATGTGACTTAGGACTGCAGATATAAGGTATTTAAAGACTTTAACGCAGATTTCGAAACGCAAACTTCTAAGTCATTTGACCTTGACCTTGGGCACAGGGGCCGCATGAGTGGGATACAGCATGAATATATGGATCATGACTAATAAGCATATGAAGTTTCAAGTCAATGTGAGTTAGGACTGCAGAGATATAAGGTATTTAAAGACTTTAACGCACATTTCGGACGGACGGTGGGTGGACGCACGCACGCACACACGCACGCACGCCACACGGACGCACGGACGGACGGACGCACGCACGGACACCCGGACATCATTGTGATCACTATGTCTCGCTTTCCGCAAGCGGGCTCGACAAAAATCGCCCGAACCCAATGCAGAAATGTTGGCATTTCTTTAAATGAATAGAAGCAAATAACTGTTGCAACTACACATATAGAAGCAATACAATTGTTAAAATAGACATAAATGTATAGATATCTTAGACAAAGTTCCGTTAATCTCAATTTGAAATGGGAATATTCTACGTTGGAGTTACATTTCTTAAAATTCATTTGCTGTGAGGCTGTTATCGGTGACGACAACAACCTGCATACGCATTGAAAAGTATCACTGTTCGTGATATGCTACGACGTTGCAAAAAGCACGGAGCACACTAGGTGCATTAGAATGCTGACGCGTCGCCGTAAAACTGATTCACAGACCATAAAACCTCTCACATACAGCTCCAAATCTAAAAACAAAGCATGATTATCCCCTAATTCTACGTCCCCTAAGGGGCTCCGTACTTCATAGCATGGTAATCATTTGCTAAATGTGCAACGCGGGGGTTGAATAAGTCGCACGTTTAGACGTTTCACTAGCGGTCATAATAGAATCAGACTACAAGTATGTTGTTATTTCGCAATATAGCTACACCATTTATAACATTTGCACAAGGACGGTCTCAAATTCTTGGTATTACTGACAGCAATGTTCATCTCTAAGTTAATTAACTTCCGTCAGCAACATCATGTAAGGCATCACGGGACGGTTGGAAATGGCCAACATTGACTGCTTTTCTGAGGGCGGCGGGTGACTTATATAAACCGCCGCCTCTCAAAATCAATTAAGGAGGCTCTCGCGACAAATATTGACACATACTTGCAAATGAAGTACAAATCGCGCGCCACAATAAAAATGTAGTAACCGCATCAGATGTGTTCAATTAATTTTTTACAAAGTTACCCCACCCACCCATTTTTGGTCAGAAATTTCAACACGACTGAATTTGTCGGAATTGTTTTCATGAAAACATGAGGCACAGATACTTTGTTATGTCTTGTTCTATCACTTGTAACACCACACCATTTCCTGAAAATGATTTCAAAGCGGGGTTATAATAACCACCTCAAATTTTCGCTACAAATGCCCGAAAAATACCTTAAATTCTGACGCGAAACCGTACCGGCGAGACAGCATAGCATGCGTCATTTTCCAAGATGTCAAAATCAACCGGAGCTACCATTCAGTTTCGTACAATTATGAAATACTGTAAAAAATACTCCTAGTTAAGCCTCTCAAAGTCAAGAAATATTAATAAACCTATTTTTCTAGACACACTGGTGTAACTTACAGGGTCGGTAGTGAAGTATATAGAAAATCGTCCACCCCCTTTTTTAAAGCTAGCTGCCCACTGTCCCGTGAGACCTAAGTTTACGCGTGCATTGTATTAAATGCATAGCTGGTCTGAATTAACTAACTAACAATTATCATCAGGGGGCCGTTCCACTAAACTTCGTACGACTGAAATGTTCGTAAGTGCCTAAAACATTTGCTAATTGATAAAGTATTAACAATGTTTAACAAAGCTTAGATGTTGTGTATCCAAATGATATTAGGCCTATATACTATGACAAATGAGTGTATGTATGGTCCCTGCTATAAATAAACTATTATAATATATTACGAGGACAAGGACAAACGATCGACCAATCATCAGCTGTGGTGAATCATCTGTACACATGTGTAAATTCTATCACTGACCTGGAACAATACATTTGCTAAATATGGTAGTGTGTACTACATTTTACTATTATAGTGGACTTGTGAACCAATCAGCAGCAAGAACACACCCCACGTGTCGGCTCTGGGCAATTGAATGTCAAACCACACTAGTGACCTCGATTTGGTCCTACTGCGTATTTATTTTGAGTGTGAAATTTCGCGCTTTCCAATTTTGCGCTTCCCAATTTCTTTCTTTGCACAGCTCACACTGTGGGTCATGCACTAACTATAAATCTTAATTGATAAACAAAGGTTACTTTATTATGCATCTCTAAACTGTAAGCTGTATTTGGTAGACACATGCTATTTATAGTAAATAGATATCTACATGCTGGTTCACTTGCCACTTTTTTCACCTACATGTATGTGACAAAGCTTTCTCGGGGCGGGTATGGTGTACCACGAGGACATGGGGACCGTGATTATTATACCATGAATTCTATTAAATGGAGCTGATGCTTGGAATTTGTTCATTTAAAAGAAAGAAAAAACATTCACGTGCATTCGTGGCCTGTGCTGATCCAGCACTGACTGACATCTGTGCAGCCCGGACTGTATCACCACTGATCACGTGCACGACAGGTGTTTTGGGTCGGATTATTATTATTATAATAATGGTAATAACCCGTATTCACATATGCCAGGCTGAGTAAATAGATCATTGTTTGAAAATTTCTCATTGATTATCAATTTATTGATGTTAATTAATTTTAGTAGTCTGTGGACCCCATCTCGTTGTGGCGCATCGCCTGCCTACATGAGCTTTATAGACATCACCATGCTTAGTACTTATCATACATGCCTTGTTTGTTTCTTATTCCACCTGTGTGTGGACTGAAACTCTATTGCGAAAATAAACGATTTGTTCTGTTTGTTCTGTTCTGGTAGCAGGCATGGCTTCATCTCTCAGACCACGTTCTAATGTTAGCTACACAATTCTAAATGAAGGAGATTATGTTGTGGTTGACATTCATCCGGTCTGATCATACTTTAATATGTACACTAGTAGTGCAGACTGTGACAATTATAGAATATTGAGTCCCAGTACAGACTAAATAACGTACAGTACAGGCCCTGATCAGATTGTACTGGGAAACAGTATTGTATAATTTGTCCCAGGATTCTGCTACCGCCTCACTTGCGGCTGTGTAAGTAGTCAAGACTTCACAGCGAGCAGTGCAACCCCTGATCAGACTCGTGTTCATGTACGTTACAGTGATTACAAAACAGCATACATTTGTTGTTGATTTATTACAGCTCATTGTGTACCTTTATGGAGCATAATCAAATATTTTTCGCAATTATGTAATTGTCAATATTGCAGCTGGAAGTAATTTATATAATGTTCACTTGTTATTCTGTGTTCAGTATACAGCTATAAATAATTATCGGTAACATGGTCATTATAATTTACTTTTACATAGGGTATACCTATGTATAGGGATCGCCTCCGAAAATTAGCCACGCCCCAGACCCCCCTCGATGCGGAGGTAGGTAGTGATATCTTGGAGTAACCATAACAACAACATGCATTGTGTTACTCAAAGTTTAACTGTCATACGCAACCGCTAATTGAAAATAATATTATGAAAAAATACTTGCACTGCACAATATCAACAACGGATGTTCTACGTACAAAAATACATCGGATTATTTTGTTGCGCGTGATTTGCCCCCATTTGCGGTCATCGCTAAATTTAGTAACAGAGTTAACTCCCCTCCGAATACTCTCCGAAACAAGCGACGCGTTTAACACACAAACTACATCAAGTTTGACCTTCCGACAGCCTATTTTTAAACTCACCCGACACATGTGCGAAACAAAACTCGCACGTGTAGGTCTAACTGATGTTTAATCCTCATTCTCTCTCTCTATCGATGGATTTACAGCGGATTTTAGTGACATTCCCGAATTCGGCCTGATTGACATTTGTCTATGGTGGCCAATACACGCCAACATGAGTGTCAATTCTACGTTCAGGGAAGGGGGTCAATAAGTCAGTATTTAAGGTGATAACTTACAGTCAGGGAACAAATTAATGACAGTATAACACATCCAGCGTATATTAATACCCATATTAATGCAAGTACTGAAATACGACAACAAAAAATCTAACAAATTTGGGCTTCCATACATTGAAAATTTTGTCAGCGGTTTCCCCAATGACGTCATTTGTATGTTTTAATATACTCGATCCGGGGCCAACTATTTCATTCACAAAACAGAAGTAAACTTGGCGATGTACCGATAAGGCATTTTCAGGCGCGACACCGCTTCCGTGGCGGAATTATTGCTCTTCAATCAGTTTTCAATATATCTATAATGATCATAGATATCTGGAATCTGTACTTGAATTGATGATGTCTTGTATATGTGTTACCGTATCTTTCTGATATTGCTATGCATAATCTGTAATGTTGTTGAATGTTTTGGTACATACTGTAGCAGTGCATACTGTACTTCAAGTTGTGCCATATCAATAGTTTACCCCTTAACCATTAAAACGCTGAAAAATAAAATTGCCGTCTGCTCATTTTTTATATTTTAATCTCTTTAAGAACATGTTTTCGCAGCGCAGTAGAATCGTCTCAGAATGTTTTTAAGGAGAAAATATAAAAAATATTTAAAACAGCAGACGACAATTGTCGTTTCCAGCGCTTTAAAGGTACATGCCCACTCAGTAAGCCCAAAATGTCATTTATAGGATTTAAATAAGTGTATAACTGATAGTGACGCGCGGTGGTATCAGGCTATTTTCATATGCAAATGAGGCATGATATTTTTTAATTATGTGTACTAAAGAAATGCGTCACCTGAAAAAATAATATTTTCGACAGATTTTAAAGTATGATCATTGCACATCATAACATAAATACAGAGATTAAATAGTAATGTCCGTTAACATTTTAAGCAAACACGGTTATCGCCCCTGATATCAGTGTGTAAATTTACGTCTGATATAAAATGTATAATAATGCCAATCAGTACGTGGGATAATGGCGCATGAATGTTTATTTTGCCAGGAAATGTCTCAGATGATGTCTCTGATGTAAATAACATTTTGTACCTACTGAGTGGGCATGTACCTTTAAGGGTTCATGAAACTGCAACACCAACAATCAATCAATCAATCAATCAATCAATCAATCTAGTTTAATCTTGTAGTACCCTATGTTCAGTACTTTCAGTACTTTGATTTTATCTACGTTATAAATGTTGGTCAACTATGCAGTATGAAATTATCTATGCTGGTTGAAAATCTGTATATCGCTCGTTTCTCTTGATAGACTATCCTATATTGTTTTATTACGTTAAATTCAGGGCAAATATTAACGGGATTTAAATACATCATATCGGTACTCCTTTAAATAATATTTGTATATTTTAAATGTTATGCTTCAAGATAAACCTCAAGATAAACTGGATTATTTAATGTTCTATCGATTGCGCATGAATATCAGTAAAAACTAATCCAGTTTATCTTGAGGTAAATCACACTTACACATCAGCGTCCAATTTTTGGCCTGTCTACAGCCTTGTATATTGTCAGCTAAAACAATCAATATTACTCTTCTCCAAATGGGGACAGGTGCACGAGAAAACGTGCCCTGTTTCTAAATCCCACATAAAATATGTTTACCTAATAATGTTTTATTTCAACGTTAAAATTAAAATCCTTGGGATACCATCGATGTTGTTAGTCATTTATACATATATATGTTGATGAAATAGAAACATTTCAAACACCGACCAGTATTAGTTAACTGATGGGTGAGGAAGTCAACATGCCAACCATGTTGGTTTTCATGTGCATGCGCTACTTGTTGTCTTCACTGGCTATGTTGGCCACTGGTAAACAAAAGGGAACTTACAACTTTTGGAAGTCAAATTGACTTGCTTGGTATACTTATGTGTCATGTTACTGGGAAAATGGGGCTTATGATATTTGTGACCATTGTAGATCCTGATCAAATAGCACGATCCTGTAGTCTAATAACGCTTGTTAGAAGTCCCGTTTCTCCAGTATATACATGTTTTATAAAAAGTACGCACAAGTTTATTGTTGGTATAAAGTGTCTATCAGTTGATAGCTATTTTGATAACAATTATAAAATTGTGAGAACAAAATTAAAATACAAATATATATTCTCAGTCGAGGTTTGAGACCTGTTCGAGAGATCAATTTTCTACTGTACTTAATATAAGTTCATCTTTATTTGATATGGTTAGAAATAATTAACGTAATTCCCTTTTTACGTCCACGGGAATTATAAATCTTGGTCAGACTACGTTAGTTTACACATGTACTAACGCTGGTTGATAAAGCTCAGCTGGCCTATATTGCTCTGTTTCATTACCAGATGTGCCCGTTAAATTATGAGACGCTAATAAAAAGTGTTTCTCTTAAATTTGCAGTACGGCAAACATATTCTACTGATTTGTAATTTCAGCATATACTTTGTCTCATTTGATTATCTTTGACACAATTGCAACTTGCAATACTTAATATAATTTCATATTTATTTGATATGGTTATAAATAATTAACGTAATTCCCTTTTTACATACAAGGGAATTATAAATCTTGGATCAGACTACGTTAGTTTACAAACTATGGTTATTTACGCTGGTTTTAACTATTTGTATCGTTGCATGTTTTCTCTTGATTTCACGGCAATATTAACGAGATTTCCACCGAGTATCGAAACTAGTATTGGTGAAAGTGTCACAAATTATAAAATTATCAATAAATGGAAATGTGTTGTTTTTATTTCCAGGGAATTAGGCAGAATCATCGCGAATTATTTACTGCAAACTAAACTAAACCTTATTGAATTATATGTGTACAACCAGGGTAGACCCCGTTCAGAATGTGCGGATGCGCAGCTTGATCTGCGTATACACTGGTTTCAATCGCTGTTTTGCACTAGGCCACATGTATATTGGCCCGAAATATTAAGTTAAAAAAGTTCGCCAGTCTGACAATATATGAGCCGCGTCGCGAGAAAACCTGTCTTCGGGAAATTATTGGTCAAATTAACATTTTGTTACTATGACAATGGTATTTGTGTGATGAATTGAATGCTTTTTATTTGATCATGATATCTGCGATATTCATTAAGATATTATAGTTTATACAACGCCACTATGCAGGTCGTTTGAGCAAATGAGACGTCACGTAAAAGCCACGTCAAATGACGTTACAGTATATATAGAAAATACGAATATTGGTTGAGCCTTAGACAGCTTTATTGGGGCGAGCTTTAGCGAGCCTCTATAAAGTTGTCGGGGCGAAACCGAATATATTTTATATTCTACGGCACTAATCATGTATTTAATGTATACCGCATACTAAACGTAATTGCTTGAACGTGCGTGACGTCATGTTTTGACGTCATTCCCTCGCCATGCGTCACAAATCCAGTGACGTGATTCAAAGCAAAATGGCGCGTCCACGCTAGGTAGATTCGGTATTGTATCTGATTAAATCTGCGATTTATTTACGATACACAGTTGTCATATTAAGCATTGCGATCATAATGGACATGTCCGTGTCGTTGGTTACGTCGCATATACTGTAAAAATGAACAAAATTCAGCTGCACCGACAGCGACTTCGATTTTGAAATTCGCCGCCATCTTGAATTTGCTGTTGAGACTAATATTAGGCTACTTCTGGATCCTGAATCTGGATCCTGTAATGCTAGACGATATTATTCATACAAAAACGTGATCCAACTTATTTATCACATCCTCATGCACATACCTTGCACACCAGCTGTGTTAATACAGAAACAACACCAGAAAGTGTGTCAAAGCTATGGTAACCCGAGTTAATTCGAATGTTTCAACAAAACCGTGTAGACACAGGTGAGCCAACTCATAACGAGCCGTGTCATCAGAACCTGCTCTATTTGTAAATATTTTTTAGATTTCATAATAAATACTCGTAATTTTCTTTCCGTGTGTGGGTGGAGGGGGGGGGGGGGGGTGGGTGTGTATGACCCCTGCTGCCTCCTCGTTTGTGGCTTCCTGGTTACGGCCCTGATGATGTGTCAGGAAGTTTTATATCTTTTTTGCTTTCCATAATGCAAATGTTCTATTTACATTATCACAATACACTATGATTGTATTTTATAACAAGAGTGTCGCAAGTCACAAAATACGCCCGTCGAATATGGGCCAGACAGCGAAGATGCAGAAATGTGAAGCTGTCACCAAGGCAAGAAACATTAATGAGAATTTGAAAGTCTATAGCATTATTTCTTCATCTCGTTGTGCTAAACATGTATACTAATTTAGGCAGAGATAGAAAAGTAGAGTGTAAAGTAGAAATGATAGGGAATTGGATACAATAATGTTGAAAAAATGGCTAAGTTAAAAAGGTGATATTTTTGTTAAAAAATATTTTCTCGGCATAAAAACACCAAGGTGCACATCTTCAATATGTGTAGAAGACGTGTGTATAGTTTCAGAACGATCGACTGAACGGTTTCGGAGGAGTTGTGTACACAATCTCTGTACCGTATATAGAAATGTATAGAAAAATGAAGAAAAAATGGCTAAGTTAAAAAGGTGATATTTTTGTTACAAAAATATTTATTCGGCATAAAAACACGAAGGTGCACATCTTCAATATGTGTAGAAGACGTGTGTATAGTTTCAGAACATCTTCAATATGTGTAGAAGACGTGTGTATAGTTTCAGAACGATCGACTGAACGGTTTCGGAGGAGTTGTGTACACAAACTCTGTACCGTATATAGAATTGCATAGACAAATGTAGAAAAAATGGCTAAGTTAAAAAGGCGATATGTTTGTTAAAAAATATTTTTTCGGCATAAAAACACCAAGGTGCAGATCTTCAATATGTGTAGAAGACGTGTGTATAGTTTCAGAACGATCGACTGAACGGTTTCGGAGGAGTTGTGTACACAAACTCTGTACCGTATATAGAATTGTATAGAAAAATGTAGAAAAAATGGCTAAGTTAAAAAGGTGATATTTTTGTTAAAAAATATTTTTTCGACATAAAAACACCAAGGTGCACATCTTCAATATGTGTAGAAGACGTGTGTATAATTTCAGAACGATCGACTGAACGGTTTCAGAGGAGTTGTGTACACAAACTCTGTACCGTATATATAAAATTGTATAGAAAAATGTAGAAAAAATGGCTAAGCTAAAAAGGTGATATTTTTATTAAAATTAAAAAAATATTTGTTCGACATAAAAACACCAAGGTGCACATCTTCAATATGTGTAGAAGACGTGTGTATAGTTTCAGATCGATCGACTGAACGGTTTCGGAGGAGTTGTGTACACGAACTATGCGCGTTTTTTTCAGCCGCCAGCCCGCCCGCCCGCCCGCCCGCCGTGCGGTAAAACATAATACGTACCGTTTTTTAAAAACGGTCGTATAAAAATCCGAAGACTTTTTATTTTATTTCACTTGATATGTTTATTATAATATACTGTAATACACAGGGGAGATACTTCATAAATTAAAAGAGTTAAATGCCAGTAATCACACGTTGTGCATGTGTGGATGCGTCAATCCATCCGTCCGTCTGTGCATGTCTATGACCAACTGTACAGTTAATCCACCAAGTATTTGACATTCCGAAGATTCCTGTGGATATGATATTAGAGTTTTAAAAGTTTGTCCATACTGATATTTTTGCATTGACAATGCTGCTACAACCTTTGACGATTAACACGTAACCCCCTAAGTAACTGAAATTAACTGTTTCATGTTAAGTTTGAGACTTCCATTATGCAGAAAAGGGGATCGTTTTGCAAAAAATAAAAAATATCCTCAAGTGGTGCAGATCACGGTCCATGATACTAATGTCTCCAACATATGTTGCCTTGAAATATCATCCCACCGTATCTATTTCTTATATTAACATGACACACACGTCAGTGTGCATTCAGATTTAAGCTTTTCATATTCAGACAACATAAATGTCAAATGTTCACGACATCGTACCGCTTACAGCTGTACTTGGACCACCTGCTGATAAAAACGGATCTTACAATATCTGCAATACATGTAAGATCGGCCACCCATATATCACGTCGGTAATCGAGAAAGGATTCCCTAGTGACTGAATGGCGGACATCCTATGTTCTGATCAGACGGTGCATATGCACAGATGAGACATCGTGGCATCCATGTCTTTGTTGTTTTTGCAGGTAAAGGTTGCGCTAAATGTTAATTTTAAACATTACATGCATATTAGAAAGAAATAATTGAGCAATAACCTGAAAATTCGCGTCGAGTTAACCAGATCTGAAACATATAGTTGTGCGGGAAACCGGGCCCAGGCTACAACGGTCTACAAATATGCTGCCGACCATCTGTATGTAAATACAAAATTTGGCTTACACAGAGTTTTCACCTGTTAATGGTGGTCGATAGCAGTTAATGTGGACAGTTATCTGTAAACTGCGTCAAAGAAAATATTATATGTCAAAATAACGGAACATACAAAACACATATCAATAACAGTCAAACAATTTTATATGTGATATTAGCAGCAAAATAATAAAAGAAAATTACCCTTACGCCATTATTGTTAATAAAAACATAATAGAAGATGTGCCCGTTTCTACGGTAGCATGGAGGGGACATGTGTGATTTTTTATTTATCTCGTGGCCACGAGATAAATAAAAAAAAAACACACCTAAAGTTCTCGTGGCCACGACATAATTCATGTGTGTTTTTTTTTATTTATCTCGTGGCCACGAGATAAATAAAAAAAAACACACCAAAAGATCTCGTGGCCACGACATAATTCAGGTGTGTTTTTTTTTATCTCGTGGCCACGACATAATAAGTCGTGGCCACGAGATAAATAAAAAAACACACATGTCCCCTCCATGCTTCTGTACGTTTCGAATAAAAATGGTGGATTTCGATCGTACGACCGTTAGTACGACAGTCTAACGATCATGCAATACATTCTCAGAATTTTCAGTTTCGTTTTTTTCACACACATACGCCCGATTTAGATATATTGTGTTCGTTAGATAACTTTAACACAACGGAACAAACCTAACATGGCGGTCTGACAAACGTCGATAATTGGAAATCTCGGCTGAAATTACGTCAGCTAAGTTCACGACGTCATATCTTGTGACGTCGTCAGACTCCCGAAGACAGGTTTTCTCGCGACGCGGCTCATATAATCATATATTATAACGAGTACATCGGTCATCTATAATTATTTACGCGAGTTAACGATTATTACTGCAAACTAAACTTCCTTGAACTTTATTTGTACAACCAGGGTAGAATTATTTTCTGCAAACTAAACAGAATTTGTAATTTCAGCATAGACTTTGTTTTATTTGATTATCTTTGACATAATTGCAACTTGCAATACTTAATATAATTTCATCTTTATTTGATATGGTTAGAAATAATATCACGGTGGTCAATGGTGGAATCGCCACACTACATGTACATGGATTATCGATTTACATATCGATAAAATTACGTACATCACGTGACACCTGTAGATTTCCGAGAGATTACGGAAAAAGCCGATATCACGGAAATTGCCGACTGACCATCACGTATTGGTCAGCTTAAATTGACCACCTCTACACCGATGTATGTGAAGTTGTCATTACTTGCAGGAGGAGGTGGTTTTCCCCGGGTACTCCGGTTTCCCCCATCATTCATCTCACGGAGTAATGCAGAATAGACCGGAATTGGCCGCCCGCATTACTCTTATTAAACATTATTGACTGTAATATGCATCGTCTGAAATCATATTTAACATTTTGGACCATGACCGGCGGTATGGTATGGGCCACTCACTAATATATGGGCAATTGCTATATTATCTTCTCTTTTTCTTTCGTCTTCAGAATATGTGAAACACATTGTCATATAACCAAATAGTAACAGATAAACGCCGCACTTGAACTCGAATAATAGCATATCGTATATAACGATAAGCCGCGAAACGACAGTAGCTGGGCCCGAAAACATATTACATCATACTTTGCCCTGACCAATCGTCAAATATCATCATTATATAGAATAACACTGTTACGGCTGAATCTCCATATATCACATGCACTCACACTCAACCTTTTTCACGGTCTTACATACCGGCTTCGTGCGATAGGAGAATTAACTAGCTAGGTTAAATTAACCGCCTCATTGCCTCCTTCATTTAATGCACATATTTCGACTGTATGGCAGATATTAGTAAATTCGGAAACAAACGGGCCAACGGTCATTGGCCTGCCACTTTTGGGTTCAAATGCCCGGGTTTGGAAGGTCCTCGAGCCAATTCCTACCCTTAAATATAAGATAAAAAAACAAACCATGTGGTCACTATGGATTTTGTCCAGGTACGATGGCCGCGAAAGTTGGATATGAATACCGCCAATCAATTACGTGGGGTAATGGTGAATGAATGTTTATTTTGCCAGAAAATGTATCAGATGATGTCTTTGATATAAAGAAGATTTTGTGCCTACTGAGTGGGCATGTACCTTTAATATTAAATTTTGTTTAAACTAATATACGGAGCCCCACAGGGTACGTAGAATTATTTGTTTAATTAATTCGTTCCCAAGAAATAACAATTCGTTCCCACAAATTAACAATTCGATCCCACAAATTAACAATTCGTTCCCACGAACTAACAATTTGTTCCTCAATTTAACAATTCGTTCCCTCATTTTAACAATTTGTTCCCACGAATTAACAATTCGTTCCACGGGAACGAATTGTTAATTAATGAGAACGAATTATTATATCGTGGGAACGAATTGTTAAATTGAGGGAACGAATTGTCATTTCGTGGAAACGAACTGTTAATTCGAGGGAACGAATTGTTAAATTGAGGGAACGAATTGTTACTTCGTGGGAACGAATTAATAAAAAAAAAACCATGTCCCCTGACGGGCTCCGCACATGACCTCTTGTTTGTTTGCTGATATTGAAATATGTGGACTAAATATGATTGATTTGGAATCCTATATTGGTGCATCAAAGGAGCCGCTACATGGGCAGACGTCTTACAAATTCAGAAACACATGGACAATGGAAATAGAGAATAGTAGGTTAATGCCATGAATGGGAAAAATATCTGGCAAGGCTTAGGAAACGGGTTGGGCGAGGCTCAACCGAGCGCATCACGTTTCCGTGCCGCGCCAGATATTTTCACCATTCACGGCATTAACCTACTATTCTATTTATCTCGTCAACACTATAAATAGCTTTAAAATGAAAAAGAAAGCCGCATCCTTAAAATCGGAGAACCGACTAGTATGACAACCGCACATTCATGCACAGTGATTGTGTCGTATTGACAGGATATCAAAAATGTTTCACGGCAACGTGTTTCACGGCACACACGCACTGTGTTGACGGGATAAAATACTTTATCCCGTCAACTCAGTGCGTATGTGCCGTGAAACACGGTGCCGTGAAACATTTTTGATATCCAGTCAATACCATTTTTGCATTTTACAGCCATTTGTAGGTGTTGACGGGATAAATAGAATAGTAGCTTAGTGCCGTGAATGGGAAAAAATATCTGGCGCTGCACGGAAACGGGATGTGCTCGGCAGAGCCTCGCCCATCCCGTTTCCTGAGCCTTGCCAGATATTCTTTCACATTCACGGCACTAACCTACTATTCTCTATATATTTAAATTTCATTAAACGTTTTTGGTGGTGTTCATGTTTTTGAAGGAAATTTTTAATGTGACTCATGCAAAACAAATTACGAAAAATAGATAGTTTTGACAGAAATCCTTGAATCATGGGGTAAATTTACTTTTATAGACATTCCAGAGAATATATCAAAACAAATGATATGGAATAGTTCGTAGCTAAAAGGAAATGGCCCAATGTTTTTCTATGAAGAGTGGCATGAACGTGGAATTAAGTCAGGGATTCCGCTGGCGATCGCCACTTTCGAAATTGGCGATAAAAATAAACAAATGGCGATAAAAAATTACTATTTTAGATTTAAAAAAAAAAAAAAAAAAAAAAAAAAAAAAAAAAAATTTTTTTTTTCTTTTTGAAGTGGCGAATTTTTTATTTTCCCCAGCGGAATCCCTGTTAAGTATATATAATCGAACCTCCCCGATCGGCCACCTCTCTACAACAACACCCTCTCTGTAACAGCCGCTATTTTATATCACAAATGGATGATTTCCTCTATATCTAACCCTTAGCCTGCTGAGCACGAAAATTGTCGTCTAGTGTTGCTTTTACCTTCTTTCTCAATAAAAACATGTTTTGACTGCACATTGGAAATGATTCTAAAATGCTGTCAAAGCATGTATTTGATGAGAATTCTCGAAGAAAATAAATAAACAGTAGACAATAAAATTTAATTCAGCGTTTACCTTCCTACAACAGCCACCTCTCTACAACAGCCAGTTTTGTGTCTTCCCATGGGTGGCTGTTGTAGAGAGGTTGCACTGTAGTAGAAATATATGATTATAGAAGTAAGTCATTCTCTGAATTCACAGATGTAAAATAACTATTATTTAAAATATTACAAGATTGTTACAAGCATAAATACAGATTTCACCAACATTGCAAAGTATACTTTTCTAGCAAAGTATACATTGAGGGATTAATCATTTATTTTTCCTGAAATGGCTGTGATAATGTAATAAATTCAGTATAATCAAAATTAATAAATTTATCCTGAAATTGAAAATTTCTCCCTCAAAGTATACTTTGCTAGATAAGTATACTTTGCGATGTTGGTAAAATAGGCTACTGAAAGGAAAGAATAAATTCAATAATCACAAACCCTCCACTAATAGAAATAATTAAATCTGCAAAAGAATGTAACAAAAATATATATACCATCTTAAAGGTACATGCCCACTCAGTAGTCACACAATGTGCTTTCTATCAGAGACATCACCTGAGTCATGTTGTGGAAATAAACATTCATTCATCATTACCCCACGTATTGATTGGCATTATTATACATTTTATATCAGACCTAAATTTCCACACTAATATCAGGGGCGATAACTGTGTTTCCTTAAAATGTTAATGGATATTACTATGTATTCTCTGTATTTAGTTTTTGATGTGCAATGATCATACTTTATAATCTGTCGAAAATGTTATTCTTTCAGGTGACGCATTTAAATAATATAAATTATTAAAACATATCATGCCTCATTTGCATATGAAAATAGCATGATACCACCATGCGTCACTATCAGTAAAATAAATATTACTAAATGATTATATGTGTATAACGGGCACTCGTAAATCTTAGAACTGGTGGAATGGTGACACAAGTATACACTTATTTAATTCCTTTAAAGTACAGTTTGTGCCTATTGAGTGGGCATGTACCTTTACTAGTCAAATAAATGTTGTTTATAAAGCAAGAACAAAATGGAAGTAATAATTTGTCGATAAAAATATAACTGCAAGGTAGTAAACACACATTATTTTCAAAGCACAATAAGTTCTAAACTAAGACGTTTTTAATACAAATTTCTAATGAAAATTGTTGCGAACAAAAAGGTTATTTCTTCTGTACCATGGCACAGGAAACAATTAACATCTATTTTGGGGATTTCAATAAAAGTCTGCATTTCGGGTCACAAGTTGGCTCCGTTTTAAAGGATCATATATGGTAGATGTAATCTAGTTTGGCATTTATTAAGTTTTGGATAGTATGAACAGAAAAATATATTCTTAAATCTATGCATTTTATCCCGTCAGCACAGTGCGTATGTACCGTGAAACTCGATGCCATGAACTATTTTTGATACCCTGTCAATACGACCTAATCACTGCGTATGAATATGTGCTGTGGCTGGGATTATTGTTTTGCATTTTAAAGCCATTAGTAGGTGTTGACGAGCTCGCCCATCCCGTTTCCAAAGCCTTGCCAGATATTTTTTCCCATTCACGGCACTAACCTACTATTCTCTATTTGCTTGGAAAATACTTTAAATAGTCTTGTAAATTAAGGTAGTTGTACCCTTCTTGTGGCCCTATGCAAAGTCTATGGAAATCTAATAAAAAAAAACCTACTAATGAAACTAGATGGTCGGTAAATCCGAAAAATACTTCCCGATGACTCCTGGATTGAAATTCAAAGTCCTTGACCCTGGGTATTGGTGTAGTATGCTAATTAATCACGATAAATGGTGATCATCGTGTATGATGTTTCAAGTTGATATCGCAAGCGGTCACAGAGGAATAGGAATTTAAACAAGAGGCCCAAATGGGCCTGTATCGCTCACCTAAAAGCCTCCATAGTGGTCATCTTGATTTCACAAAGACTCTTCACTTACAACTTCAAATGTTCCACATAATTTGTTGGTACCTTCTGATCAAACATATATTGCGAATGTGCATGTGATTTACTGCTATACCTTCAATTTGATATATAAAATGACCATATTCGGTCAAAAATAAAATTTGACCCCTAGTTGACCCCTCGGGCCACGCCCATTTTTCACCCAGGGGCCACCATATGAACAAATCTGAAACAGCGTTAAATATCAATCATTCACACCAAGTT
The DNA here is from genome assembly GCA_029237695.1 of Conchocele bisecta. Classification (NCBI taxonomy): domain Eukaryota; kingdom Metazoa; phylum Mollusca; class Bivalvia; order Lucinida; family Thyasiridae; genus Conchocele; species Conchocele bisecta. The sequence continues at coordinate 26,912,532 of CM055278.1, read as the reverse complement.
TCGTCGAAATCGGCCTGGAGGTTTTGTGAGAAGAATATTTTTTTGACAATTTGACCTACTTTTCAACGGCGGACATACTTGGATTTTTTGGTGATGACCTCATTTTAACAAAAAATGGACAGGCTTCAACCCACACCATAACAGATAAGGTTGGCCAATATCGGCCAAGCAGTTCACAAGAAGAACTACGTTTGAAATATTTAGTAAAATAACAACTTGTAATACCTTCGTGGCCATCTTGGATGACAAAATCATCTGATTTAGACAAAAAATGTTCCAGAGTGATCGACTAGTCGATACCTTCGATTTGATATATTATATGACCATATTCGGGCAAAAATATAATTTGACCCTAGCTTAGTTCCCAGGGCCCCTAGTCCAACGCCCATTTTTCACCCAGGGGCCCACCATATGGTAAACAAATCTGGAAACAGGCATTAAATATCAATCATTCACACCAAAAAGTTTCGGTCGAAATCAGCCTGGAGGTTTGTGAGAAGAAGATTTTTTTGACAATTTGACCTACTTTTCAACGGCGGACATCTTGGATTTGGTGATGACCTCCATTTTAACAAAAATGGACAGGCTTCACCCACAGACCATAACAGTTAAGGTTGGCCAATATCGGTCAAGCAGTTCACAAGAAGAATACGTTTGAAATATTTAGTAAAAGAACAACTTGTTTACCTTTCGGTGGCCATCTTGGATGACGAAATCATCTGATTTAGACAAAAAATGCTCCAGAGTGATCGACTAGTCGACACCTTCGATTTGATATAGTATATGACCATATTCGGGCACAAATATAATTTGACCCCTAGTTGACCCCTCGGGCCACGCCCATTTTTAACCCAGGGACCACCATATGAACAAATCTGAAACAGCATTAACTATCAATCATTCACACCAAGTTTCGTCTAAATCGGCCTGGAGGTTTGTGAGAAGAAGATTTTTTGACAATTTGACCTACTTTTCAACGGCGGACATCTTGGATTTGGTGATGACCTCCATTTTAACAGAAATGGACAGGCTTCACCCACAGACCATTACAGTTAAGTTTGGCTAATATCGGCCTAGCAGTTCACAAGAAGAATACGTTTGAAATTTTTAGTAAAAGGACAACGTTTTTACATTTCGGTGGCCATCTTGGATGACAAAATCATCTGATTTAGACAAACAATGCTCCAGAGTGATCGACTAGTCGTGATTTGATATATTATATGACCATATTCGGTCAAAAATAAAATTTGACCCATATTTGACCCCTCGGGCCACGCCCATTTTTGACCCAGGGGCCACCATATCAACAAATCTGAATCAGCATTAACTATTGATCATTCACGCAAAGATTCGTCAAAATAGGCCTGGCGGTTCGTGAGAAGAAGATATTTTAAGAATTTGACCTACTTTTCCACGGCGGCCGTCTTGGATTGTCGATGACCTTCATTTTAACAAATCTGAAATGGCATCACCCATATATCATCCCTGTTAAGTTTTACCAACATCGGCTCAGCAGTTCGGGAGAAGAAGATGATTGAAAATGTTCACGGACGACGGACAACGGACGACGGACGACGGACACTTTGCCATAAGAATAGCTCACATGAGCTTTGCTCAGGTGAGCTAAAAACTTTAACGTAAGCTGTAAAAAAAGTAATTGGACCTTGGGCTCCTGGGCAGCATGGGTAGGGCATACAATGAAATTATGGATGGTGATCAATGTGTATATGAAGTTTCACGTTGATATCGCTAGCGGTCACAGAGATATAGCAATTTTATAAAAAAATGTATGTAAGATTTAACAAATAAAAGTATCAGTCATTTAACCTCGACCTTGGGCTCCTGGGCATTGACAATATGGATGGTGATCACTGTGTATATGAAGTTTCAAGTTGATATCCAAAGCAGTCACAGATATATAGCAATTTGAACAAGAGTTGTCAGAAGACAACGAATCTCGCCTGTTGGCAGCCTTCACTCAAACTTGGCACAGTTGCATAAAAAAACATGTATATTATATAACTTTACCTTAGGTTAAAGGGCGTGCGGTGGACATTGACATTGGGGTCAGTGGTGCATTGGGGTCAGTGGGTCATTGGGGTCAGTGGGTCGTGGGTTTGTTATAGCATAATATAGCATATTAAGATGAATGCATGTATGAAATATCAATGCGCTCCCTTTAAACAGAAGTAAAACAAAATGTAACACAACTTTAAGTTTATGAACGCACTAAGTTGGTGATTTTCTACAGCATGATAGCTATTCACATGAGGAATGCATGTATGAATGTGCTAAGTTTGTGTCCTTCACCTTGGGGAAAGAGGTGGGGGGGGGGGGGGTTGGTCATGGATTTGCTGTAGCACAATAGAGGATCATCACATGAATACATGTATGAAATATCAAAGCGTTCCCTGTAAAGAAACAGAAGGTACACAACATTTACCCCAACGTTAAGTTTATGAACATGCTAAGTTTGTGACCTTGACCTTGGGGTAAGGGTTGGGTCGTGGGTTGTGTATTGTCTACAGCATGATAGAGGGTCATCTGAGGAATGCATGTATGAAACATCAAGGCGTTCCATGAAAGGAAACAGATGTTATAAGACATTTACCCCAACGTTAAATTTATGAATGTGCTAAGTTTATGACCTTGACCCTGGGGTAAGGGATGGGCGGTGGGTCATGGATTTGCTATAGCACGATAGCGTATCATCAGATGAATCCATGTATGAAATATCAAGGCGTTCCCTGTAAAGAAATAGAAGTTATAAAAAGACATTTACTCCAACGTTAAGTTTATGATGTTGATCTTGGGTAAAGGGGTGGGGGTGGGTGGGTCATGGATTTGCTGTAGTACAATAGAGGATCATCAGATGAATGCATGTATGAAATATCAAAGCGTTCCCTGTAACGAAACAGAAGTTACACAACATTTACCCCAACGTTAAGCTTATGAACATGCTAAGTTAGTGACCTTGACCTTTGGGTAATGGTTGGGTGGTGGGTTGTGAATTTGCTACAGCATGATAGATGGTCATCTGAGGAATGCATGTATGAGATATCAAGGCGTTTCATGAAAGGAAACAGATGCTATAAGACATTTACCCCAACGTTAAGTTTATGAATGTGCTACGTTTGTGACCTTGACCCTGTGGTAAGGGGTGGGCGGTGGGTCATGGACTTGCTATAGCACGATAGAGTATCATCAGGTGAATGCATGTATGACATATCAAGGCGTTTCATGAAAGGAAACAGATGTTATAAGACATTTACCCCAACGTTAAGTTTATGAATGTGCTATGATTGTGACCTTGACCTTGTGGAAAGGGGTGGGGTGTTTCATTGATTTGCTATAGCACGATAAAGTATCATCAGATGAATGCATGTATGAAATATCAAGGCGTTCCCTGTAAAGAAACAGAAGTTATAAAAAAGACATTTACTCCAACGTTAAGTTTGTCATGGATTTGCTACAGCATGATAGAGGGTCATCTGAGGAATGCACATATGAAATATCAAGGCGTTCCATGAAAGGAAACAGATGTTATAAGAAATGTACCCAACGTTAAGTTTATGAATGTGCTAAGTTTGTGACCTTGACCTTGTGGTAAGGGTTGGGTGGTGGATCATGGATTTGCTACATCATGATAGAGGGTCATCTGAGGAATGCATGTATGAAATAACTAGAAAATGTGTTCATAGAACACGGATGCCCCACATATCGCTTTGATAATAAATGAGGCCAAAATCCAAGTAAAATTTGTTTAAGATATTTACCTGAGCGTTAAAGTTTTTGAAGCACTAAGTATGTGACCTTGACCCTGGGCTTGGCGGGGGCAGGACGAACGTGGATTTGGCACAGGACAGTAGAGGACCATCAGAGCAATGCGTATATGAAATATGAAGCTGATCAGTGAAAGAAAACAGAAATTATAAGATATTTACCCGAGCGTTAAAGTTTTTGAAGAACCAAGTATGTGACCTCGACCCTGGGCTTGGCGGGGGCAGGATGAACGTGGATTTGGCACAGGGCGGTAGAGGACCATTAGAGCAATGCATATATGAAATATGAAGCTGATCTGTGAAAGAAAACAGAAATTATAAGATATTTACCTGAGCGTTAAAGTTTTTGAAGCACTAAGTATGTGATCTTTGCCCTGGGCTTGTCGGGGGCAGGACGAACGTGGATTTGGCACAGTGCGGTAGAGGACCATTAGAGCAATGTGTATATGAAATATGAAGGAGATCGGTCGAAGGATGAAGAAATTGGACGAACTTTGTATGGTTGGAGTCTCTAATGTATATGATCATGGTGCACGACTTTAGTTTGAGCTGGCGATCAGCTATCGGCCGATAATCCAGCCGGACGGCCTCCGATTCTGTGTGAGATTCTTTCGTACACGCAACTTTCGCTTTGGATGGGGTAATCAAAACGCGAATAACTCAATAAATAATTGAAACAGCGATTCGAAGTGAGTATATTCACACACCTAATACCTTTATCGATTGCCAGAGACATATTTCATACATTTAATCGATGTTTATTGTGTTTGTGCGAGCCGGAAAAAAGAGGGCTCTTTCTATAATAGCGCTATTTATGCTCACCTTGAATTAACGTTATGTACTGTACGAGACCAAGTGGGTGGGGTAATGGGATTTATTTTTAATAGGCATTTTTTTGGTGTCATAGGTCCGAGTCTTCCACCTGTGTCGTGGTGGGGCATAACAATATTCCAAAGGGTGTTCGAGTTATGCTCTGGATACAAAATCAGAGCACGAAACAACAAAGGGAGATAAGTAAACAAGAATTCCGCGGAATCAAATGCCTCGCCTTGTCCCGCCTTGACTTCGAGCCTGGGCCCGAAAGCAATTTTCACTGGCCCGAACATATTATATAATTATTGACTAGTGAGCCATAGAATATCAGATTATATTCTATGGCTCACTAGTCAATAATTGTTTTATTATATGATAATAGTCTGTATATCGCACTTACGACCTTATGCTACTAGACAAAAATTGAAAAATAATTTGAAAAAAAAAGAAAAAAAAAATGGAAAAAAAAAGTTTAAAAATTAAAAATAATAATGCTTGCTACTGAGCCAGAATTGAGCACATAATTGTTTTTTAATAGTCCTATATTTATCTACATATATCTGCACAGGTCCACATACTGCCACAATATTGTCAATACAGTTTTGTTTGTTTGTTTGTTTGTTTATTGGTGTTTAACGGCCTATCAACAGCTAAGGTCATGTAAGGCCGGGCAAGCAAGTTCGACCCCGTTTTAACCTGCTGCATTGGGGGGAAAATCCCAAAATCAGAACGGAATATTTACATCGAGATACAACATATTCAGCCCTGAAATTAGAATAACCTGACCTGGTGCCAGGTCCATACCGCACCAAAGTCACTTGGCCCCTTCCCCTATTTAAAAGTAATACCGGTAGGATTACTCTTATAAGGGGTATAATCAGATTCAACTGTCACATACAAAATGCCAAAGACGTATGTGAGGGCCAAACCAGGTCTCCAGTCGGGATTCCAGTAAGGATGAACCCCGATCGTTAAATTACCAATCGCATGCTCCCACCTGCCACCCACAACACAGTTTACGGAAATGTAATAATGTACCTGTATAAATTACCTGTAATAAGTTAGTGGTCAGTTAACAAGAGCTGTAGGAGAACAGCATAGCTCGACTACGAGGGTTGTCGATGTACACATAGCTTGACAAACAAGGTGGCCGCGGCCTGCATAAAAAGCTTAACCAAGGTTGACTAAAAACCTTAACCAAAATAAATTAAGTAAGTAATTCAAGGTTAAATGTAGGTCAATGTGGCCGCGGCCTGCATAAAAACCTTAACCAAGGTTGACTAAAAACCTTAACGAAGGGAAATTAAGTAAATAATTCAAGGTTAAATGTAGGTCAATGTCAGATATAGGTCAGGGGTTATTGATGTACATCACTAGGAGATGAAGTATTCCAAGTATGGTTGCTGTAGGCCCAGGAATATTCCATATACAAGCTTGACTAAAAACCTTAACCAAGGGGAAATAAGAAAGTAATCCAAGGATAAAAGTAGGTCAAGGTCAAATATAGGTCAGGGATTATTGATGTACATCACTAGGAGATGAAGTTGTCCAAGTATGGTTGGTGTAGAGTCAGGAGTATTGCATCTACAAGCGTGACTAAAAACCTTAACCAAGGAGAATTAAGTAAGTAATTCAAGAGGAAATGTAGGTCAAGGTCAAATATAGATCAGGGGTTATCAATGTACATCGCTATGAGAAAAGGTTGACCAAGTATGGTGTTAGTATGCACAATAGTATTCCATGTACAAGCTTGACTAAAAACCTTAACCAAGGGGAATTAACTAAGTAATTCAAAGTTAAATGTAGGTCAAGGTCAAATATAGGTCAGTGGTTGTTGATGTACATCACTAGGAGATGAAGTTGTCCAAGTATGGTGGGTGTAGGGCCAGGAATATTCCATATACAAGCTGGACTAAAAACCTTAACCAAGGGGAAATAAGAAAGTAATCCAAGGATAAAAGTAGGTCAAGGTCAAACATAGGTCAGGGATTATTGATGTACATCACTAGGAGATGAAGTTGTCCAAGTATGGTGTGTGTAGGGCCAGGAATATTCCATATATAAGCTAGACTAAAAACCTTAAACAAGGGGAATTAACTAAGTAATTGAAGAGGAAATGTAGGTCAATGTCAAATATAGATCAGGGGTTATTGATGTACATCCCTATGAGAAAAGGTTGTCCAAGTATGGTGTATGTATGCACACTAGTATTCCATGTACAAGCTTGACTAAAAACCTTAAACAAGGTTGACTAAAAACCTTAACCAAGGGGAATTAACTATGTAATTCAAGGTTAAATGTAGGTCAAGGTCAAATATAGGTCAGGGGTTGTTGATGTACATCACTAGGAGATGAAGTTGTCCAAGTATGGTGGGTGTAGGGCCAGGAGTATTCCATATACAAGCTTGACTAAAAACCTTAACCAAGGGGAATTAACTAAGTAATTCAAGGGGAAATGTAGGGGAAGGTCAAATATAGATCAGGGGTTATTGATGTACATCACTATGAGAAAAGGTTGTCCAAGTATGGTGTCTGTACGCACAATAGTATTCCATGTACAAGCTTGACTAAAAACCTTAACCAAGGTTGACTAAAAACCTTAACCAAGGGGAGTTAACTAAATAATTCAAGGTTAAATGTAGGTGAAGGTCAAATATAGATCAGGGTTTATTGATGTACATCACTAGGAGATGAAGTTGTGCAAGTATGGTGGGTGTAGGGCCAGGAGTATTCCATATACAGGCTTGACTAAAAACCTTAACGAAGGGGAATTAGCTAAGTAATTGAAGAGGAAATGTAGGTCAAGGTGAAATATCAGGGGTTATTGATGTACATCACTAGGAGATGAAGTTGTGCAAGTATGGTGGGTGTAGGGCCAGTAGTATTCCATATACAAGGTTGACTAAAAACCTTAACCAAGGCGTGACGCCGACGCCGACGCCGACGCCGACGCCGACGCCGACGCCGACGCCGACGCCGACGCCGACGCCGACGCCGGGGTGACAACATAAGCTCTACTTATTCTTCGAATAGTCGAGCTAAAAAATTGAAAAGGAAGGTAAAAAAAAAAATGGAAAAAAAAATTAAATTAAAAAAAAAATAATGCTCCCTACTGGAGCCCAGAATGTTTTTTAATAGTTCTATAGTCCTATCTACATATCATATATGCACAGGTCCACATATCGCCACAATATTTTCAACACAGTTTACGGAAATGTAATATAATTATTTACCTGTATATATTACCTGTAAGTGGTCAGTGGTCAGTTGCACATGCTAGCACATGCACAGGTGAATAGTCTGTATATAGCACGACCTTATGCTACTAGACAAAAATTGAAAAAGAATTTGAAAAAAAAAATGAAAAAAAAAATGGAAAAACAAAGTTTAAAAATTAAAAATAATAATGCTTGCTACTGGAGCCCAGATTTTTTTTTTAATAGTCCTATATTTATCTACATATATCTGCACAGGTCAACATAGTGCCATAATATTTTCAACACAGTTTGCGGAAATGTAATATCCAATGTAGTAATTTACCTGTATAAATTACCTGTGGTCAAGAGTGGTCAAGACTGGACATTTGCACATGCTAGCACATGCACAGGTGAATGGTTCTCCCAGTCTCTATTGTTCTCTCTACAGGTAAGGTGTACAGAGCACACGAGAAAACGGGTCTTCATGCATTATTGTCCAGTTTGTAGAGTGCGCAAAACAAAAAAGGGAGATAACTAAAAAATTAGCTACGGAAGAGTTGTCATTCTTGTGCGCGACACACCTCCGGGTCGTGGTCTACGCATGTGTGAAGTTTCATGAAAATATTCCAAAGTGTGGTGGAGTTATGATCCGGACAGGAAATCAGTGCGCGAAAACAAAAAAGGGAGATAACTAAAAAATTAGCTATGCAAGAGTTGTCATTCTTGTGCACGACACACCTTCGGTTCGTGGTCTAATTGAATGTGTGAAGTTTCATAAAAAATATTCCAAAGGGTGGTCGAGTTATGGTCAATCAGTGCGCGAAACAAAAAAGGGAGATAGCTAAAAAATTACCTATGCAAGAGTTGTCATTCTTGTGCGCGACACACCTTCGGGTCGTGGTCTATGCATGTGTGAAGTTTCATGAAAATATTCCAAAGGGTGGTCGAGTTATGCTCCGGACACGAAATCAGTGCGCGGAACAAAAAAAGGGAGATAACTCAAAAATTAGCTATGCAAGAGTTGTCATTCTTGTGCGCGACACACCTTCGGGTCGTGGAATATTCCAAAGGGTGTTCGAGTTATGATCCGGACAAGAAGTGTCTGCGGCGGACGCGGGCGCGGACGCGTACGCGTACGCGGACGCGGACGCGGACGCGGACGCGGACGCGGACGCGGACGCGGATGCGGACGCGGACGCAGACGCGGCCCGCTGTCAAATCCATAGTATCCCCCGACGGAGTCCGGGGGATACAATTATAAGATATTTACCTGAGCGTTAAAGTTTTTGAAGCACTAAGTATGTGACCTTGACCCTGGGCTTGGCGGGGGCAGGACGAACGTGGATTTGGCACAGGACAGTAGAGGACCATCAGAGCAATGCGTATATGAAATATGAAGCTGATCAGTGAAAGAAAACAGAAATTATAAGATATTTACCCGAGCGTTAAAGTTTTTGAAGCACCAAGTATGTGACCTTGACCCTGGGCTCGGCGGTGGCACGACGAACGTAGATTTGGCACAGGGCGGTAGAGGACCATTAGAGCAATGCGTATATGAAGTATGAAGCTGATCCGTGAAAGAAAACAGAAATTATAAGATATTTACCAGAGCGTTAAAGTTTTTGAAGCACCAAGTATGTGACCTTGACCCTGGGCTCGGCGGGGGCAGAACGAACGTGGATTTGGCACAGGGCGGTAGAGGACCATTAGAGCAATGTGTATATGAAATATGAAGCAGATCGGTCGAAGGATGAAGAAATTCTGAGACATTTACCCGAACGTTAAAGTTTTGTGACGGACGGACGGACGGACGGACGGACGGACAAGGGTAACACTAAATGCCCCCTCCACTATCGTGGTGTGGCATAGCAAGGTGTTCCATGAAAGGAAACAGAAGTTATAAGACATTTACCCCAACGTTAAATTTATGAATGTGCTAAGTTTGTGACCTTGACCCTGGGGTAAGGGATGGGCGGTGGGTCATGGATTTGCTATAGCACGATAGCGTATCATCAGATGAATCCATGTATGAAATATCAAGGCGTTCCCTGTAAAGAAACAGAAGTTATAAAAAGACATTTACTCCAACGTTAAGTTTATGATGTTGATCTTGGGTAAAGGGGTGGGGGGTGGGCGGGTCATGGATTTGCTGTAGTACAATAGAGGATCATCAGATTAATGCATGTATGAAATATCAAAGCGTTCCGTGTAACGAAACAGAAGTTACACAACATTTACCCCAACGTTAAGTTTATGAACATGCTAAGTTAGTGACCTTGACCTTTGGGTAAGGCTTGGGTGGTGGGTTGTGGATTTGCTACAGCATGATAGAGGGTCATCTGAGGAATGCATGTATGAAATATCAAGGCGTTTCATGAAAGGAAACAGATGCTATAAGACATTTACCCCAACGTTAAGTTTATGAATGTGCTATGATTGTGACCTTGACCTTGAGGAAAGGGGTGGGGGTGTTTCATGGATGTGCTATAGCACGATAGAGTATCATTAGATGAATGCATGTATGAAATATCAAGGCGTTCCCTGTAAAGAAACAGAAGTTATAAAAAATACATTTACTCCAACGTTAAGATTGTCATGGATTTGCTATAGCATGATAGAGGGTCATCTGAGGAATGCACATATGAAATATCAAGGCGTTTCATGAAAGGAAACAGATGTTATAAGAAATGTACCCAACGTTAAATTTATGAATGTGCTAAGTTTGTGACCTTGACCTTGGGGTAAGGGTTGGGTGGTGGATCATGGATTTGCTACATCATGATAGAGGGTCATCCGAGGAATGCATGTATGAAATAACAAGGTGTTCCATGAAAGGAAACAGAAACAGAAGTTATAAGACATTTACCCCAACGTTAAGTTTGTGGACGACGCCGACGCCGCGACTCCGCGACTCCGCGACGCCGCGACGCCGCGACGCCGACGCCGACGACGCCGACGTCGCTGGGGGTATACCATAAGCTCTTCTGCAGGCGAGCTAGAAACTAGCATAAAACTTAAACAAAATGTTTATAAAGTCATTTGAACTTAACTTTAGGCTCATAGGCAGCATGCGTAGGGTATACGATGAAAATATGGATGGTTTGTTCATTGTTTATATATGGCCGTAAAATGTGGGCAGGTTTCGTGAAACAAACAGTAATGCTTATTACGACGTTGCTCGATTCAAATGTATCATCTCTTTCCGCCACTCTCTCCTATGTTCCCTCTAGCCTCGACTCTACTCCTAAAATCGCTATAACCATAACATTCCCAAATATATTCATGTATATATGCATGTCAATTCACATGGATACATGTCAAGGTACATGATATTAATAATTGTATTGTATGTAGTAGTATATAGGGAGTAAAAATGATACCACCTAACGGTGGCATCATTTTCACTCATATATACTACCACCACAACCCCCGATAAAACACCGTTTCGTCCAATAGCACAAACTGGTCACCAACACAAAAAAGTGACATTTGGTGTCAGAAATACATCTCGTTTTCCCCAATTGAACAGATAAAACTATAGTACTAAAACGTGTATTTGCCTCCTCCACTATAGCTAATATATTTCTACGATATTGAAAAATTATTAATAATTTGTAAAAATAAATAGCAAAAGCCTCCACTCGTGTACACAACCCCAGCGACTGGGCAGATTTCTAGCCGGCACCCAGACCTTTCTTAAGCCCACTCATCTGTTGGCTCACAGTCTCATTTTACGGGTCGCCTTGAACCCCATTGCCAATTCCTCAATTCAGAGAAACCAGCGAAGTAAGGTGAGCCTATGTGTGAATTTGGTTTTCGAAATTGCAAGCTCTTAGGTAGAAATCTTTTAGGCCGGCACCTTTGAGCTATACAATTCCATCACCAATTCACACACACACACACATTTAGAGACTGCTACCATTAAACAGACGAGACGGACGTCATACCGGATCAACAACATGGCACACACGAGATGAGACCAATTGTTGTAAGGCTTTCAAACGTATATATACTCATCACTTTCCTATACAACATAAAAATGGTGCGCAAATTATAATTATTTATAAACACTTAGCGAGGTTCACGAATTTCCGGGATGGTTAGTTATTTTATTAATTTGTATAAGAAAAACAGATAAAAACCACAAAGCATAACGATACGCGGTCATAACAAATGTATGGTGGACAGTGGGTGTCGATACGCAGTTATAGAAATGTATGGTGGTCAGTGGGTGTCGCAACGGGGCCCTAAATTATTAAAAAAAAAAAATTATGTTCCGTATGGAGGGGCCGTCGGAACAGCTGGAATGTATGGTGGAGGAATATCCTGATGTCGCTGTAGACACGCGAATAAGCATATCACGTCCCGAGACGGGCGAGGAGATTTTTTCTCTCGTCGGCCCTCCCTTCCATAACGAGTTTTTTTATATCTTCGTCCGCGAGAATTTGTGGTCGAGCCTTGGACCGGATAGTACCCTTTAACTCCTGGTATCTGACCATCTCTTCGACGACCATTTCGACCCGCCGCTACACCACTTAAGGCCACCGCGACCGGTGCAGCGACGATTGTAGACAATAAAGACACACTCCCCACCCCGCTTATAACGGATGCTGAGGCTAACGCGGTGCTCACCCCCTCTAATATATTGACCGACCGCCTATATTTCTTCGCGTAACCCGTCCGCGTCTCTCCCTCGTGTTGTAGAATATGTTGTATCTCAACGATCCTGGTCATCCTAAAGGATGCCGGGTCGACCGTCCCCGAAGGTAAGTGTGGATATAGTTTCTCGTCATTCATCATAAATCAAGTTGTATTAACAGTGTCACTGCAGTGGAGGAAGCCGATTGGTCGCCAATTTTTGTAACAAAGTTAATAACACTACCTGCCGAAACTTTAATTATAGTGTCATCATCGAATATAGTAAACCCTGACCTCTGCCCCGCGTGCTTTGTGATGCCAATATTCTGTTCTACACCATTCAGGACGACATTCACTCGGACTTCGCCAATGGCGTGTCCACGAAAGTTGACCGAGCAGACCGCCATTCGAAAAATCGTCCCGGACACTGCCATGGTGTATCCCCCGTATCTGTTGCTCGCGTTGGCACCGAATGAATATTCGTAGGCCCCCTCGCTTAGTGAACCCCGCTCCTCGGCACAAATTGTTATGACGGGTTTTCGAGCTTGTATTTTTTCCATTTGTGCAACCGCCCTAGTTAAAATTGTGTGGGACTGTGCTACGCCCCTCTCCAGCCTTCTCATCGCGGCTTCATCGTATGCCGCGGCCGCGACGGGAACGTCCCGTTCTAAGTTGGAACCACCTGGACCGTATATGCTCATGATTAATATGTATATATATATTAATGTTTAATCGGTTATTTCGAGAACGACCGAAATCGGGTAATCGTTATTCAACTTTCTCGCTTGATCATCGAGAATAGAAATCTTCAACTCGTGGATGTGTCCCGATTCCAAAACTTTCATCTCGGGGTGCGGGAAGTCTAATGTCACAGTCTCCCCAAAGAAACAATCGCTGGCCGGCACAGTTTTTAGTAATGTGCTGGGAGTGCCGTCTACCAGGTTGTACGATGTGTTCACCCGATCCAGGTGCACCCCGAGAGTTTTTGTGAAGGTAAAGTTCACCGGGGTGGGGTATCGCGGCGGTGCTCACCCGCGGGGAAGACAGGGAGTTCATTCTCGTTGTAAGTGGTTACTAATCCTAACATTAAGGCCAAAGCCGGGGTGATCGTTACCTGGTTGGCGGGTTCGACGGTAAAGGTCGCGAGTCCGGTGACTTTCGAGATTGTGAGCTTGGCTCTACCAGCAAGCTCCGACGCGACAAAAGTTTGGAGGGATCTCGAACTCCAAAGGCCGGGGGGCAGCCCCACACTTACTTGTCGTCTATCCTTCCAGTAGCCGAACCCTTCCTTATCCCCCACGTTTTTCCACCCAACCGTGAAGGTGATTGATCTGAGGCCTACCCGGCGTTTTCCGCAGCAGTTGTCGATCGACTTTTGAAGTTCACAACTCTCATTTTGAACATTAGTGATAGAAGCAAACATAATAAATATCGTTCAATGGATACCCAAGCATTTAGCTTTAACTCTAATGCAAAGTACGCGGTCGGAGATAAATACACACAAAAGGAAGTTGTTGACCACCTTGTACACCCAACTGTAACGGTTAGACCGGACAGTGGCTTTGTCACCAATTTTCCTAACGCGTTTGAGAAATATAGGCTGCCAAAGATTATTACGATGGAGGCTGTGAACGGGTGGAAAGCAACACCGATGCAGTTTTGGCAGAATCAGCTAAATTTCGCTGTATGGTGCGCAACAGCCGGATGTGGAGTTTCGCATCAAGACCATATGGCATCCAAGAATGTCATGCTCCGAAGTGTCTGCAACTTTCACGTGTATTATACTATTATGAGGATTATCAAAGAACTAGGTATTTCACTACCTCAAGACGACGGCTGGGATCCAATTTCCAACACATACAATCGTGGGGCGTTCGAAAGACTGTGTAACGAATTTAACATTTCAAAAGATGCGGACTGGAGACAGGAAGTATTTTCTAACAGCACTGGCCTCGGGGACGTTCTCATTCGGGGTCAGTCCGGGAATTGGACGCAGACTGATTTTAGACACGATCACTCCGGTGACCACATCGTCAGTCGGAACGCCGGGAATTTTGATCCAGCGACGATGACCTTCGGGCCCGAAGTATCTGGAGGTAGACGCTGTGGAGTATCATCTTGTATTTGGTTGCCTCCGAAACGAGCTCATATAGACTACATACAGCAGGATTCCGGGGTTCAGACCGCGTGGCGTACCTTTATGTTAGATAAGGAAATGGGATTCACGCAGGCTGGGGTTTCTCGTCTCAACGATTCCATTCGCACGTACGTTTGGGCTATCCTCGGCGCACAGAAGCAAACTCGCAGTTCTATAATAGGAGTCGGAACGGCGTTTGACGCGCAAAAACAGTTCTTGGTACTTGTCGAGGACGCCATCTCAGCTAAGGTGGACCTGGAGAAGGCGATCCAGAATTATCAAGACGTTTTACAGAATGCTATTACCCCAGTAGACTACGTATTTGGTATAGGTCTTTATATGGCGCCGAGCAATATGATACTACGAGACGACCCGGTTGACGGTTACAATAATCAGATCGTAATCGCCACCGCCAATCAAAAAATCGGCCACAACGGGAACGTGAATGTGGATATCATCAAGCGCACCCCCAACAGAAGCGGAAGTGATTTCATAAAACCGCAAGCACCACCCCCAATTCACGAATCAAGTTCATTTAAACCCGTTGTTCCACCCGCGGAAACACCAATCATGAACACTGTTGACATTGGAAGCACAACCCACGAGGAGGAGAAATTAGGGCTCGTCGTTGCCCTCGTGGCAATCGGACTACTTGCGCTTTGGTTTTAGAAACTCTCGGGCGGAGAAAAGTAGGAGATCGGCGATCGCCACGATTAAAGCCCAAGCATTATTGGCGAGCCATCCGGCCGTTTTTGATAATATAGATAACAAGTAAGAAACGATAGTTCCGATCAGTCCAGGTAGTGCGGCAGCCGCCTTTCCGGCTAATTTAGCTAGAAGACTGGCGAGGGCTTTTAGTTGTTTTTTTACCCACTCCTTGGCTCCACCGGATGCTGGTGCGGGTGGTGGTGTGGGTGCTGGCGCGGGTGCTGTTGCGCCGCCTGTGAAAGCTTGAACTATGGTTGTTATAGTCATACCGATAGCAACGAGGATGCTTGCTATCGTGATGCCCTGCTCTCTGAACAAAGTGCGAAGACGTTCACCGAGTGTCGTCTCCTCGCGCAGAACCCTCGATATTGTTTCGCGGATCCGACTGATTTGGGTGCGAAGAGCCTCGAGGTTAGTTGAGGCAGCCTCCAAACGAGCTGCTTTTTCATCCAGCAACGACCGCAGGCGTTTGTTGGTCAGCTCGATAGATTCTCTATCGCCACGGGCTTCCTCAAGTTTTCTTTTTTCTAGCACGATATGGTCATCCAACGCCGTGAGTTTGGAGAGGTTAAGGACCAGTTCACCCCGGACCGTTTGCAGAGCCTTATCGAGTCCCAGGAGTTCTCGAAGAGGTAACGGTGGGTCATCCATCGTGCTGAGTATTCCATCTATAGTACTTTCTGTGAACGTGGTCTCCATCGTGTTAATAGCGTCGGTGGCCACTCGAGGGACCTCACTGAGCTCGACAGTTTCTATCGCGGCGGCGTCTTCGCCATCGTTTCGTCGGTAGACGTGAGGGCCTCTACAGCGCGGGCCGGCATAATTGTTTTACCACGCTTCCAATCTGTGAATCCTAGTTCGTTTCTTATGAGTTCGCCACCGCCCCTGTATTTGGAAATGGTGCTTAGCGATAGGGGTTTACCGGTCTTCGTGTTGATGATAGGGATATCTGATGATTTTAGTCGCAATCTACTCCGTTCAGATCCAATTCGAACTTGTCGTAGTAGCGACCGATAGATGGGACCAAACCTTTTTCAATCCAATGTTTATAGTATGAGTTTACAGCTTCCTCGAGTAATTCACGACTTTGACCAACGTGGCTGGTAGCGCCACCCAATTGGATTGGATCTGGAGTCTGTATGGTGGGTGTCGTGAGGGAATCGCGAAGTCATCACATCATCCTCATCATCGAGGTAATTGTCTCTGCCGATTTCATCCATGTCAGCATCGTAATCAGCCATTATTTATAAATTATTATATTAAAGATAAAACCATACAGGTTTAATAGATTATGTCTTCGAGTCAATACGGTCGCAAACTCAATCCATATCGCAGACTGCGTGAGACCCTCGGGGCAAAAGGCGTGAGACAGAGTGTCGTTATTACGAACAACCCCTCGACGATCGACCAGAACCAGCAACTCTTTAGTTCGCTTCCCCAACCTCGGAGCTAGCGACGTCATTACGCCGGGGACTGTTCGCCTCGCTTTCACTATTTCGCTTACATCGACGGACGCGGACCGAACCATCGTTCAGAACCTGGGTCGCGCCATCGTCAAGAAGACCATGATAAAGATTTCTGGTAATGAGGTGATGTCGATCGATGACAGCGACAATCTACCATTGCTACCAGGACCTGTGGAAGACGGCACAAGAGCGCGAAAATGCGGTATATCAAGGTATTGACACCAGCCGAAATAGGAACGTAACCAGACTTAGAATCGGGGCTGGTGACAAGGTAGATAACATCGCGAGCGACAACGCGGTCGCGGCCGCTTACGGAACCGATTCTACATCCCGCTCGACTTTGAGTTGCTGGAGAGTCACATGCCCTACTATCAGAGCGCTTTGGCTGATCGCCTCGAATACGAACTAACGTTCAACGACTACGGCCGAGTTCTCATAGCCACCGACATGACATCGAAGTATACGATCGACAATGTTTCGCTGGAGTACGACATGGTCACGATGCCCGAACTCGCGCGATTGATCAGAACCCAGTTGGGCGCGTTGCCATCTTTACGACCGAGTTCTTCGCCACCGCAAGATGACGAAAGACAAAAGCGACACATTGTGGAATATTAATGTCAACGTACCCGCCCGCTCGATGAAAGGTATACTGATGTTGTTCGAGGAGGGTCGGTTCGCGCTCGGGGTTAGAAAATCCGACAAATTCTATAACCCCATAATCACCGAAGGTAGAGGTGACGATTGAGGGAGTACCCAATCAACTCTACAGCGCGGGTCTTCGCGCGCACCAGCAGTGGGACGAAGTCAGAAAGCAGTTTGCTTCCGGCTCTAAGCGCTACCCGGAAGTTGCCGCGGTTGCCAAAGACCTGCAGCTCTCGGACGTCTCCCTCGCGGATTTCCTGAATACCAAATACGCGTTATGGCTAGACATGCGAGCCAGCGACGACGACCAAATGCACGGTAGCGGACGCCAAGTTGAGAACGCTAGCGAGGGTGTGACGATCCAGATAACCAAAGAGGCGGATGGAGCTGGCACATTGAACTGGGTACTTATATATATAATTACGGACGCGCAACTCAACATCGAAGATGGTCGATACGTCTCAACTTTATACTAATTCTAAAGAATTAATTAAATACCAATTCACGATTGAAGATGCCCACTCTGCCATAATATGTGGGCAGACAGGATGTGGAAAAACGGTTTTCATCCTGGACTTGCTCGAGGGGGCATATCGTAGTGCCTTTCGTCACATTGTGATCCTATGTCCCACTGTGTGGCACAACGATACTTATCAGCGGCGCCAGTGGATATGGGACGACCCTGAGGTATACGTTATTGACCATGTGACAGGCTTCACGATTGGTTGCGCTGCTTCTACCAAATATTTCAGGGTGAGCCCACCCTATACGTGATTGACGACTGCTCGGCCAAGGCGGCCATGACCAAAAAGAAGGACATGCTCTCCGAGCTCGCATTTTCTGGCCGCCATGCGAGGCAAAGCGTATGGATATCCACTCAGAAGTACAACGCCGTCCTCAAGGATCTGCGCGAGCAAACGAAATGGGTCGCCCTCTTTCACTGCAAGGACCGAGACTCGTTCGATGAATGTCTTAGAGAGAACGACGTTATCCCAACGCGTGAGGAGCGCCTGGAGGTTCGACGGATACTTTCGGAAACTAAACACGCCAAGCTTCTGCTAAAGGACTGATCAACCAACCGCTTATAATGTAATTAGCAATTACTGAACAATGCTGAGCAATGCTTAACAGTTACTGAGCAATGCTTAACAATTACTGAACAATGATTAAAATTACTGAGCAAAGCTTAACAATGGTTTAACAACGCTTAACAAGGCCTAACAATTACTGAGCAATGCTTAACAGTTACTGAGCAATGCTTAGCAATTACTGAACAATGCTTAACAATTACTGAACAATGCTGAATAAATGTTGAACAATGCTTAACAAATACTTAACAATGCTTAACAATGTTGAGCAATTGTTAAGAATTTGTTGCTCCGCTGCGAGCTTTGTTGCGAGCATAACGGTGATCATAAGTATCGGGTGGTGCGCTTGGCAATATGTTAAACTTATGAGACTCGTAAGAATAATTAAATTAGCAATAATGAACTGCGACGAACTTCTCGATCAGCTAATGGAAGAAACCTCAACACAATCGGGATCGAACACCAATCGCGAATCAATCCCCGATTGCACCTCAACCACGAATTGTAGTTCAACTTCAATCCCGAGTGCGAATGAAAACGCGGCGAGACGCGAGCGGTTGGCTGCGCTGGTTGCTGGGGGGCAATCGGAGCATTATCTCGGTAAGTCTCTCAGTTTGCCAGGTGGACAAAATGTCGGATGCGGAGGTCGATAAAATGTACGCGCGATACGAATCCAAATTAGGTGCGGAGATGACAAAAACTCTCGGATCGGCGGCTATTCATTTTTACGCTACCACTGTCAGTGCAATTCTCCCTATACCAAACACCGCGGGGTTGATTAGTGATTTAGAGGCTGACCCTAGGGACACACACTAGAACAGCATGCTGCTCAATTTATCACAACTTTGGAATGTACTTAGCCCCGCTGACAACCGCGTTGACCACGGGTAAACACTGTCAATTTGGACATATATGCCCCCGAACTATAAGCTCAGAAAATGATGACACAAGACGCACCCGCGAGAGTGACGGAACTCCCAATCGAGATTGGATGAACCCGATTGCAACTCCGATTGATCCTCCAACGAGACATAAAAATCCAAAAAGACAGGCAGCTGGGCGAGCAGCGGCTGCCACACGAAAAGCTAAACAAGATAAAATACTCGTCGATCTTCGAGAGGCCAAACTCCTATCGAGATTGGGGTGGACAGAGACGGTAAAACACCCGGTGGCAGCCGTTTCTCCCCCAATCGCTATCGGATCGGAACCGGTCGAAAAAACGAACCGCACATCTGGACTGGGTCAACGAAGAGCTTCGCCGCGAGAATCACGCCACACAAACTTTCCAGAATGTTGAAGAAGCCAACCGCGAGTACGCGCTGGCATATCCGCAGAGAAGTCTCGCGCCACTGGATCGTGAGCCGCAACTTTCAGATTTCTATGTACCGTCAGAGACCCAAAAAGACCGCGAGATCGCGTTCATCGTCGTGGGAATGGGTGTGGTGGGTTTCGTCGGCTACTATATTCAATCGAAATTTTAAATTTTACAAAATTAATAATTTTTTTTTTTTTTTATATATATATGACGAGTGTATGTTGGAGATTGTCCGATATATTATAATACTTCGCATTACGATGAACACGCGCAAACTTGATAGCTAAACTAACGCACAGCTGGTCGAATACGTACTATAGCCCACGCGGCTACTGGAAGGGACTCGCTGCCATCAAGAACCTCGCGGCGGCGACCAAGGTTTCAGAAAACGCCACCAAGGAATGGCTCAAGAAGCAGGCCATCTGGCAGATATATTTACCCGCGCCTCACAATATTCCGCGCCCGAAATTCGACGTGCCGGTGCCGAACCAAGTTCACCAAGCGGATCTCCTGTTTCTCCCTCACGATCGCGTCGGTCGCAAGACGTACAAGTACGCACTGACAATCGTTGACGTAGCGAGTCGCTATAAGGGGGCTGAGCCGTTGGCCACTAAAGAGTCTAAGGAGGTGGCCGAGGCTCTCTCCCTAATATATAAGAGGAGTCCTCTCAAATGGCCGAATCTTCTCCAGGTCGATCCCGGCCGCGAGTTCATGGGCGCGGTCTCTCATCTATTGTCTAAGCATAAAGTTTCTATCAGACGCGGCCGCGTCAACATCCACCGGGACCAGGGGATCGTGGAACGCTTCAATCGAACCCTGGCTGAGAGACTGTTCGGACACCAATACGCTAAAGAACTTGTAGACCCTCATTCGCGATCGACCAAGTGGGTGGCCAGACTGCCCGCCGTGGTCTCCGCACTGAACGGAGAGGTGACCAGATTGATAGGTAAGAAGCCTGTAGATGCTATCAAGTTTAAAAGGGTGACGAGCGAGCCCTCTGCCGTCTCGCGCGGGCGACCCGTTGGTTTAGAGGAGCAACGGCTTCCATCAGATATTGGCGTCCGCTACCTCTATCAACCGGGAGAGCTCGAAGGTGGCAGCCGCCGCGCGACTGATCCCGTGTGGTCTCTCAATGTATATCATCTAGATCGATCTATTACCAAACCCGATGAACCCGTGCTCTACTATTTGGCTGATGGACCGTACTCGCGGGTTTGTTCGCGAAGAACTTCTTATGGTGCCTTCTGACACCCAGCTGCCCCCGGATCGTTAGAGAGGTTCCGTATGTATTCCGTCCGTTAACACGCGTCTTTTATCGTAGTACGCCGATAGTCCTAATTTTCGTTGACTGTACGTTTTCATAACGCCGTCTTTCATTTTAAATCCTCTATTTTGCGCTACATCTATAATGTGTTTTCCATCTTCTGTAGTTTCGCTCAGTACTCGTTTATATTTGTCCCAATTTAAATCGTTAGTTCTCTTGGACATTCCTTTCGCGGAGTTTTTATTAATAGAGTTAATTTTTTCTACGAAATAACACTTACTAGATAACGCTATCGCCCTATCTCCGCTAAATTCCATTTTGAAAAGTCCTGGTTCTCTATTACTCCATTTATCCCAAGCCAACCATTTCTTTTTTTCTTTTTCAAACTCGTCTAGTAAGTTGGGTCTAATCAATTCCTCTATCGTTTTTCCACTAACTCCTATATACATACTATCCGTGTCCATCTGTATTAATTCGAAGTCTTCCCTTTTTACGTATTTGTCTAGAAATTCGTAGTAAAATTCCAACATTCTCAATTTAGCGTGTTGATAAACCGCTATTTCGCAGTGGGTTGGAAGGGTTTCTCTTTACCGCGCACCTGGGTTTTCGGGAAGATATTTCGTACGCATCTCCTATCTCTTCCAAATCGTCAAAATACGCGGATCTTAATGCTTTGTCAACACAGGTTTCGTCTCGCGTATATGTCGTATTTAAATGTCTCTCCGTTGCCTATATCATTTTTCCACAACACGAGTTTCCTAATAATTTCATTATATCCGCCACCGGTTTCTTATTCGGTTCTACATCCCCCGTTCGTCTTGCAGCTGTAACTTCTTTAGCGAACCATTCGAAGGGTTTACCACTAATATAATCTATAACACGATGAACTCCCGTTATTTCTAGGCCGTGTTTTAAATACCATTTCAACAGTGGCGCGTACAGCAATACTTTAGTGGCCGACATAGATCCCACCAATTTTCTTCCGTTTCCTCTAGTTCGGCCAGTATCTGTTAAATATTTTAACATGTGCGCGGGAACTTCATCAACCTCTACTTCTCTGTTTATTTATAAAAAGTGGAGACATTTCGGAAAACTTATCTTTTAAGTCGTGTGGAACTTCTATATCCACCTCCGCAAACCCAATAAACCAGTCTCCGGATAAAACCCTTTTACTAAACTTTTTAATAAGTTTAGGGTTATGTGGGTTCTCTATATGATGTATAGTTTCTTTTCCGCACGGCATCTCTTTACTTAACGTAGATAAATATAACGCGTTCGCGTCGTACCCCAAAACAGCCTCGCAAGGTTTGGAACCCACTCTAATATTTGAAACGCCGGCTTCCACATATCGTGTAAATACTATCGATGGACCACCAACTAGAGCGTCTTTCGTCATTTTGTATGTTTCTTCTTTCGGTGCGCATAGAGCATCCTCCGGTATAATCGTCTTCGAAGATTTTTGTTCTTTAATGGTTCCTCTCAATAAATATTGTATAGCCACACCCGGTAGTGTTACCGCGTCTTTGAAGATATCTACACCCCTGTGTTTATAAAATTCACACATTTTCCCCACAGCTTCTAGGAACGGTGCTACATCTAAATCGTTATAATATTTCAACCAATCTCTGAAAGTTTTCATATTATTTTCTTCGAAAATTCTACGACATTTACTTAATTCTGTTTCGTCTAGTAACATTTTCCCAGATAGTTTGGAATACCAATTCTCTATATCCGGTAGTCCCGGGTAATCCAGTTTGTCTGTAGAATCGAACCACTCGTAAGGAAAGAAAGATTTCTGTCCTTTGCAGTCGTAGGCTTTTATCCAACTATCGTAACTTACACCGGGTCCTAGATAAAGTATTACATCAAGAAATCTAAACTCTGGAGTAAATAGAAATATTGTCGCGCTCGCCCTTTTTCCGACCATTACTTTCTTCGTTGTTGATGACAGTTCGCCTACTAAATATTTCTTTATTAAGTTTATATCGTACTTACTGCTGTTAAAACCTATAACCGGTACTTGATCTATCCACTGTTTGATCTGGGCGATTTGTTTTTCGCGTAAATATTCCGTATTAAATTCGTATCTCGACCATACTTCTTCTCTTATAGCTTTTCCCCTGACTTTCAAATCTTCTGCGAATTTTTCTATAAGTTTTACGGGATCTTTATCACAAATATGAGTTACCGTTCCTGATAAATTATCTCCTATACTAACGCTTACCGGAACGTGCTCAGCTTCGTACTCTAAACTATTACCGGTAGTTTCAACTTCTGGCTGGAGATACGACTCAAAATCGTATACTATCTGATATGGATAAAGAGTAGTGTCGCAACCGATCTTTATATCTTTACCCGTTCTTTGAAATTCGCATTCCCACATAACTACTAGGTTGAATTCTTTGCTTTTTCTAATAACTTTATCTCTTCTCATTGTGGATGCGCGTTCTTCTTTTTTATGCTTTGCATGAATCTCACACCCGTGCCAGTAACAGCCGTGATATTGATATACGGTATTGGTTTCTGGACAGTATCCATCTACCGGAGCTCCTAAAATCCATCTTTCACCTCCGTGTCCACACTGTTCGTGGTGAATGTGAATTCCCTCCCGCTTTTCCACAGAGTACATCCAATCGATCGCGCCATAACTGTTAGAACCTTTTGGGTAGAACGCTTTCTCGAACGACGAACGCGGGCGCTCTAAATAATTACCATCGCATATTACTTTTGTCTCACCTCTCATACATGTTGGTCCGTGTCTCTTCATATTACTCGCTTTCGTGAATTTCTGTTTGCAATTATTGCAGGCGTAAATTTTAGATAGGTTTTTTAAGGTTTTTTATCAGAAATGCGTGATTATTAAACAGTCCTATTGTCATTGGTTTATTGCCTATCGCATCATAGTGCGCTGGTACCTTTTTCAACCACCATACGCCACATTCGGTGGGTTGATATACTTCTATACCGATTTTAAAAAACTCTTCAACCTTTTTCAGATCGAAAAAAGGAATTGGTGAAACCACCTTACTACCGAAATATTGCTTACTAAGTTCTTTCGCTTTTTCCGTACATCTGTCAGGTCTGATCTTTTTATCAAGGTGCATAGCTAAACACCTGAACAGACAAAGGTCGTCATTATACTTATCTAAAGAATACATACCTTTTCTATTCCTCAACCATTCTGGAAGTTCTCCTCCCGCCGCTTCTTTGGATTGTAGTCCCAAATATATTACCCTACTACCCTGTATTAACTTTACAAAAACCTCTACCCATCTTACAAACTTCCACTTTGTATTCGGTCTGTCTATTTTATCGGACATTATTCGTGTTTGCTCCTTATCTGACAGCCATTTTTTAACGGTTTTCATTGATGATAGTGGTTCGCTACCACCGAGATTTTTGTGAAATATTATAGTTTTAGGTTTTCCATTTTTAGTTTCCTCCATATGTTCTAGCTTGTAAGAATATGAATATCTCAAATAAAAATTTGTTGTTAGATACGGAGCGATTTTATCGGACATGCGTTCAGACTCGTTAATGTCAATGTTTTTACGAAAGGATAATGCAACTACCCGTCTTCCCTTTTCTACCTTTTCCAATGTTTCATCGTGAGCCCCCAATATTTCTTCACCTTTTTCCACTATCGCGCTAACGATAGATTTTTTCTTATTATTTTGGCGTCTAATTTGGGACAAATTATTTGTGCTTGAAGGTTTGATTACACTAGCCCTTAATCCCGCAATACTTTCTTTTTGAATTCTGTTACCAACTTCCTCCGCTTTGGATATATCATTAAAGGCTCCTCGTTTGTGGGCGCGGGTAAACCGCTTCATAAACGCCTCATTCTTTGTGGAGTTTATCAGATTTGTCAACCCCCTAACTCTCAACCGTTTACTATAAGTAATCCCTAGAGATTCGGCTTCTCTTCTCAAACTTTCTAGTTCTGGCGTTATCATATTTGTCTGTAATATACTTTTGTATAACCTATGAGATTTATCTGTTCAATTGGACATGAATAATTTACACATGATGTTTTTTTCATGTCCAATTAAACATAAACATATACATATATATACAAAAAAAAAATGGAGTGTGCTACTTGTTGTAAGACTTTTGCTTGTAAAGACTATCTACGAAGACATATATCGAGACGTAGAAAGTTTCCTTGTGTCGCCCCGCAATTTCAATGCCCCAGATGCCCCTGTAAGTTCGTTAGTGCCCAAACTCTTTGTAGACATAAGCAACTACGCTGCCCTGTGGCTAGGGGGGAACGTGGTAGACTAGAGTTAGTAGAGTTAGTTGCTGATCTGCGAAATAAATTAGCTATAGTGGAGGAGAAAAAACTCTGAATATAATTTTTTCTTCATATGGAAGATTTCATTCAAATAAATCGCTAATTTCTTCCGTTTCTTCGTAGAAAAATGTATCCGTCAACGAATCGTTGATTTTAAACAGTTTTATAAAATTAGCTCCATTCTCTTCAACTAGTCGTTTGTCGATCCTATTTAGTCGCCTCATTTCGCGAATTTGGCTCTTATAATTTCTACATAATTTTCGTGAAAATATTGAAAATGCAACTCTTTTATCGGCGCGTAATAAATTACGCTGATATTTCATTTAATCTATTTTACATAATGATTTCATTTTATAGTAAAAAAATTCGTCAACAAGGCTAATTACAAAATTCCACTTCCCATTCTATTACTTTATCCATTTTGTTATAATATTTTTATTATAACCTATTAATTTTATATGTTCAATTGGCAGTGAAAAATACGTGATGTATTATGACACCAATTGTCACGTGTTTTTTTTGTGTTGGTGACCAGTTTGTGCTATTGGACGAAACGGTGTTTTATCGGGGGTGGTGGTGGTAGTATATAGGAGTGAAAATGATGCCACCGTTAGGTGGTATCATTTTGACTCCCTATATACTACTTATGTGTATATATATGTCTACATGACACGATGTTGAATGCAATTTGTGTTTTACATATACTATATCTGGAAATACTATGTACAAAATACAAAATCATAATACATAGAGGATATTCATATTTTTGCAACGAATATGACATATATGTTTATCGAGTGGTGTGGAATGTCCATATTTCACGAGTGCCGTTAGGCACTCGTGAAATATGGACATTTCACACCACGGTAATGAATGTGTATTTGCAGCCTATTTGCAGTCCGGCACTGCAGGTGCGCGTTATGAATATAGATAGCGGAACTTTTATTTACATCGTATAACTATGTATTTCATCGGTAGGTATATAAGAAAAACGTGTATTCATCATGGCCCTGTGTTAAGTGGTTGAATTGTAGATACTAGGACTACTATGTTGTTTCAATTTTCACCGATATCGGTACATAAGTATCAGATATTCTATCCTCTTGAACGCAACAAAATAGGCAATCCATTATTCACTTATCTACATGGGTGCAGAGCTCCAGATAATCTGCGTATTTGCTTAAATACCCAATTAAAATTGCCAAAAACCCAATTGGAATCAGAAGTAGCGAGTATCAAAAAGCATAACAAATGTTGTGGTACCTTTATCATGCTGCAGAAAACAATACAGACCACAAATATAGCATATTTTTCTTATTTTCGATGAAAACACATTTTGGTATTTCATTAGAATTGTCTCCAAGGAGACAATTCTAATGAAATGCCAATACATGTTTTCATTTCGAAGCAAACTACTCAATAATTGCTGTTTGTTGATGTGTAAACAGTAGTGTGATTTTATTTTACCCAATTAAAATTTTGAAATACCCATTTGCTTCAGATATAATGGAGTGACAATATTCAATTACTAATTCCTTATCTGTAGCCCTGTGGGCGAACATAAAACAACCGAACGGTCTTAGTATCGTCATATATTTTTAACCTTACACCGGGCCATGATGACAACACCTTATTTTATTTTGCATTTGTTTTTTAAAAGTCCTCATTTTCCCCTTTAAACAGACCAGATGGTTTTCCTACCACAGTAAGCAACAACCACTGGTTTTATTCCTACATAAAAAGTCAACTGTGTCCCGAATGTGCTTCCGTAGAAATGGTCTTTTAATCATATTTACACTGTGAAATCACGAACCCCGACATACCATTTACACGATAGTACAATGTGTTGGTCATCTGTCCACTACAGCAACACGCCTTTGTGTGGCAAACGATTGTATACATTAAATCCATATTAGAAGGGTTATATAGGCCAATTTAAGATTTCGCATACAATTGTCCATAAAGGTGTTCAGATCTTATTTCATTTTTGACAATTATGTATTGTTGTGAAAGATCTCTTATTTGATATTTCTTTTTGTTCAACACTGTGTCAGAATAAATACATGTCCAGTTTAAACTAAGCGTATACAGTCGCAAATTTAGGATCGTGGTCGAAATAGTATTTTGATGAAAATAAGTCAACGTAACTAGATTTCGCAGTGTTTTAACAGTTTATTAAAAGGCCATACAAACAATATATTGGTTGTCAGTAGGCTATTTCACCAACATTGCAAAGTATACTTATCTAACAAAGCATACTTTGAAGGAGAAATGTTCAATTCAAGGATAAATTTATTAATTTTTATTATACTGAATTTATTACATTATCACAGCCATTTTGGCTGTGATAATGTAATAAAATCAGTATAATAGTTCTGCATGCTTTTAATTATCAAATCTATGCAGTCGTTAGTTCTATATGAAATAATGCATTTCAGGAAAAATAAATGGTTACTCCCTCAAAGTATACTTTGCTAGATAAGTATACTTTGCAATTCTGATGAAATCGGCTACAGATATCGCCGCGTCAGAAAAATTCCTGCGCGTCGAGCATTTCATCGTCATGGAGAAATCAAATCATATTCTAAATTCGCCACGTGATCAACACAAAAACACTACCATCTGGGTTCAATCTAGGATTTCAACAATTGGGGTCATTGGCCCATCCATATTTGAAATGGGTACCTCCCCTGACTGAAACCGAGCCATCACAAAAATATACACATGTTTCGCCGCAAAATAATTAAAATGGTCATAATTCTTACATATAAGTTTATGCCAGATTTTAATAATGCAATAACAATACATTTTTGTTAAGCTTCGAATTATACATGTAAATCTAGCTGAACATTTCCGCTTTATATGCAACAGGTTGCACTGTATCGCTACACAATGCTACACAGTAAAAATGTGCGTATTAGCATTTACACTTCGCGCATTAAAATATAAAAATAGATTGCAGGGCGTTGACCAAGATGCATGATCACGTGGTTACAACAACAACAACGTCGCCCACTCCAAAGTAAGTATTATTTGATATTTTCCTTAATATGCAACGGATTTTGATTAAATATGGCGCAGCAAAC
This sequence comes from Conchocele bisecta, assembly GCA_029237695.1. Taxonomy (NCBI): domain Eukaryota; kingdom Metazoa; phylum Mollusca; class Bivalvia; order Lucinida; family Thyasiridae; genus Conchocele; species Conchocele bisecta. The sequence continues at coordinate 26,884,099 of CM055278.1, read as the reverse complement.
GCGTCTTCATGAGCTGCATTTGGTGGTCCAATGAGTTTGGCACCGTCGATTCTTCGCAAAAACGACAGAAGTTTGGGCGAAAATACAGAGACCACCAAGTGCAGCTTAACAAGACGCGTTTGATGTGCCATCAAAATCCGTTACGTAATAAGGACATTATAAAAGAATACGTACTTTCAATCGATACTTGTTGTTGTTGTTAGTACCACGTGATCATACACCTTGTTGACGTTCAAACTTCGCTCTATTGTTATACAATATAACACACAAATATTCCCATAAACGTACCTAATAAGAAAACAAAGACCGCTTCAAATGCACATTTGGAAAGACTACTCAGTCATAACTGTTATGTAGTGCGGTGTAATGAAATGTAATTAGAGTTATGTACTAAGAATTAATGTAAATCATGCTATAAATCATGTTCAAGTGTGATATATCACACTTGAACAGGATTTACAGCATGATTTACATTAGTTCTATTGAAATGTCAACCAGCATCTTCTCATCTTCTGCTGTTTCTGTTCCCAAAAATCGGCCAATTTTAAATGTAAATAAAACATCTTTTTAATAATTATTTTTTAAAACAATTTCGTGTACAACTTCATTGTATGGGTGTACTTATAATGGCATTCATTTGCATGCATGTATGCCCAGGAGCAATTGAAAACATAATGAATTGTGTGTACAAGTACAGAAAATATAAAATACATATAAAGTAATAAACGTCATCAGTATTAGTCGAGATCATCTCGGCTAGGTGAAACAGAATGTGCTGTCAAAGCGTGTCTTTCTTACCTTAGTTGTGTGTAGACAATCTGTGTGTAGAAAATTTCCGCGTCTATGGTTTCAATACCGACGACTGGTATATTGACACTCATTGACATGCATCAGTTCGTAATGACCGGCGCTGCTCACAGGCACTTGTGGTATGAACGACAGATGCCTCTTTAAATCATACCCCAGTTTACTCCCATATTAAATATCTATAAGGTACGACACTCGCCATCTTTTCAACCAACGGAAGTGGATTATTTACCTTATTGCACGCACAGGCATTCGGCCTGTTTTGGTTTTTATCGGTATAACTATGTATATATATATATATATATATGAACAAGGCTTCTAACTTTGGTCGGACACGACCTCGTATTATAACAAAATTTAAAATTGTAATTTTCTATTTATTTTATGTATTTCTGCAGGGTAACGATAATTCTCAAATGATCATATGAACTTGCCACTACAATATTGACGTTAAAACCTTAACATATTATTTCATTTGTTATGATACGCGGTTGTGTCCGACCTAGGAAAAGGAGCTGTAATTCGATAGTATTTGCATAAATATGTTCTAACTATGGTATGTTAGCAAGATGACAATATTTCTCAAATGAATATGTGCACTTTCCGCCAAAATATTCACATTAGCGTTTATAAAATGGCGGAATTTGTTATAATACGAGGTCGTGTCCGACCAAAGTTAGAAGCCTTGTTCATATATATATATATATATATATATATATATATATATTATATATATTGGGTTTTACCAATTACTTGGGCCCGGCTCGCCAATTCAGTAATTGTAATCCACGCTAAGGCAGGGACCAGCAGGGTCCCGGCCTTATAGCGTGTTACAATTACTGAATTAGCGAGCCGGGCACATGGTAAACTAGTACCACTTCCGTTGGTTGAAAAGATGGCGAGTGATATTTAATATGGGAGTAAACTTGGGTATGATTTAAAGAACATTTTGTCGTTCATACCACAAAGTGCCTGTGACACTGCTTACCCGAAGTTTCTGTCGGTAACGTCTGTGCATGTAACGAAACACACAGAACATTCGGTTTACGTTTACTAACAGGTATACCCGTCAGTGAACACACGAGAGGCCATATGTGACAAAGGGAATTAAGGTGTGTTATGCAGGGGCGTCAGCAGGGGAGGTTCGACGCCGTCGCAAGAACCCCTTTTTTGGAGTATTTTGTTGATATACATGAAATCCGCGGTTTTAGCTTTGGCTCTTTTGTTACCTTTGAGTTGAATTGGGTTATAGCCCATTATAAAAGTAGTAAGATTATTACTGACCCTACTGCTTTTGGGAGGGGGCCAAGTGATTCTGGTGTGGCGAGGACCTGGTATCCGATCAGGATTATTCTGATTTCAGGGCTGAATATATAGTTTTTGTATTATAAATATTCAGTTCTGACTTTGGGATTTTCCCCCCATTTGTACATGTACCGGAAAATGTACATGTACTTGTACAGGTAATACATGGGATTTTAGTACTAAACCAATTGACCCGGCCTTAAATGACATGAGCTGTTGATAGGCCGTTAAACCCCAACAAACAAACAGTGCTTGAATGAGCAGACATAACATTATTAAAACGTCATACTAAGAAAACGCAGTCAAACTCCAAACGTAATACAAGATGCCAATTTTTAGAAATATGCTTCTTAAATTGACCCATAACTCTTTGCACAGGAGCTAGCTCAAGCTGCATGATCACGTGGTCATAACAACAACAACAGTGGCTGAAAGTGTTGACATCTTGAAAGTATTATTTGATATTTTCCTTAATATGAAACAGATTTTGATGAAATATGGCGTAACAAACGCGTCTTCATGATCTGCATTTGGTGGTCCAATGAGTTTGGCACAGACTTAGTCGAATTTTGCGAAGAATCGATTTCTGGAGACACGGAAATCGATTCTTCGCAAAAACGACAGAAGTTTGGGCGAAAATACAGAGACCATCAAGTGCAGCTTAACAAGACGCGTTTGATGTGCCATATTTCATCAAAATCTTTTACGTAATAAAGACACTATAAAAGAATACGTACTTTGAATCAGATTGATTCTGGAAATTTCTGTACTTATTGTTGTTGTTAGTACCACGTGATCATACACCTTGTAGCTGTTGTCCAAATATACTGGGGCCCGTTTCACTAAACTTCGTACGACTAAAATGTTCGTAAGTGCAAAATTATTTCACATTACCAATGTTTTCTTGCAAACAATTATTGGATTTACATTTATTGAGCATGGGCTGCATGTGAAGCATGTGCTCAATACATGTAAATCCATCAATTGAAATTTCCAGACGATACTCAATTTGCACTTACGAACATTTTAGTCGCACGAAGTTTTGTGAAACGGCCCCCAGAAATGCAACACTTGGCTTCTAAAAATCAAAAACATTCCGGGCACAGTCTGAAGCAACCAAAATCTCAGGCCCGTACGCGGGGGTGGGTGGGTGGTGCGACGGGTGCGTACGCACCCCCCTAAATTCGCCGAGGTCCGCTATTTTTCAAACAATAATCTGAACAAATCTTGAAATGCATTAATATACAGGTAATTTGCATGAAAATGCCACCTTGAAATCCGAATTTAAATGACATAAAATGCAGGAGAGTGCATTTCAGGGGTACCCCCTAGCGTACTCGCGCCACTACATGGGGCTCGCCCCTGCCCCCCCCACCCCCCCGCGAGATACGCGGGGCTCGCCCCTGACGCACCCCCCTCCCCCTGACGCACCCCCCAATAGAAAATCCTGCGTACGGGCCTGAATCTGTAATGTACGGAGTCCCGCAGGGGACACGTTTTTTTTTATTAATTCGTTCCCACGTAATAACAATTCGTTCCCTCAATTTAACAATTCGTTCCCTCGAATTAACAATTCGTTCCCACGATATAAAAATTCGTTCCCACGAAATTACAATTCGTTCCCTCAATTTAACAATTAATTCCCTCAAGTTAACAATTCGTTCCCTCGAATTAACATTTCATTCCCACGATATAACAATTAGTTACAACGAATTAACAATTCGTTCCGTTGAAAGTAGAACCCCCTTTTCAATTATGCTAGTGACGCCCATATCATTGGGACGGACCATGGGATTTTGTGTACCTTCGGAAATCTGCGTAATTTCAATAAATACGTTTACACTATTTACAATATTTTCCGCAAATGGCGTCAAAAGTTCACACATGTACTCAGACAATTTTGTTAACTTTTGACTATATTTATGAAAAATATTGTAAATAATTGTAAATTTTGTAAACGTTTTGAATGAAATTACGCAGATTTCCGAAGGTACAAAATCACATGACGTGTCTCATATGTGTAACAGGTAGGTTTACCGATGTTGTGATGTTGGACGGTTCCGAAAAAGATGGGTGCGGATAGAAAATGAAACTGTTATTTATTGAATTTCTACCTACAAAAACATAAACTAATTTAAAATAAAAACACAAATGTAATGAATATTACATAAAAAATAAAAGTTTATCAGATGGGAGGCCGACTCGCAACCTTGTCATTGTATAGTATCTTCCCAAAAACTTGGACTCGCCCATCCCGTGGCGATCCTTGAACAGTCGGGCTTTGTTCAGTATAACTGTCAAACAAGATCGCATTGATAATTAAGTGGTTCAGCAAACATACAAGGACATTATGCGCGTGTGTGACTGGAGAAATAGAGAATAGTAGGTTAGTGCCGTGAATGGGAAAAAATATCTGGCAAGGCTCAGGAAACGGGATGGGCGAGGCTGTGCCGAGCACATCCCGTTTCCGTGCCGCGCCAGATATGTTTTCCCATTCACGGCACTAACTAACTGCACATATTCCGCTTTATAGGCAACAGGTTGTCCTATTCGCTACACCACGCTGCATAGTAAAAATGTGCGTAATAGCATTTACAATTCGCGCACTAAAATATAGAAAAAACCTGCAGTGCGTTGACATTCATACTTCGCTATATTGTTATTGATAGACTATATTCCAATATGACACAAACATATTATCACAAACTCACCTGATGAATTGTTGATTAGCAAAATTCTAAGGTCACTCTCACACGAAGCAGAAAGTAAACAGAGCATCTTCAATATGGCGGGAGATGGATCACACATGACTAGCACGTGACATCTATTTATAATTATTATCGGGGTCACAGTTTTGAGGCCCGAGACGGCTCGCGCGTAACGTGATAGCGACTTTTGTATAGAGATCGCATCGTCAAATCACAGGTTTCCGTCAAATGATAAACGCCATGGGATTTTGAACTTTCGGACATAGATCTGCGTAATTTCAATAAATACATTTACAAAATATATATCTACATCTACAATACTTTTCTTTATTTAGTAAAGTAAAATGACATTTTTTTCAACTTCTGTCGTCATTTACGGAAAATAATTATATTACATTTTCTGTAAAATATATATCAATATATTTCATGAGATTACGCAGATGTCCAAACGTACAAAGTCACATGTCGATCTACAATGGTGGCAAATACCATCATCCCCATTTCTCCACTCACAACCACATATTCTGGCGACATGTTGAATTTGTATTTAATATGCCGCATGTTAATAAGTTTTAAGCAATCAAATAACTCAGTGTATACACTTTTAAAATATGTTTTTATTGATAAAATATGAATATGCGTCAATGTCAATGAACTGGATGGGAAATGGGACATAATTGTGGACGTTACCCTATCTGTATTGACATATTTATCTTCCCGAAGTCTATACATAATTGTGGCCCTTTCACTTCCCGTGCTACGTGTTAAAAAATGGCGACATAAACTTGTCTTGTGTTTCGTGTTCTGTAATATTCAATAGTTGTAAAAAATGGGGAAACAAAGAGAAAATTGACGGCCACCCTAAGAGCAGGTGTTAAAAATTTCTGAAGCTCTTACCTATATAGACCACATTCAACATGTTCAAAGTAACAATGATTTTATATGTACACCTTGTTTCAGAAAAGTTTCAAAAATTTATAGAATAAAAAAATCCTTGTCGCAAGCAGAAATTGAGCTAACAAAATATATAAAAAATAAACAATGTGCATCATCAGTACGCATAGATGCAGCAGTGAAGAAGAGGACGGCCACGTCACCTCCGCCCTCGGTTGTAGTAAAAAGGGGAAGAGTTGCTACAACTACAGAGTTTACTGTTACGACGGTAAATTATTGAAACTGCCTTTATAACATAGCACAGACACACATCTTCTCTCCCGAGTTACTAGATTCATACCGTGACATATGCAGTGTAGCACGGCCCGGTCTACTCACTATGCAGTACATGACACTCTGGTCTATGGTGCATACTCACTACACTTGTCCCTTGTCTATATAGTATCCTCCCTCAAATTTCGGCCACAGTATGCACTTAGAAAAACAGTGTGTCAATGTCATATGTAACTATTCATGTAGTAACATGTGATAAATTTACATGTGGTGTATGAAAATAATACCTTCATAGTTTTCAGCAGACATTTCTCTGTTGGAGCACAAAATGGCACTGGCCACTCCCATTTTATTTAAGGAATCTGATTGTTGTGCCATTAAACTCCTCAATGGCGACAGAACTATTGTTTTGTAAGTGTCGACCCCGTGTATCTCATTCAACATAGTGGTGGCAAATAAAATAGCACACTTTTTCCATATAATGTTGGCAGAACGCAGCACACGTTCTTCGCGGCCAACAACTTCCGTAAACCCCTTTCTTGTTCAACTTTTAGACTACCAAATGTTAAATTGAACTTTGTTTTAACAATGTCAAAAACGTTGTTTGCATCCATTGTTGTTGTTGTTTCTGCTGATTTGTGTGTGTCTTCTTATAATACGAATGATTGCACGGGCAACTCTTCAAATTATAATGCGTTGATGAGTGCTATATTCGGTGTAAAACTACATTAATTCATGTATTATTCTCATTTAAAATAAAACTAGAAATGTGGCCTGTCGGCACACGAATACCCCCACTGGCAGCCAAAGAAAGCGAGGCATTTTTGATTATAAGCCATTTAACCGAGCGTTAAGGTTTCAAAGGCATCAAGTCTGTGACCTTGACCCTGGGCATAGTGTGATAATCCATGCATCGGTGTAGAAGATATAGAGCGGAAGGGAATTTCAATAGGTTTGACCTTTGACCTTCAACTGTGACCTTGACCTTGGACGTAGGTGCGTGGTTATTGATCGCGACACACCTTCTCATCATGAGAAACATTTTTTCCAAGCCATTTGATAATCCATGCATCGGTGTAAGATATAGAGCGGAAGGGAATTTCCAACAGACCGATCGACCAACAAGCTGACTCCTATATACCCCCTCAAACTTTGTTTGTGGGGGTATAATAAGTAAACTTGTATATATAAATGTTAATCACTACATTTAATAACATTACAAGTATGTAATTAAGATTTAAAATGCATTGAAAATATAAGTGGTACGTGTTTTTTTTTCTATTTTTTTGACATACCAAGGCCTCAATCAGTAATTTATAGTATTTTAACGATTCGGACGCTAGCAAGCTCGGACCAAAATCGTTTCGGGACAACCTTGCCATTTTTTACTATGCGTAATCAACATATACGCAAAAGTTCTGTATCACATATGATATATGAACCTTTCGCATGCTCACTGTTAATATATCATTAAGTTTAAACTTGGGACAAAAAAATCAAACATAAATAACGAATCTGTTACGGTCCGAAACGCCCTTGAAGTTATATATAGATCAGCAGGAAGGAAACTATACTGACACCGGGCAATGTAAGAAGAACTGGCGATCCAGAGTAAACACTCTCTCAGTTTATCCATGAAATTGCTGTGTAGAACCATTTTTATGAAGTATTACTTGTGTCACATGCATATATGGTTTATAAAGTATAACATACTTCACTATGTACATGTAATTTGAGCATCATACGTATAAAAATCACCATTATTTCGATTTGCGTTAAAACGCACATTTACAAATAGAACTACGTCATAACTCTTATGTAGTGCAATGTAATGAAATGTAATTAGAGTTATGTACTCAGAACAAGGCACTAACCTACTATTCTATTTATCCCGTCAACACCTACAAATGGCTGCAAAAATAGTATTGACTGGATATCAAAAATGTTTCACGGCACCGTGTTTCACGGCACATACGCACTGTGTTGACGGGATAAATGGTGATTATATGCTGTGCGATCAGCGTAGCGCTAGATCAGCCTGTGCATTAGCTACAATAATTCGCCTACGATATGTTATCTACGGCTACAATTTAACCCATTCAAAAATATGTGAGCAACAGATGTGCATACCCAAACCTGTTGTATGTCGGTCAAAATGTAGTAAACTGTATATTTCATACATTGAAACAAATACTCTTTGGTGTATAACTAGTAAATTGCCAAAGATATTCCCATGGAAGCCATTTTTTCTCTTGTTGTTCAACATTCAACATAACGAAATGAAAAGTCATGCAGAGCATGATGTTATTAGCCGATCAAATCAGGGTTCAATATATGTCCACATTTTAGTAGTTACGGAATATCACGGAAAAGTGACAGAAGTGTTGATTTCCTCCCCAACCAAATTCTCCCAGTTATATTTAGCTATCATTAATATCTGATCATAGCAATACTTATGGTAGTCAAATGTAAATGAACATTCTAAGGTGTTAATCATTTCTCTATATGCTGGTATATTTTAGCAAAATAAGTAGATTCCGTTATATATATTGGGCCAAGTGATGTTGGTGTGGTAAGGGAACCTGCCACCATATCAGCAAATGGTAGTTTCAGTGTTGAATGGATATTGTATATCCCCCACTGTAGCACAGTTAAACGTAAAAACGCTAAAGATAAGCCAACATTGCATAACATAATGTTGATGTTTTTCCCCAAAAACATCTGGCATTTAAGGGCCGTAATGGCTCCACTTTTCTCTCGGTACAGTATAAATATACTGCAGGGCCAATCCCTATGGAACAATATTTCTGCAATAATTAAATCCTGTGTACTCACTTTTGCTTACTTACAATTGACATCACATGTGTTCAATTACTGTTCCATGTGGCATGTGTACTGTTGTATCATTTGTACTTACTATTACATTCGGTTAATTACTGGTCCATGTGACATGTGTATAAGTGTATCCTTTGTAATGACTATTGACTACTGTCTAGTGTATAATGCGTGTTGCATTCGCCATGATGACAATCGAGTCATTCATTTAATTGGATATACATGCATCTTATTTACACATTGGTGATCATTGGTGGTGGTAATTTACTTTCCTTATTGTATGTATCATAATACATGTGGCGTGTGTCGAATTGTATTGATAACAACTGACTACTTACATGTACACATTACTGTTCTACAAGACTACATGTTGTGTCCTTATAGTTACGCAATAGGCTATACTTATAACCAATGTATTAGAAATATGCACTACCCAATATTACGTATTACAAATGTAATACAAATGTAACTACGGATCTCACTTGGAAACTGCAATCACCGATGTCAATTAGCACCATGCACTATGCAAGTTAGCATAATATGCAATGTACCATTATGATAACAGGTGGCGCTCTGAATTATAGCTCGGTAATGATCGGAAATAATCCGATATATTACGACAGTAGCCGAAAAGGAATTCGAATTTTCGGCTACAGTCCATCTCTGCATGTGTGTGGTTTCCGGTCGCAGTGAACTTGCACCACATGCGGGGGGTACCAGCGGCTCTGAACAGGGGGAAATCAGATGTTTCGGCAAAATGGAGTTCTTGAAGATGAAGATCTGGTTTTCAACACCTAACCACGCCATACACACACAACTTCTGTTTCCCTCCATGGAATGTTTTCATATTTTGCTCATGTGTTCTTGTCACCATCCTGCTTCATCCTGCATCAGATGCACCACCCCCGCCCAGCCCAAAGGTCAAGGTCGATTACTTATATCATTGATTCAGTACATGCGACCAAGTTTCTCAGTCTATTATAACTTTAGTTTGCCTCGATGCAATCTTTTCATATTTGGCTCATGTCTTCTTATCATCATAATGCTTCATCATGCACAAGATGCTCCACCCCGCCCAACCCCAAGGTGAAGGTCACAGGCGCGGATACAGAAATAATTGCAGGGGGTGTGTGAAATAAAAATTCAGCATAGCCGACCTCCGCGAAATCGTGAAGTAGGGGGGTCTGGGGGCCCTCCCCCAGAAATTATTTAGATGCCAGATCGCCGCAGATGCGATTTTCTGACACCTAGACCACGTAAAAAGTCATCCAACTATTCGAGTATTGTAGATTTTCGTGTTTTTTTTGCCGAGAGCAGGGGGGTGTGTGACCGGACCCCCTGGATCCCCCTGTATCCGCGCCTGGGTCATTCACATATGACTAATTGCGACCAAGTTTCTTCAGTCTGCTGTAACTTCTGTTTTCATATTTGGATCAAGTCTTCTTGTTATTTATACACTGGATACATACGAACATACTCCACCCACCAATACTACGACCTTAACCTTTGATCATGACCATTTCACCTTTATGTTTACTTAGCAGTTTTAGGACAAATCTATGTGCACGTTTCTCAATCCAACGTTCACGGTCAAGGCTGCATAGGTGATATCACTCATTCGAAAGGTTGATATCACCCTTTCGCTTAACTGAGTGATATCACCTATTCGCTCGAATGGGTGATATCATTCGAATAGGTGATATCATTCGAATAGGTGATATCACCCTTTCATTTGAATAGGTGATATCACCAATTTGAATCTGAATGGGTGATATCACCTATTTGAAAGGGTGATATCACTCATTCGAATAGGTGATATACCCTTTCATTTTGAATTCGAATAGGTGATATCACCCATTCAAATAGGTGATATCATGCATTTGAATAGGTGATATCATGTATTCAAAATAGGTGATATCACTAAGTGGTACTAAAGTACCCAAACAGCACCCCATAGATATCACCTATTCGAATGGGTGACATCACCTATTTGTATTGAATTGATGATATCATGTATTCAAATAGGTGATATCATGCATTTGAATTTGCATGATATCACAATTTCAGAACAAATAGGTGATATCACCCATTACAATAGGTGATATCATGCATTTGTATAGGTGATACACATATTCGAATAGGTGATATCACTAAAATGGTAATAAAGTAAAAAAAAGTGCCTGGGGTGCCATTGGGGATTGTATTACCACTTACAGGCACTTAGTGATATCACCTATTTGAATACGTGATATCACCTAATCAAATAGGTTATATCACCTATTCGAATGCATGATATCACCTATTTGAATGGGTGATATCACCAATTCGACTCTGAAATGTTGATACCATGCATTCGAATAGGTGATATGCCTTCGAATGCGTGATATCACCTATTCTAATTGGCGATATCACCTATTTTTATTGAATTTATGATATCATGTATTCAAATAGGTGATATCACGCATTCGAATGCATGATATCACCATTTCAGAACGAATAGGTGATATCACCCAATTGAATAGGTGATATCACATATTCGAATAGGTGATATCACTAATAATAAAGTCCAAAACGGCGCCTCATAGATATCACTCATTCGAAAGAGTGATATCACTCTTTCGTATCAAATTAGTGATGTCACCCATTCATATGCGTGATATCACCCACATATGGGTGATATCACCCATTCGAAAGGGTGATATCACTCATTCAAATAGATGATATCACCAATACAAAATGAAAGGGTGATATCACCTATTCGAATGAGTGATATCACCCTTTCAAATAGGTGATATCACCTATTCAAAATGAAAGTGATATCACCTATTCGAATGAGTGATATCACCCTTGCAAATAGGTGATATCACCCATTCAGATTCAAATTGGTGATATCACCTATTCAAATGAGTGATATCACCTATTTGAATAAGTGATATCACTCATTCGAATAGGTGATATCACGAAATGGTATTAAATACCAAAACGGCGCCTCATACATTTAAGGCCGTGCCAGGTCACACCATCACTTAGCTCCTGCCCCAAGGTAATATGATTAGCTATAGCTTATTAGGGCCCAGCCAAGAAATCGATGTGCCCTATAGGTTTCGCTCTGTCCGTCCGCTTTTTTGAGACAAAACCTTAACCTTGGGTAAATGACCTATATTTTCTGTTTCCTTGCTCGGATTGCTTCATATTTCACACACACACATTGCTCTAAGAAGTCCTCTACCGCCATGTGACAAATCCAGGTCTGTGCCGCCCCCGCTAAGCCCAGGGTCAAGGTCACATACTTGGTGCGTCGCGAAAACCTAAACCGTGGCTAAATGGACTATATTTTCTGTTTCCTTGCTCGGAATTGCTTCATATTTCACACAATCATCCCTCTAAGGGTCCTCTAACGCCATATCCCGAATCATCGTCCGTGCCGCCCCCTTAAACCCAGTGTCAAGCTCACATTCTTGCTGTGTTCTGAAATTCCAGTAACTTTTACGCTCGTGTAAATGGCTTTATTGACTGGCTGCCACAGGGCCCTCAGTGTGTTGACAGGCCACATTTTCTAGTTACTCTTAAACAGGATTTGATTAAGATCAGCCAAGTAGAACTTAAGATATCGCGTGGAAAAGGATACCCATCGAGAAAATCTGCTTCGACAGCCAGGGGAAGATAACTCATGGAACAATTCCGAAAATCAATAGGCTTCTTACTCTTGTCGTGACTAACATGTATACCGAATTTGATTAAGATCGGCCAAGTAGAACTTAGTTATCGCGTGGACAAGGATACAGAGTATGAAAATTACAAATGGCCGTCAAGGGGAGATAAGTCATCGAAAAAAATTCAAAATCAATAGGCTTCTTCCTCTGGTAGTGCCAAAGCTGTATACCAAATTTGATTAAGATTGGCCAAGTTGAACTCTAGTTATTGCGTGGACAAGCTGTGCCCGCCCACCGTACAAGGTGAATACATAACTAGAAATGGACGCTTGTCGACAAGCGCATGTGTATCCCCCTCCCCAGATACACAAGTAGTTTGAAAAAAGGGTGATCGAGTTATGCTCCGGAGACAAAATCGGTGACGGACAAAGGGAGATAACTAAACAATTAGTGATGCAAGAGTTGTCATTCTTGCGCGACACACCTTTAGGGTCTATGCATGTGTGAAGCTACTGGAGCGCAGAATTATTTGTTAATAGTCCTATATTTATGTACATATATCTGCACAGGTGCACATAATGCCACAATATTTTCAACACAGTTGACGGAAATGTAATATAGAATGTAAATAAAAAAAATAATGCTCGCTACTGGAGCCGAGAATTTTTTTTAATAGTCCTATATTTATCTACATATATCTGCACAGGTCCACATACTGCCACAATATTGTCAACACAGTTTAGGTAAATGTAATAATTTAGCTGTATAAATTACCTGTAATAAGTTAGTGGTCAGTTAAAAAATTGAAAAAGAATGTAAAAAAAAAAATTAAAAAAAATTTGAAAAAAAAAGTTGAAAAATAAAAAATAATAATACTTGCTACTGGAGCCCAGATTTTTTTTTTTAATAGTCCTATATTTATCTACATATATCTGCACAGGTCCACATAATGCCACAATATTTTCAACACAGTTTACGGAAATGTAATATACAAATTTTTTTTTTAAAATAATGCTCGCTACTGGAGCCCAGAATTTTTGTTAATAGTCCTATATTTATCTACATATATCTGCACAGGTCCACAATATACTGCCACATATGTCAACACAGTTTACGGAAAATGTATATAAATCCATTTACCTTTGTAATATTACCCGATGTATATATATTCATTTTACCGTATAAATTTACCTGTATGTTGTAGTGGTCAGTTGCACATGCTAGCACATGCACAGGTGAATAGTCTGTATATAGCACTTACCACCTTATGCTACTAGACAAAAATTGAAAAATAATTTGAAAAAAAAAATGAAAAAAAATGTTTAAAAATAATAATGCTTGCTACTGGAGCACATAATTTTTTTTTAATAGTCCTATATTTATCTACATATATCTGCACAGGTCCACATACTGCCACAATATTTTCAACACAGTTTACGGAAATGTAATATAATCATTTACCTGTATAAATTACCTGTAAGTGGTCAGTGGTCAGTTGCACATGCTAGCACATGCACAGGTAAAGCACTTACGACCTTATGCTACTAGACAAAAATTGAAAAATAATTTGAAGAAAAAAAAAAAAAAAAAAAAAAAAAAAAAAAAAAAAAAAAAAAAAAAAAAAAAAAAAAAAAAAAAAAAAAAAAAAAAAAAAAAAAAATGAAAAAAAAAGAAAAGAAAATGAAAAAAGAAAGTTTAAAAATAATAATGCTTGCTATTGGAGACCAGATTTTTTTTTAATAGTCCTATATTTATCTACAAAAATCTGCACAAGTCCACATAATGCCACAATATTTTCAACACTACCCAATGTAGTTGATTTACCTGTATAAATTACCTGGTCAACAGTGGTCAAGCACTGGACATCTGCACATGCTAGCCCATGCTAGCTAGCACATGGTTCTCCCAGTTTCTATTGTTCTCTCTACAGGTAAGGTGTACAGAGCACACGAGAAAAGGTGTACAGAGCAGACGAGAAAACAGGTTTTCATGCATTATTGTCCAGTTTGTAGAGTGCGCAAAACAAAAAAGGGAGAAAACTCAAAAATTAGCTACGCAAGAGTTGTCATTCTTGTGCGCGACACACCTCCGGGTCGTGGTCTATGCATGTGTGAAGTTTCATGAAAATATTCCAAAGGGTGGTCGAGTTATGCTCCGGACAGGAAATCAGTGAGCGAAAACAAAAAAGGGAGATAACTCAAAAATTAGCTATGCAAGAGTTGTCATTCTTGTGCACGACACACCTTCGGTTCGTGGTCTAATTGAATGTGTTAAGTTTCATAAAAATATTCCAAAGGGTGGTCGAGTTATGGTCAATCAGTGCGCGAAACAAAAAAGGGAGATAACTCAAAAATTAGCTATGCAAGAGTTGTCATTCTTGTGCGACACACCTTCGGGTCGTGGTCTATGCATGTGTAAAGTTTCATGAAAATATTCCAAAGGGTGGTGGAGTTATGCTCCGGACACGAAATCAGTGAGAGAAACAAAAAAGGGAGATAACTCAAAAATTAGCTATGCAAGAGTTGTCATTCTTGTGCGCGACACACCTTCGGGTCGTGGTCTATGCATGTGTGAAGTTTCATAAAAATATTCCAAAGGGTGTTCGAGTTATGCTCCGGACAAGAAGTGTCTGCGGCGGACGCGGACGCGGCGCGCTGTCAAATCCATAGTATCCCCCGACGGAGTCCGGGGGATACAATTAACAGCTAAGGTCATTTAAGGACAAGTTTTTGTGGGTAGGGACTTATACATACAAAAGACACGTTAACAAATGTAATAGTTTCCTAACAGGTTTATTATTAAATGATAAAAAGATATGTCTAAGAAATGTGCAACCATCTTTTGTGCAGTTATAGATGGAAAACAACCAAACTGCGTAACAGAGGCGGCGTGGCCAGCATTTGCACAACCTACGTAACTCTTACATGTATATCCCTGAATCAAACCATGCCGTCTGCCATTTTTCATGTTGTCCTATTTTCAAACAAGAGGGCCATGATGGCCCTAATTCGCTCACCTGACTCCATGAATACCAGAGGAGAATGTGACATTGAGTTCATGTGTTTTAAAAATAATTGTGCTATTTTTAGATGGCGGTCATCTTGGATTAAGGGAGGACTCATTTTACCAAATCTATAAATGCTTCACCCAAGGATCTTAACTTCCTATGAAGTCTGGCCAGCATCGGCCATGTGGTTCCTGAGAAAAAGACGTTCAAAATCTCGAATAAATGGACTCTTTGGCGGCCATCATGGATGTTATAATCATCCGATTCAGACAAAAATAAAATTCGACCCCACGGGCCACGCCCATTTTTGACCACGGGGTCACCATTTTCACAACTTTGAAAGAGCATTGTAAATCGATAATTTCTACCAAGTTTAGTCGAAATCCGGCCAGCGGTTCATGAGAAGATTTTTTAAGAATTTGTGCTATTTTTAGACGACGGCCATCTTGGATTACGTAATGACGTAATTTTAACAATTTTGTAATCCCCCTACCTAAGGACCATGACCATGAAGTTTGGTGACTATAGGCCCAATGGTTACCGAGGAGAAGACGTTTGAAAATGTTCACGGACGACGACGACGGACACATTGCGGTAACAATAGCTCACATGAGCTTCGCTCAGGTGAGCTAAAAAAACATGTGCTAACAAATCAAGAGAATCGTTTACAATTCCCTTGTGTTGCCAGAATAGTTGAAAGCATTATATACAAGTGGCTTTCAAAAATAAAAGCAGCAGACGACAATTTTTTATTCGAGATATTTAAGGGTTGGTCCTGTAAGGCCGGGCAAACGGGTTCGATCCCATTTTAACCTCGGACCTGGTATAAGGGATTTGTCAAAAGATTACTCAATTATATATATGTAAAGAAGAAAGCACAAACAACATGTTGGTCAGTTTATATATGCACGGCGAATGACCACCGCTGCCTCGACTGACATCTTGGTCAGCAAAGTTACTAAGTAATATACATGTGGATGTTAAAACACAAACATATTAGTCAGTTTATATATGCACAGCGAATGACCGGACAAACTCTGACAACTGACATGGCTTGGCCAGCAAGTTTACTAACTAGTATATGGTGGTCTCCAGAGACCTTGAAACTGACCTCAGTTTCAGAATGATTGGTTGAAAACTGTAGGAGTTGATTACATAATCTTGCTACCCCAATATACAGAAGTGTGAAAAAATTAGTAAGTTAAAAAGGCGATATTTTCGTCAACAATTAGTTTTTGGACATGAAAAGGGGAGGTGCACATTTTCTATATGTGTAAAATGCATGTGTGAAGTTTCAGAATGATTGGTTAAAAACTGTGGGAGGTGTTGATTACACAAACTTGGCACTCGAATCGATATACAGAAAAGTGTGAAAAAATGACCTAAGTTAAAAAGGCAATATATTTTTAAAAAATAAATCGGCATGAAAAAGAGAGGTGCACATCTTCCATGCGTGTAGAATGCATGTGTAAAGTTTCAGAATGATTGGTTGGTTAAAAACTGTGGGAGGAGTTGATCACACAAACTTGGCAGTCGATATACAGAAAAGTGTGAAAAAAAGGCTATTTAAAGTTGAAAAAGGGGATATTTTTGTGAAAAAATTATTTTTTTCGGCATGAAAAGGGGAGGTGCACATATTCAATGTGTGTGTAAAGTTTCAGAATGATTGGTTAAGAACTGTAGGAGGAGTTGATTACACAAACATGGTACTTCAAAATGTGGACGCCGGATGGACAAGGCGACAACAATATGCTCCCCGAAATTTTTCGGGGAGCATAATAAATTTGGCAGACAGTGTAGATCCAGATGAGCATGTTGGGAACGAGCATTCTTATCAGGATCTGTACTGTTTGTGGCAATATTATATTTGTTTCACGGTCAACTTTCACCCCTTTTCGTCACAATGTAATAGTCTGAAACATAACAAGGAAATTCACAATCTAATCATATAAGGTTGAACGGGTAAACTACCATACTAGTTTAGTCTAGATTTACAAAACCTTTTGGTATCAGACTGATCGATTATTTGAAAAATGCTGGTATATTGCATTCGCCACACACATTATGGACATAATTTTGAAGTTTTGTAGTTTGTGTAAAGAGGATTGACGGAACACAAGTATTAACTGTTGGCATGTTTAACGAACTATGATCAAAAGTCCTGCCGATAACCGTTGTGGGAGGCGCTTGCAACCAATGAAGGCTTGCAGAACATGTTATATTGTCAGTTGAACATTGTCTTCCTTCCCGTCTTCCGGGTTTATCCATGGGGTTGTTACCCATCCATCTGAAATGCAAATTGAAATTTAGTTTCCATGCTCCTATTAATTCAAACTCATGCTGTGTATGCTGTGTATGCTGCTGTGTATGCTGTGTGCTGTGTACACTGTTCTTTACCTCTCGACACCTCAGCAAAGCTCAATTGAGCTTTACGTCTGTCGTCATCTGCTTTTTGTCCGTCGTTATGTGTCAACAGTTTCAAATGTCTTGTCCAACAGTTATCAAGCTGTACATGCATATGTACATGGTCATTAGGTGAAATTATTGGTAAAATAAATTATGCATGAAATCAAACATGGGTGGTATAGAAAAGTAGGTCAACTTCTT